>JZKD02S1672708.1:444710-478645 GCA_000966675.3 Picea glauca
TGTGACAGAAATTCAAGATTGGCTTGCATATCAAAACCCTATTTCCATCACGAGCATCCATGGCAGAAGAGCACTTCATATCGACATGCAATTTATCATCTTCTTTTTCTATTTCTTCACCGGATTTGATGGCCTACTCGACTTCCTCCGACGACATCATGGACATTGACAATTCTTAATGGGGTTTCTCCCCTCCACCAATGCTCGATGGCAATGGTGGCCCTCTCTTCCACATGAAGTCTCTCAGAGAAAGCTCCCCTTCTCACAAGTAAGTCTAATGGAAACCGTACATCCATTATGAAAATCATTGTCTTCGTTTTGAACGGGTTCTGCGACAATCTTTTGTTGATTTTGGTTGTTTTTCTGTGTAATTTGCAGGAGGGATTTGTCCAATTATTTCACCGGCAAGTCATAGTCGTTTACATCTCTCGTAGATTTGAAATGCATGGAATACCTTTCCAAGCCAAAGAATAAGCTTAAGATTTCCCATAGCTGGGAATTGACGATGCAATCATCATATAATAATCAAACCATTCGATCATCGATAATCTCGGCAGGCTCAGCCGACTCCATTGAAATACCCCGCAACGGTTCCCTTCACCTTAAGATGAGCAAGAAAAGTGGTTGTTTAATCCCTCGCAGGCTACTGCTATCACCTCTGAAACAAAATATATAAATCTCATGGCGCAACAAACCATACACTAATTTACAGATCCATTACCCAAAAACGAGTGTTGAACAGTGTACATAATACTCAAAATGAGCCTCTTTTATTGATTGTAAACTTCTCAAACACTGATGGATTTCGATTCGAGGGTGGAAGAAACCCCAACTGATGTAACTTATACTTGAATTCCAAATATTCAAAGGGCTTCTATTTTACAATTAATGTAATACATATATCTGTCTTAGCTGTGTCGAGCAGAAATGGAATTCAGAATCAGATGGGAATCTTTGTCAAGAAAACGCCCCTTACAATATTTTCTCGCATTATTGTTATCCTCTTTTCATTCATCTATTCATTGACTGATAAATATATGTATGGTATAAGTTAATTTTTTTTAAGATTATTCACAGATAGAATAGAATGCAGATACAATAGAATATAATGCAGATACGATAGAAATATGCCTTTGTCTAAACGTTCTACGTTTTGGTACTTTTTTATTGGGGATATTTTTGTTTAATTTTTCTCTTGATTAGGTGAAAAAGTGTTGGATTTGTAAATTTGAGTGGCTAAGTCTATATAACCTGAGTGTTCCATGGATTTTTCAACAAGTTGAATCCATTTATACATTCAGAAATGTAATTTAAACAATAGAAAATTGATATCTCGTCCAAATTTATATCACAGCATTCAATTAAAAAAGACCAAAACATAACTCAAAGAAATTAGGAAACATAAATATACTTATGAGTTTAGTTATATCATTTTTTTTCTCCAATAAAGCCTATTATCATTTAGTTGACAATTGTTAATGATGAAGACAGTTATATAAGACATTCATAATTAATTGTTAATTTGAAATGATCAGCCCCGGTCTGTCAAGGTAGACTTTGTGTGAGTTGTTTTTGGGCCAGTAATGTTTCATTTTGATTTTTGCCAAATTAGTATATACAAGAAAGCCAATATTTCATATTTTCTTGGTTAAAGTTATAGCAACAACATTATATGTGTGATACATGAAACTTAAACTATCTCAATAGCAATTTAACATCTTAAAAAATTAATTAAGATTTTTAATATTCATTAATTTGTTTTTTCCAATTTTTTAATATTAATAAATTTTAGATTAAAATTTTTATTTTAAATTTTTATTTCAAACAAAAATATCATTTTTTATCAGTATATCAGATTGGTGTAGCTTCCAAAATCCTATTTATATACAAAAGAATTTTCCAAATATCAAACTATGTCATATTTATTTAGTAAGACGTTCATGTGGTAAACTTTAGAATTTTCAGAACACAAGATTGGTTAGTCATAAGGTTTAAAGCCATTATAACAATATACTCATTATAAGTTCAACATATTACGTAAGGGAATTGAACCTAAATGTAGAGGATAGCTTTTATTCTTTCCACTATGTTTTATATTTATATATAACCTTGTGTTTTATATATAAGCTTTTAGGATACTTGAAATCACATGTGAAAATTTTCCAAACTTCACATGTTTATGGTATGTAGCCCACCTTCCATGAAGTCACTTTATAATCTTCACTTTTATTTCCAATCATCTTTCAAAGATGTTTCTCCAAATAGATCTGTAGGTATAGATATATCGACTTGGTGGGTGGGTTCCCATTAAATTTAATGAGGAAGTTTGATATTGGATGGTGACACTTGAACCCTTTTTCTAAACCGCGACGAATTTTGAAAAGACAAGTCATAAGAGATGTAGAATATGAACCTGATGGAAGCTGACCACTTCCGTATATGCGCATATACAAAAATGGTTGGCTTTCGTATATGCGCATATACAGAAGCCAACCACATTCATATATGCGCATATACGCAAGTGGTCAACTTTTGTATATGTGCATATACAACTTTCGTATATGTGCATATACAAAAGTGGTCAGCTTCCGTATATGCACATATACGGAAGCTGACCACATTCATATATGTGCATATACGCAAGTGGCCGACTTCTGTATATGTGCATATAGGGAAGTGGTCGATTTTCGTATATGCACATATACGAAAGCCGAAGTCGACCACTTTGGTATATATGCGTATATACACATATACGAAAGTCGATCACTTTCATATATGGGTTTCGTATATGCGCATATAAGGAAGTCGACCACTTCTGTGTATGAACATATACGAAAGTGGCCATCTTCCACATATGAGCATATACATAAGTGGTCGACTTTTGTATATGCACATATACGAAAACCGACCACTTCCATATATGTGCATATACAAAAGCCGACCAATTATGTATATGTGTATATACATAAGTGGCCAACTTTTGTATATGCGCATATACGAAAGTGGACCACTTCCCTGTATGTGCATATACAGAAGCCGACCACTTGTGTATATGCACATATATGAATGTGGTCAGCTTTTGTATATGTGCATATACGAAATCCACGTACACCGGTTTTCCCCACCCAAAATATGCTTCTCCAAGCTCAAGTTTGCTCGTCTCACTCACAAAATAAAAACCACCAGCTTTGACGAGTGGGCACCCTTTCACTTCCATCATATCGATCACAGACCACATGTATTCTTCATCAATCATTCTCTTGGATTCTTTGATTAATTTAACAACGAAGGACAACGGCTGGTCACTTAGATCCCCAGCTTTTGCCTAAGCACAAGCAAAACTTATCGTATTGCCATATAAACCTGTTGGAAGAGGTGGTTGAAATCGAGAATGAGCATCCAGAGCAAAGATTAATCTCAACTCTTGGTCGACGGGGATATTGAGAGCCTTTGTTCTAGATTGCCACAGACAGGCCGATAATACTTTGAATGCAGAGCACTTGATTCCTTCTACATGTCGTTTCAAAGCTTCAACTTCTTTCGACCCAAAAAATAAGGATTCAAAATTCATTTCCTCCGTAGATGCAATGACTCTCCATGTTTGTCTTCCACATAATCGTATTCATGGTGGGGATTATTTATCAAAGGCATCGCTCCGGGTCGCAAGATTTCTCTATTCCTAACTGGAGGAATCTCAGGGCTTGCCGCCCCTCTCAGCATTTCACCCACAACTTTCAAAAATCAGGGGATTTCAATGCCATCAGTCATGCAATGGTTGAGACGTATACCTAGTACGAGCCCTCCGCATTTTAGACGGGTTACCTAAAAATCCAATCCATACATTGTAAATATTCTATTTGATTAGTCTATATGTACAGACACATGAATAAACAACTTGAATCAGAAGAAGTGGAGAATCTGTGATCATTTCTGATCCGGGAACATTCTGGATAAAGTCATCACTGCGAGGAATTGGTGGATAGAGATCTCCAAAGTCTTCCAAGGAAACATCTGCATCAGCCTCTACAAATAGAATACCTTCAGAATTTCCATTGGTCCTAGTTGTTCAGATAATCCAGGAAAGCTCTAAACGTTGGATACGCAGAATTCCGATTTGAGAGGGTAGTCAAATTTCAAATGAGGAATGGGTGCAGATTTGTTTTCCGCTCATTTGAACATTCAAAATTGAATTTGGTTTTGAAGCATGCCCTCATCCATCTTCCAATCTGTAATTGCAATTAATTAAAATGAAGGGACGGTCCAAGTACAGGTTGACGGCGGGATCATCGGCCGACTATGCAGTGAGCGGATCTGGGTGTGCAACAAACGAAAACGTCTAAAAAACGACGGTGTCTGGGGGATAGTGCCACAGCACGAACAACGATTCACCGGAAAGCGGAAAGCTACCTGCCGGAGGGAGTAGGCTCGGGAGGGAAGATTGCTCCCGAGTTATCCTACTCCATTGCTTTTCATCGTAACTGAGGAAGAAGATGGTCGACTTCATGAAGAATAGATCCAACTCGAAGAGGAAGGGTTTGTTCAACAACCCTTCTTGTACTAAATTGAAACTTGGGATGGGTTGGATCTTAAGTGCCAAATTAAAATTCGGCAAGGCCTTTGAAGAGCAATGTGAGGAAGAAATGGGTTTACCTTCTTGGATTACGAGTGTTAATGGAGGTGGTAAGCGCGCAATTGCAGATCAGTGCCATCCATTCCGATAATAAACGTCTAAGTGGTTGCAATCGTCAATACATGACATTGAATCCAAATTACTTCATAGAAATTATTCTGTATGAATACTCCTCATCATGCCCGCTGCCTATTGCAGGATCGTCAGATATTCCAATAGCAAGGAAACATTCCCTGCAACATTTCTTGGAGAAGCGTCGGGATAGGTACCTTAAATACTTCGTACTTATACAAGCCAACTTTTTTAGTATTATGCAGGAATGCGCGTTTAATGGAGATTGAGGCAGGGATGGCCTTTGACAACACTGAAAACGTTGGTGCACGTAATGAGAATTTGCTAGAGTTTTGCCCGCTTTTGAATGAGTATTGTAGGATCCATGGAGTTGGGAGGATAGAGTGGGCTTTAGAATCCGAAGCATAACAACTATCAGGGAGTTGTCTTTAATATTGGACTATCTCCAAGACTCCATGGTAGATAATAGTAGAAGCTCTCTTTAATAATTTGCTTATTGTTGTTATACTATATGATGCCTCGTTACTCTTCTGCTCTTCTAGTGGTCGTGTTGTCAATGGCAGCCTTACTGTGTATGAGTGAGGCCGCAGATAGTCCAAATGTGAGAGATATCTTGGCGAGCAAGGAGTTTCAAGTATCGATGGGGAAAGCATGGAAGGAGAGCTTCTCAGGGAATGATTTATAAGAAGCAAGAAGAGGATGGGTTTAAGCCGATTCAAACAATCCGCCAAATAACAACTATCTGCCATTATAGCCGCCTCCATACATCATTTTTCCACTATATTTAACCATCCACCAGAAATAGCAATCGGTTCCACCATATTCTAACCTCCGCCAACTATTGTAACTAAACACCAAACACAAGCGGAGTCCACGGGATTCGATCCCGAGACCTCCGCTAACCAATGACTTAGAATAGCCACTGCCAACCAACGCGCCAACAAACCCATCAATGCTAACCGCCCGTGAAATAGTATATAAGGAGGCCCTCGGTCAATGCATTGGGGGGAGCACGAGAGGCAGACGAAGCACGTCCGTATGGTACGGATATGTACAGATTTTTGCACAGTTTTCGATAATTGGCATGGATTTCGAGATCTGTCCAGTCATTTATTGCAGGAGCAGTGGCACAAAGTATTCCTCAACTCTTTTGCGAGAGGATTGGCCAGAGCTAACTCCGGCCTAGGAATCCAATGGGGGGCTCCGAAAGACCAGCATCTAAAATCTACAATAATATTATTTCAATGCATCTAAAATAAATCTACAATAGTATATATACCGATATATATACTCGGTATATATATCGGTATATATACTCAGTATATATACCAGTATATATACCTATTATATATACCGATATATATACTAATACCTATATATACTGAGCATATATACTGGTATATATACTGAGTATATATACTGACACATATACCTAGTATACATACCAGTATATATACTAGGTATATGTGTCGGTATATATACTTAGTATATATATCAATATATATACTCAATATATATATCGGTATATATACTCAATATATATACCGGTATATATGTCGGTATATATACTAGGTATATGTGTCGGTATATATACTCAGTATATATATCGATATATATACTCAGTATATATACCGGTGTATATACTTAGTATATACACTGGTATATATACTAAGTATATATATTAGGTATATGTGTCGGTATATATACTCAATATATATATCAGTATATATACTCAGTATATACCGATATATATACTCAGTATATATACTGACACATATACCTAGTATATATACTGGTATATATACTAAGCATATATACCGACACATATACTCAGTATATATACCGGTATATATACTAGTATATATATATATATATATATATATATATATATATATATATATAGTGGTACTGATACATATACTTGTTTATATACCAGTATATATACTAAGTATATATACCGGTGTATATACTAAGTATATACATCAATATATATTCTTAGTATATATACTGGTATATATACTAGGAATATATGTCGGTATATATACTAAGTATATACACCGGTATATATACCGGTATATATATTAGGTATATGTGTCAGTATATATACTTAGTATATATATCGGTATATACACTCAATATATATACCGATATATATGTCGGTATATATACTAGGTATATGTGTCGATATATATACTCAGTATATATATCGATATATATACTCAATATATATACCGGTATATATACTAGTATATATACCGGTATATATACTAGTATATATACCGATATATATATATATATTAGGTATATATACCGATATATATATATATTAGGTATATATACCGACATATATACTAGGTATATATAGTGGTATATATACCAGTATATATACTAAGTATATATATTGGTATATATACTAAGTATATACACCGGTATATATTCTTAGTATATATACTAGTATATATCTAAGAATATATGTCAGTATATATACTAAGTATATACACCGGTATATATACTAAGTATATACATCGATATATATACTAAGTATATACATCGGTATATATACTAAGTATATACACCGGTATATATACTAAGTATATACACCAGTATATATACTAAGTATATATTTCGGTATATATACTAAGTATATACACCGATATATATACTTGTATATATAGCGACATATATTCCTAGTATATATACCAGTATATATACTAAGAATATATATCAACATATATACTAAGTATATATACATACCGGTGGTTCCTGATGTGATAAGTTCGACAAACCCCGAACCGTCACTCAGCAAGCCACATAGGCACATTCCCAAAAACGCATGCATGTTCTCAAGAGCGTGCATGTGTTCCTGAGAAACACGTAGCATTTAAATTTATTAATTAATTTAAATGCTTGAATTAATAGCCATGGTTACAACTTACAATAGAACTTTATTCCAAATAAATTAAATCCATAATTAACTCCAATAAAATAATTGAATTTGAACAAAAATAAATTGAATGTATAGTTGACACGATCCACTAACAAGCAACATACTTGAATATAAGTAATCTACAAGCAAAATTATGGAGAAAGGGAATTCATCAACAAATAAAATCATCTACAAATTATGTATCGACGAAGTGGACCTAGTAAGGAAGAGACCTATTAAGAAACACTATTGAATAGATCAACTCATATCCATGTGTAAATAGAGTGTGAGGGGTCCACTAGAGGGGTGCGAGGTCCACATATACCCTACAGTGTGAGGAGTCCAAATTAGATTGCAATGAATTGAATGTTCTTTTCATTGTTACATGGTTTCAACATATGTTTTTGTATATTCTCTTTATTAGTATCCACAACTACAACTTACAATACAACATTATCTGAGATGAATTAGATCTGTAATGAACCTTAATCAAAGGATTGAATTTGAATAAGAGAAATTGAAAGTCGAGTTGACATAATTTTTCAACATAAAGGGTAGGTAACATAGTTGAATAGAAATATTTTAATTCTTAGTGGAGATGTAAACAATATCATCTATAAGAGAAATCATTGAAATTAAAATTTATTGAAAAACAATCAAGTCACCAATAACCAAATTATTGACAAAGGGAATTCACCTACAAACAAAATTATCTACAAATTGATTCACTGATGAAGTTACACAAAAAAGAGACCTACTAAAAAAACACAATTGAATGGGTCAACTGAGATTAATGGAAACAACTAGTGTAAGAGGTCCATAGGAAGGGTGCCTCAAGTTCCACATGTAATCTAGAGTGTCAGGAGTCCTTCTATCCGTGAATAATCTTTAAAAACATTAACTTATACCGCAACCTCCGTTCAAAACGAAGACAACGATTTTCGTAATGGATGTACGGTTTCCATTAGACTTACTTGCGAGAAGGGGGGCTTTCTCTGAGAGACTTCATGTGGAAGAGAGGGCCACCATTGCCATCGGGCATCGGTGGAGGGGAGAAACCCCATTAAGAATTGTCGTTGTCCGTGATGTCGTCGGAGGAAGCCGAGTAGGCCGTCGAATCCGGTGAAGAAATAGAAAAAGAAGATGATAAATTGCATGTCGATATGAAGCGCTCTTCCACCATGTTTTCTCGTTATGGAAATAGGGTTTTTGTTATGCAAGCCAATCTTGCATTTCTGTCACAGAATTTCTTTGTCTTTTTCTTTCTGCAACAACCGATATTCTTCCCCAACCAGCGATAGGCTTGGAGTTTTGTAACATCCATTTGTTTCAAGATTGTTGTGAGCTGGTAGTTACAGGCTAGCTCAAAAATAAGAAATAATCTGCAGCTCCAAGGTATTCATCGATCGCTATGCGCGGGACGTTCAAAATTCAAAATCGAAATGACAGTCTTGGGAAGTGATCCACTGCTCACTTTCATTCCGTGATCTGGGCTGGAGGACGGTGGCCAAAGCATGCTCCAACATTTATGGTCATTGGTGACGGACAAACGACACTGTTTGGAGGATAGTGCAGTCACCGGAAAGCGAAAAGCTACCTGTCGGAGGGAGTAGGCTTGGGAGGGAAGATTGCTCCCGAGTTAGCCCCAAATTCTCGTCCAAAAAACAATTTACTCTTTTCTAGAGACAAACCCCAAATTCGTCTACTAGGAACTCTGGTTAGCTCGCAATGAAGCCATTTTCCGCGAGAAGCTTCTCCCAGTGCACAACATCTTCGCTAAAATTTGTGGATTAGTAGCAGAAGTATTCAAGACCAAAGAAATTGGATTCAATCTTACAGGTGTCTTGGAACAAAGTGAAGAAGAGTGGGTTAACTACATTCGGGGACCCCCAACCACACCCCTCATTCCCCCCAGGCAGAAACCCAAAAGGAAAGAATGTAAACTGCATCTTAGCAACATCGAATTCTCCCACTGGCAAAGGAAGCAACACGCCTCCCTTCTTTTCTTTGATGGAGAAGCAACAAGTAACCCATGGGCGACAGCTGCGAGGGGATTCATCTATGATTCCGATGGACAAAAGGTAGTTGACTTTTCTTGGGGTTTGGGGAAAACAACCAACAACAGAGAAGAGACCCTAGCAATGCACATGGGGCTAAAACTAGCTCATGAGCGAAGTATTCAAACTCTAACAGTGATAGGGGACTCTGAAATAGTTATAAAGGATCTTTGGGGTCTCTCAACCTCAACAAATCATCTGCCCAATGGCCTCTGCTCACAAATAAACACCCTGAAACATCACTTCACTATCTTATGCTTGTTTCATATTCTTCGTGCTCAGAACACCGAGGCAAATAACCTAGCTAAAGTTGCGAAATCCCTGGAACATAGCCATCTAGTCATCAACCAAGCCTCCTCTTATGACTGGTTGCCTTAACTGCGCCATTTCAAACAGTCTCTCACCCACAACTAAGGAATTCCTCACTGAGTCCTCTCTTTATACCCTAACCCCACCTCTCTAGTCCTCCTCACCTCCCCCCTTCGCATCCCTTCTCCCCCTTCACATCCCTTCTCCCCTCATTTACATTCAAATTAACTTATAAAATTATTTACAAGAGAAACTATTTGATTTCCTTCAGTAATAAATAATAATAAATCTGAAAAATAATATTAAACTTATTCTTCATCACTAGTTTATTAAAGTAAATTAAAATAAGTTATTAACATGATCTCTATGTGATAATTGTAAAAAGAGGAAAGGCTAAATATTTATATAATAAAATCATCACATTTTAATACTTTAAAGTAAGTTATTAGCATAAACTCTATGTCATAATTGTAAAAAGATGAAAGGCTAAATATTTATATAATAAAAATCACCACATTTTTACTCTCACAAAGCAGTCATGGAAGTGAATCCTGATAAGAGAAGGTGCAACGCCAGGATTTGCTCTCACGGCTTTCGCCACAGCTGCACTTACAATTGCCTCCGCCTCAGGGCATCTATGACGGTAATAACCCACCTTTAATCCATTAGCATTTGCAACTATTACAGGGGAAGATAACACTGCTACTGCTACTAAATGAAGCGCGCCCATCTAAATTTGAAATTCAAATTTCAGTCGATCCGCGGGATGTGGGACAACGTAATCGTCAGTGGATGGGACAAGCGCTACGGAATGTTGGGATAGTGCCATAGCTCGGAAAGCTACCTGTTTGAGGGAGTAGGTTTGGGAGGGAAGATTGCTTTCGAGTTAGCTTATTTAGAAAAATTTTCTTAAAAAAAATAAATTTGCCTCATCATATTAATATGGAAAAAGTTACTTTTTATTCTATTTTATTGTAATTTTTTTAAAAGCATGGTTACTAGCACAGCCGCTAACTCGCGGCTGAAAACGTCTAAAGGTAGCGGCTGAGAACACGTGCCCCCAATATACTGAGAACGTGTGCCCCCAATATAAAACATTTGTGGTAATCCGTTTAGCTGCATTAGGTTGATAAATAGAACGTGGTAATTACATATCCTTACAGTGATTTTTTAATGTGATTAGGTAAATGTTAAAAAGTAAACATGTTAACGGATGCCTTGATAAATGCAAGAAAGTTATGAACAATAAATCTGATCCATTGATTTTGGAGGACGACTAAGAATATGCTAGCATCTTCAATGCATAGCCATCAGATTAGGGTTTAAGGTTAAATAAGGTTAAAAGATCATTAATTGTGCCCATTGTCAATAGGTGTACGTCTTTCAACGTAATAATTAGTATGTTGTATAAGTATAAGTACTAGATAACAAACACGAAAAATAAAAGATTTTTTTTTTGATTCAAACTTTAATTAACCTTATTTATAGTTTAAAATAAGGTGGTATATATATATGCTAAGTCTTGATTTAATTATTGGAAAATAAAAAAGGAGACCACTTTATTTAAAGAGAAATTGTGGTATAATAAATTACTAATATTATAAAAAGGTTATTAACTCTAATCTAAAAACTCAAAAGTATTTTTTAGTTATAATTCGAGTAAAGAAGAAAATCATCATTGCTAAAATAAGAAAAGAATATCCTAAACTTTATAATGAAGATTTCGGAATTTCTTCAATCTTTTTAAGTATAAAAATAAAATTATAAAATAAATCAATTAATTCCTCATTTTAAATTTTTTAAACTCAATATATATACCTCTCTTAAACTACTCTAACGACACTTTCATGGGAGGATCAGATAATTGCTTCTCCACATAGTTTCCTTACTTGAACGATTAACCAAATCCTTGGACAATGGGATAGTACAATCGAAAGATTTGGGTGATGTCATGAGTGTCCTCACTCCTTTCGATGGCTTTGGATCCAAAAGCGATAGACTTGCATAAGCCTCACCACTCAAGAGGTAAGGACGTAATTAACTTAATGAGAATTACTTCCAGTGAACCCGCTACCTTAGGTGTTGTTTAAGGTATTGTCTAAACGCTAGTTAAACTGCTCTATCCTTATTGGAATCCGATAAATAATAAATTTTCAAGTCTAAACATAGTTTTTAATTGTAGTCTTGATCTTTCAAGTCTAATCATAGTTTTTAATTGTAGTTGTGATGTTTTAGGTGGATTTAGACATTAATCACGCTTTTAAATGGATGAGATTGTAATTTTGTTAGGATGAAAGTATAATATTTGAATTTCAGAAAAAACAATTGTAAAAAAAATTCCTAAAAAGTGGAAAAAACTACTTAAATGTAGATTGTTTTAGTTTCAATTTGTTATTTACTTTTAGTAATGATGTAGATTTTGGTTTATAATGTATATAATATATTGGTGATAGTTTTATAAATCTTAAACTTATAAACAAATTCAAATATGAACTTTTCATGGAATTCATTAGTAGTTTTATGTTCTCATCATAAAATGTATATCACTCATTCTTGCAATAAAGAAATTGTTGTTTTTTTTTGGATAGAATATATATAGAGAGAGAGAGAGAAAAAAATGGATAAATCTTCAAGTTAACTTTCTCATATTTTGTAAATGGTGCTAGGGGCAAATTTTGATCATGTACAACATGCAAGCCTAACTCTAGGGATCTAGGTTGATTTGACCTCATGACCCCATTCGCCATTACATATTTAGCATGACAAGTCTAACCACTTGAGTTAACCCTTGAGGCTATATATATTTTTCAAGGAAATATCACAGGACCCCCCCCTCTTTCTTGGAATATCCAAATGAAAGGTGGCTCAACCGCCAACCATAATAATGATTGGTAACCAAGTGGGACTCATTCATAGTCGAACCTCAATCAAACTAGAACTAGATACCTTGTGACAAACTCAACCTTGAGATAGTTTATTCAAATCAATTAAGTTAACCCAATGTTTTAAAATTGAAGCACATGGGGGGATGGGTTTTGATACACTTAAGTGTGCATGGGTTATGAGATCATTTAATATAATCCCTATTGGTGCAACCACATATTCAACCATGACCTCAAGGTGACCCCATGGCATCAAGAAAAATCCTCATAAGAACTGAACCTTACCTAATGGTGAAAAACTCCTCCCTTCTAGAAGACATCGATGATTAATTTTTAATAATATTAACATACTCTCAAACCCTAGTTGTTGTGCTCCTTTCACATTGCATTCATCTTCCCTTTGGCTTCAGCCATGGATCTTGACTTGCATGGGGTCAAACCCCCATTCTCGATGCTAAAGTAGCCGCATTCAAATCACTGGTTACTTCTTTGGGGAAATCTATAGCCAAATCACAACCTTCTAGACTTGTGAAGCAAATTGACCAAATTCTTGAAGTGTCGCTTCCTATTACTTACTCCCATCACTTGGATTTGGATTTTGTGCAAAGAGGTCTTATCGGGTGGTTCATTGATCTTTATCCCTCTTTGAAATCAATGGGCATCTTGATGCAAAAAAACAAGGTATCAATTATAAATGGAAACTCTCTAGGTATTTATGTGGAAGAGGGTTTTATGCTTTTTGTTTGAAAAGAAAGAGGAAAGGGGCATCATCTTCTGGAGTGGTCCTTACTTTATGGGTACAAGGAATATTTACCTCAATCATCGAACTCCAAATTTTGACCCTATTATCAAAAATTCCTTCAGTCGTTCTTATTTGGGTTTGATTGCCTCATTTTCCCTTACATTATTGGAACAAAGACTCACACAAAATTATTAGAAATACATTGGATAATTAAATTGATAGATCTGAACCAAAAGCTAGCATGTTTGTGTGTGTAAGAATCTTTGTGGAAGTTCATTTAGGAAAAGATTTTCCAGAGGCAATTTTTCTCAATTTGGATAACTAGAAACACATAGAAGTTGGACTATGAGCCACTATCCTTCAAGTGAAAAAATTGTCATGAAGATGGGAATTGTGCTAAATATTGCAAAGAAAAACATTGTGAATCAAGCTACAATAGAGAAAGAATATCAATGGAAAATAGTGAAGAAGAAACTAAACACAAATCAAGCCACTTTAAGAGGAGCTAACATTCAAAAGATAAAATCAACCGCTACAATAAATAGGTATGAAGTGCTCTATCACCAAAAGGTGTTCCTTCTACTCCCCCCTCAAAGCAACCCGTGTCTCCTTTGGACCCCCTTCCCAAAGAGAATGAAGTGCATGGTCCTATCATTATCCCTCAATCTTTTGTGCAATCAATATACTCAGAATCTCAAGCTGAATCCCTTCTCACTCCAGAAGGTTATTTTCCTCGAGAACAACAAGAAATAGAATTAACCTCAAACACTTTTTACCCTCAATCAAGTGGAGTGATGACAAGGAAGAAGACCCAAAAACAACATGATGATGAAGAGATAGAGGAGGAATTCCTGCCAAAAAAACCTAGGTGTAAACCATTAAAGGACAAGCGTGAGGAGGCAGCTAATAAAGAAAAAAAAAACCTTGCAGATCTAGAGAACTATTAAAAGTTTCGTAGGCACTAGTATGAAACTTCAAGCAAGCATAACTCAAGGGACTCAAGTGCAACTAGAAGGTTCACAGGGTGGTAGCATCGAACTCCCATCAGTTAAATATTGATTATTGTCTCCTGGAATTGTAGGGGCGTGGGTAGTAGGAACACAGAAGAAGAATTGAGGGATGTTATCATATTTGAGAAGCCAACCATAGTCCTCATCCGAGAGACTAAATTAGATAAAGTGTAAATGATAAGTACAAGTAGGATAATGGAAAATCAACACAACAGTAACAATAAGAACTAGAAGAATTTTGCTTTGTGACAAATCTCAACCTGCGGTAGTAGCTCATGAAGGTGCTCAGCTTGCTCTGTTCTAGGGTTCGCCCCCAATCACTTTCATGTCTGGCCAGGGCGGAGGGGAGTCGCCGCCCCCTCCCTCCCCGACTTCCTCCTTTCGTAAACTTGTTGCAGCATGTAGCAAGAAGCTTCCCCCTGCAAAACCCCCTAGTTTCATGAGAAAACTAGACACAGTTCCTAAGATCGTCCTCCCCCCGGACCAGTCTATGAAGGTCGCCTTGTCCCTAGCAGATCGCGGCCTAGTAGGTTAGTTCATGGGCCTCTGGCCCTCAGCCTGAACAACAGATAACTGAATTCAAAGGAACTGGAGGCCACTGATAACAAATAGTGTAACTTGCTATGCGGTTGGGAGAGGTTTCTTCATCTTCGAATTCATCTCTCAAGAGGATAGAGATCTAATCTTCAGAAATGGGCCGTATTTCATGGGCACACAAGGGCTCTATTTGAATTGTTGGACCCCTAGCTTCAATCCAGTCTCGGAAGTGCCAAAAGATGTTCCGGTTTGGGTAAGACTCCCAAATCTGCCAATACACTGCTGGAACTCTTCTTCGCTCCAAGCTATTGGAAATGGCTTGGGACACTACATCGATAAAGCAGACCCAAAAGACCAGTACTCCTGCGCAAGGATCTGTGTGGAGGTTGATCTGGAGGTAGGTCTGCCGAAAGCGGTAAAACTAAAAGTAGGGGACTGACATCACTTCCAAAATCTCGATTATGAGCAACTCCCCTTCAAATGCAGAGGTTGCTATGAATATAGCCATTTTCAGCGGAACTGCCCAAAAAACCTAAGTACAGAGAAAGAAGGAGAAGACGGTTGGCAACAAGATAGGAAAGGGAAACCGAAATCAAAAGGAACAAGAAGCGACAAGCCAACCCCAACAAAAGAAAAGAATACAAGAAGCAAAGAGATGGCTAACAACTTCAACGCTTTGGCCCAGGAAACTAGTGGAGAGTTAGGGAAGTCGAGCCAGGATGCCCAAGGAGAAGCCGAAGGAGGTACCAAAATCCCAGAAGACAGAGAAATGCTAAAGCCAATAGAGGATGAGATGAAAAACAAATCCCCCCCAAGGAATGGAGATACCCAAGGCACAGAGGAAGGGGAGATCTCGTCCGGTAGTGAATCAGAAGGTGCAAGTGAAGCCTGGGCCTCCCCAAAGAAACCAGGAAGAGGTAGGAAGTCCAAAAAAGTTGAAAGAGATCAAGAAACCTACAAGGATGTTCTAAAAGGTGCACAACCAACTATCAAGCAACTGATCAGTGTAAGGAAAACAAGGAAGCTCTTCAAAGCCTCCCAAGGAGGCCATTCCCCTCCCCAAGGTAATTAATGAAGCTAACCTCCTGGAACTGTAGGGGTCTCGACAGCAAAAGGAAAGAAGAAGCTCTCAAAGATATTATCAGAACATCGGAAGCAGACATCCTACTCCTCCAGGAGACCAAGATGAGTCAGCAGGACTCTCTCAAAGTTTCAAGAAACGCATGGAGGAACAGCCAAGGAATAGATGAAAATGCCAGGGGCGCGTCAGGAGGGCTCTGCACGCTATGGAACACCACCAAAATAGAACTTCTCAACTCAGACACTCGCATGCACTGGATCCACACATCGCTCCTTCATAAAGACTCTGGAATTCAGGTAAGCCTCTTTAATATTTATGTTCCGCAGCATATAGAAGAAAAAAAGATTTGTTGGGAATCCCTCCAAGATTTCCTTCAAAAAAATGAGCTAGACAACATCATTTTAGGAGGAGACCTTAATGTAACCCTTAGCCAGGAGGAAAAGAGAGGCGGCACTATAGTCAGAGACCCAGCTAGAGAATGGGTGGAAGATCTTATTACAGCTTGGGACCTAATAGATATAAAGTCGGTCAAAGGGCACTATACATGGTCCAATAAGAGGTTAGGACCGGGGCATATAGCTGCCAGGCTGGACAGATTTCTCGTCCAAATTTCTTACCTAACTCTGGGGCTTAACGCCCTCACACAAATCCTACCCCACAGCGCTTCATACCACAAGCCTATTCGATTAGAGTTTAAATCAGAGCAAGACCAGGGACCCATCCCTTTCAGGTTCAATCCATCCTGGATCCAAGACAAAGATTTCCTTGGACTTGTTTCCAGCACGTGGACAAGGAAGATCATTGGCTCTGCCTCCTATGTTTGGGAAGAGAAGCTATGGAGGTTAAAAGCCGCCCTGAAATCCTGGGCAAGATGTCGTCCAGATCCATCCTCCTCACGCAAAGAGGCCCAAAAGCTACTCGAGATTCACCATCTAGAACTGGAAAGCAAAGAAATCACCCAAGAGGACCTGCAACAAGAAGTCCTACTCCAAAGCCAGTGGCACAAGGTATGCAGGGAGGAAGAGTGTTACCAGAGGTAGAAATCCAGAAGCCTTTGGCTGAAGGAAGGAGACAAAAACACTAGTTACTTCCATAAACAGGCGGAGGCAAGGAAACATTATAAGGTAGTAACAAAAATTCAAGTTCAAAACACTATAATCTCATATCCAGAAGGTATTAAACAAGCAACCATCAAAACCTTTTCAGCCCTCTACATAGAAGAGAAAAGGGCAGACATTGACCCCCAAAGGTACCCCTCTCCATCATTCCAGCTCTCATAAAGGAGGACATTAACCGCAGTCTTCTAAAGGAAGTATCGCAGCAAGAAATAAAGGAGGCCCTGGATCAAATGAATCCGGACAAAGCCCCAGGACCGAATGGATTTACAGCCAGATTTTATCAACAGTGCCGGGGGATAATCAAATCTGACCTCACCAAAATGATAAGGAAATCACAATCAAGTAGTAAGCTAGGAGGGAGCATAAACTCGGCCTTCTTGGCACTCATCTCGAAGGAGAAAGGAGCACTCAGTTTCAACCGCTTCAGGCCGATTTCACTCTGCAACACTAGCTATAAAATCCTCACCAAGATTATAGCAAACAGATTGAAAACAATTCTTCCTCATATCATCCTAGAAAACTAGGGAGGCTTCATCAAAGGCAGACACATCACTGACAACATCCTCCTGGTCCAAGAGGCTCTTCACTCAAGTATCAAGAGGAAAGACAAAGGTATGATTATAAAGCTTGATCTTGCCAATGCTTTTGATAGAGTCAATCACAGTTTCTTATATGAAGTAATGAGGAAGTTTGGTTTTGATCAAGATTTTGTTAACTAGATTAAGGCTTGCATAAGCTCACCCTGGATAGCCCCCATGGTAAATGGAAGAGTAACAAAATTCTTTCAAGCCTCCTGAGGGCTAAGGCAAGGGTGCCCCCTCTCACCCCTCCTCTATGCACTCCAAGCCTCTGTTCTAAGCTATCAGCTGGGAAACTCCCAAGCCCAAAGCATTATGCAGGGTCTAAGAATAGCGCAAGGGGTTAAGGACATAAACCACGCTCAATTCGTGGATGATACCCTGCTGTTAGGTGGAGCAAGCTCAATAATCGCAAAAAAGTTTAAGGAAGAACTTGATGCTTATACTACAGTTTTAGGAAGTGAAATAAGTAAGGCAAAATGAAAGATTTATGGCTGGAATATCATGCCCAAAGAAATGATTGGAATTTCAAGAGTACTAAGGATGGAAGGAAATACCAATTGGGAGTCCTTCACTTATCTTGGAGTTCCTATTTTCAAGTCTGCCCCAAGAGCCTCTCAGTGGAATCACATAATTGACAAGCTCAAGAAGAAAATTTCCAACTGGGGGGTGAACTGGGTAAATCTAGAAGGGAAAGTTGTCCTAATTAAGTCAGTTCTTGCCAGCATACCCATCTACCAGAGTTCGTTGCTCCTAGCCCCTTGCTCCACAATTTAAAAAATCGAAGCTTTGCAAAGACGTTTCCTATGGGAAGGCGGGAAGTAGACTGGAAGGAAATTGCATCTGATAAACTGGGAAAAAGCCTCTAAACCTCTTCTGGAAGGTGGTCTCAATTTAAAAAAAACCCGCATACAGAACCTTGCTTTGGGGGCAAAGCTATTGTGGAACATAGTCTCAGGAGCACTAGCTTGGAGCAAAGTAGCTCTATGGAAAAAATATTTTAGGGGGCCAAGGGAACGTTGCTTAGAAATTCCTTGCAGGTATTCTAAAGGATCCCCTTTTTTAACCCTCTGCAAAAAGGCCTTACCTCTCTTCACTCCTCACCTCACCTGGGTGCCAAGAAACGGGAGGAAAATCAAAATCTGGCATGACTCAATACTAGGAGACCCTCCTCTTGATTCAAGACAGGACCTGAGGCGTCTTAAGAATTGGATGGGAACCCAAAATTTAAAGACTCTCACTGATATCTCAGTTTGGGGCAATGACAGGCACCAGTCATGGCAAGGGTGGGGAGTGGGCAATTTACCCCTGGTTTTAGAAGGGGAATGGAGAACTCTCAAACTCTGCCTACAGGGGAAAGCCCCGCTGAAAAAAAAGGGGAAGGATGAGAGAGGATGGGGGGAAAATGCCAAATCCTACACCACTGCTAATGGCTATCGACTAACTCTAAAGGGCCCCACTGCTCCAGAAAATCCGCTCATCTGGAAAGCGATTTGGCAGACCAAGTCCATTCCTAAAATTGATATGTTTATATGGACTCTTGCCCATAACAACATTATAACAGGGGAAAGCCTCCAAAGGAAAGGTTGGGCTGGCCCCCATCGGTGTCCTCTATGCCAGCAGGCCGAAGAAACTACTAATCACCTCCTCCTCAGTTGTGCCTTCTCCAAAGAAGTATGGAGGTTGGCAATTGGAACAACAACTGAAGTCAATTGGCCAGAAGACATCAAAAGTCTCCTCCAACACTGGGATACATTATACCCATTCCAGAAACGAAAACAAAGTCAAGCCTTTGCACTGTGGATAGTCCTCCCAAAGTACATTCTTTGGAACCTGTGGCTGGAAAGAAATAGCAGAATCTCCAGGGATAGGGAAAGGAGCACATTCATCGTGGTAGCCAACATCCAAGCACTATTTGGAGAGAGTGCCCAATACTTATGTTAGTCCAAATACAGCGGGAAGCTAGATGAATTGGAAGTTCTCTGGCTGGACCAATTCAAAATTCGAAGTGCAAATGGAGTCACAACTAACTCTCCAAGTACTAAGGATTGGGAAATAAGAAAATAGAAACAGGAGTTGGACAATTAGAAGCTAGAGAGGAAGGCCTATATCCTGTCCTTTGACGAGGCCTCCAAAGGCAATCCGGGGCTAGCAGGTGGAGGTGGGATAATTGAGACCCCCGGTGCAGAAACAATGATGAGCTATGCCCCGGGATTGGGTACTGAGACCAACAACATTGCAGAAGCCATGGCACTATGGCAAGGACTTCATCAAGCCAAGAAGCAGGGGATCCAGGAACTGGTCATCATTGGAGACTCTAGATTGATAGTCAGAGCCATTATTCGTTGAACCCAAACCCAAAGTGCCAAACTAAATAATATTTTGAACAAAATTCGCCTCCTCCTAACTAGCATTAGCTCATATGAGATATTTCATGTTTTAAGAACGTTGAATGAGAAGGTTGATGAGGAAGCTAATAAAGGTGTCCTCATGGCACCAGGAAGCCTGAACCTCAACAGATCTGTGTCCACTGTAATCCAAGATACTGCCCGCACACACCTAGCAAGTGGTTGAGATGGGGAAAAGGACGACAGGGGAAATGATCAAGCTCTGTCAGATCTGAGCCGAGCCATTGGGGGAGAGGGATGGAGGATGGTACCACACCCAAGCGAACAATAAACAGGGCAAGGACAGGAGCACACCCCACCCATACCTCTCGCCCTCTGCAATTCAAGATGAAATCATGTGGGTCAAGGAGCGCGAGTTTAAATCAAGGATGCAGCCAGAAGACCAAACCATTCCTATGCAAAGCTTTCCTACGCTTGCGAAATTAAAGAGTCTGCTTGTGCGTTTAAGGGGAAGATCCGAGCAATGGCAGCCAGCTCTAGCAAGAAACCAAGTTTGGAGGAATGGCTGAAGACCATGGATTCAACGCTAGAGAACCTGAAGCAGATGTTACAATACCAATTGGACTTTCTGGAGAACCTGGATTCGGAAGCAGGTAGAAGGATGGAGCAGCTAGAGCAAGACATTTCCACTACAAAGATTGGTTTCTCTGAAGAGCTAAGTAACATACACCAAGAGCTCAAGAACCCAAAGGAAGAGTTTGAACAGAGAATCGAGCAGCTGGAAGAGAAAATGTCTCAGCTCAACAGAGAATGGAGGAAGGATCCTGAAAACTAGTTCTGCTATTATGTCTGAAGCAAACTACTCCCTCTGCAGCATCTTGACATTTTGTATAGAAGTCAAGACTTTAAATAAGATTGTAATAGCTGGTTAGTGTTAGCTCCTGTCGAATGGGGTCATTTTATGTGTAATCAGGAGTAGTATTAAGCTCCTCTCTGGAAGATGCTCAGTGAAGCTCAACCATTTTGTAACCGCACTAGTGGCTTGTCCACATTTAATATAAATCCTCTACCTGTTATTGTCAAAAAAAAAAAAAACAATAAGAACTAGAAGACCATCGGGTGGAATATACATTGTATGGGACAATACATTGTTTGAGTTGATACACACTCAAAGCATGCAACATTGGGTTCTTCTAGTCTCATGCATCGAAATTTAGGTATGAGTTTTCATATTTTCAATGTCTGCATACATGTTCATTACAAGGAAAAAAGACTTAATGTTGGAGTTCATTGTTGGCCTTAAGAGGTTTATAATAGATAAAGAATAATATCGTAGGTGGGGATTTTAATGTAGTCTTGTCAAACAAAGAAAAGAGGGGAAACAATATCATAAAAGATCCATTTAGGAAGAGCATGGAGGATCTTATAACTGATTGGGAACTAGTGGACATAAAACCAAAAATATGAAAGTATACCTAAACAAACAGGAGAGGAGGTCTGAGACATATAACTACTAGATTGGATTGTTTCCTTATCGACATTGATATTCTTTTGAGAAATCAATTTATTTCTTCAAATATCATCCCTTCCAATATTTTAGATCATAGGCCTATCATGATTACCTTCCATTAGCAACAAAATCTCTATCCCATCCCCTATAGGTTCAACACTCTCTGGCTTCAAAATCCAAAAGTTGTGGAGAATATTTTTGAGACTTGGACTAGACCAATCAAGTGACCCCCTTTCTATGTATGGGAATGAAAACTAAGGACAACAAAGGAAATGTTAAAAGAGTGGGCTAACATATCCAACATTTCTCTAGATCTTGAGAAATCAAATCTACAATCCAAATTTAGTAATCTGCAATTTAAAATGGAAGAAGGGGAGGTAACTAAGAATGACCTCATGGAAGAAAGAGATTTTTGTGGGAAAATTCATATAGCTAATAGGAAAGAAGAAGATGTTTGGAAGTTAAGTCTATGGTTAAAATTGGGTAATAAAATAACCACATTCTGCCACAAGCAAACTAAAGCCAAGCTTTAGAAGAATACTATGAATGAGATATCCCTAATATGTCTAACTGATTTTGCTTCAATCAAAGAAGCATCCATAGATAATTTTGAAGCCTTATATATAGAGGAGGAGGAGGATCATTTTTTTGGTGATGCTATAATGCTGGAAATATACCATCATTAGTGTCCAATGAAGAAAATATAGAACTAACTAAAGAGATAGGAAATGAGGAGATTGTGAAAGAGATATGGGGTCTTGATCTAGATAAAGCCCTGAGTCCAAATGGCTTTACAATTCACCTTTTCTATGCTAGATGGTCTTTGATCAAATTTGACCTAAAAAGGCTTCTCAACTACTCGCAAAAGAATATCAAGCTTGGTGAAAGTACCAACTCCTGTTTTTTATCCTTAATCTCGAAAGAGGTCAATCTGTATTTGTTTTCAAGATTCCAACCCATTTCTTTATGTAACTCTTACAAGATCCTAACAAAGATAATGGAAAACATGCTTAAAAAATTCTCCCTAAGAGTATCTATGTCAGTCAAGGTGGGTTTATGTAGAAAAGATAAATCATTGATAATGTAATATTGGTTCAAGAGACAATACATGCCAGTAGAAAAAATAAAGAAAATGAATGCTTATCAAAATGGCTATGGCRAATGCATTTGACTGGGTAAGACATTCCTTTTTATTTGATGTTCTTCATAAATTTGGTTTTGCAAAATATTTCATTCTGTTATAACCCTATAATTTATAGGATCAACTRGTGAYTGAAATRTTATCYCTATAGTGTTTTTGTTTGCCAAATGATTTTTCATTYTGCAAATAATTTGAGAAAAGAAAGAAAAAGAAAASAAATAAAWGAGGGCATAAAAKAAATTCAATGGAGCCCCATGCAATAACAGTGGCTTGGTCCATAMCTTTCAAGCATGGCCAAGTTCTTTTAAATTGATGTTGATAGGAATAGTGAATAAGCTTGGCTAAAYTGTTTAATCTTAGCCAAGTGATCTAGGTTAGTTAGTGAATAAAWYTGGCYAGAYYRCCTAATCTTGGTCAGATAGCCCYRGGATAGAGTAATTTCTTAGCCYAAYAGTTTAATYTRGGCTAATTGTCATAGGAAGTTAGGTTAGAACATAGGGTAGTTTGCTTGATTTAAATAAARCCAGCTCGACGAGCAATGTTGGACCATGTCTTGTATGCTTTAAAAGTTGGTTGTCTAACCCCTTGGTGATATAAACATGTGAAAGATTGGGAAAAACCCACGTTATGCTCTTATCCTAATTTTTTCAGGGTGCATATGCTTTCGCGCCCACATTTATGCACCGCTCATGTATCAACGGTTGAGATGATCGTGCTCAAATCTACGGTGGACAAGTCTTTCTGGACCCCCCTGGACCCCCCTAATCATTCTACTTTTAACGGTGGGGGGGGGGGGTCCAGAATCACAGATAATGCTTGTGTGCATCTAGACGACCCAAGTTTCGGTGCTTAGATCTACGATCTGTATTGGATTCCGGACCCCCTCGTCCATTCTGCCTTTAATGGAGAGGGGGGGGATCCAGAATGTGTGTTAAATATCATGCACAGATCTGCCATCGAAGGGAAAGCGCGTGGATCGATGGCTCAAGGTACTTTTCGGACCCCCTCGACTGATCTACTTTTAACGGTGGGGGGGGGGGGTCTGGAATGGATTTTTACTCTGGCGGGCCCCCTATCTATACGTGGCATGAATCTACTGGTCCCAAATCCCACCGCCTCTCACTACCTGACATACCACGTCACCTCGTGACATCATTATCCACCTTTCCATAAAAGTCACATCCCGTAACTCTGTCAGTCATTTTCTCTCGTTCACCCGTGGAAAGTCCTCTCACCATGTTTTTTTCCCCCAATCGATAACCACCACGTCACTCATCTGTATCCCTCAGTCGTTGTCACCTGCCATCTCACGTTCTAAATGACCCGTTGGCCATTTATTACTGGATAACTTATCCGTTAACCAGCTGACCTGTCCCCCATGCCCAACGGATATTCGTTTACTCAAAATTACCCTCACTCTTCATTCCTTCACCATTTACCCACTCATCGCACTAGAGAATTTACCCCGTTTTCTTTTCCATTACAGTCAGTTGCCCCCATCTATAGTCGTCCCTGCTAACGTTGTTTTATTTGTAGGTATTGTTACAGTAATGGTGCCAAAGTCAAAGC
Organism: Picea glauca; assembly: GCA_000966675.3. Lineage (NCBI taxonomy): Eukaryota > Viridiplantae > Streptophyta > Pinopsida > Pinales > Pinaceae > Picea > Picea glauca. The sequence goes on from JZKD02S1672708.1 coordinate 469,221, forward strand.
GAACAAAAGGTGAAGAGAACCTGTTTCTCCCGTCTCCTGTCGATCTCGACAGGATTCCTCTGGCTGACAAAGATTACTTAATCGTAGACACAAAGTGCGATTTCGACTTTGCAGACCTACAGTCATGGCTTAAAGAAGTTTTCCTGGACCAGAGTGACGAAATTGGACTCTGGGAGTCCAACCTACCATTGTATCTCTTCCCCCAGATTCATCACTTCCCAGAGTTCGCCCTCAAGTGCCAAGCCCACTATATCCCCGAGAAAAGAGCCATCATATCCTCGTCCAGGGAGGTTCTTTTCCTCATCACGCCAGAAACCATCGACCAAATGATGCAAATATCCCGAGCTGACTCCACCTCACCTTTTAACCTCGAGATCATCACAGAATTATACCAGAAGTTGTCTTTTCCTCAAAGAGCTCAAATTTTTGAACTTTTCTTTCCACAATCCGCTCAACTCCCCACTACAAACCTCCCTATCCTTCCTCCATCTTCTCAACAAAAGGAAACCAGGTTATCACATCCCTATTCGCCTTGCTTGGTTATTTTTCAGATCAGTGGGTAGATTAACCCATTCTAGGATTTTTTTCTATTTTCTCTACCGATGAGAAGCCCACTACACAGTTCGACTTTAGCGCGTTCCTGGCGAACAAAATTCACGAGAAATTCATCAATTTCGCCACAGAAGGCATGTTCCAATATTCTTTAATACTGGCATACCTATTCATTTTCTTCCAAGCGGACAAATTTGTTTTTTCTATGCAACAGATGGATGGAGATGGCAAACCTCAAGCAGTAACCGCATGGACTTCCCTGCTCAGACATAACTCCATGGAATTCAGTTTCAAGCAGTTCTACCATCCAGTGGTGAGTATGCTTAATGGCAGAACGGAACCTAGGATTAATGATGAAGTTTAGAGGATCCTACATCTCTTCGATCATACAAAGACTGGTGATTGGTACCTGTACCAAAATCACACTGAGATCAGAGTCTATGGGTGCGAGTTGGCCCCATATAAGCTGCCCAAATACTTACCTGTCAGAATTTTTGCCCTGGAATACATAAGGTAGATGATAAACTCAGATGATATTCATTTTGTGTCTTTAAAGAAGAAACAACAGCTCAGAATCAAAGGGAAGATTGGGCCTTTCATCTGCAACAGTTGAGGCGCCGGGGAGGAAGCAGACAGACTGCTAAAGGAAATGAAATTCTTTGTGAGTTTCACATGGCACTATGATCTATGCGGGATTATTTCCGAGATGAGGGTAAAAAACAAGAATATCCCGTATGTCCACGAATCTAGGCCTCATTTAGAAAAATTTGCAAACCAGACAGGATGGGAACCAAATACTTTGGTCGAAATAGAACAACAGGACCTTATGGTCACTGTATCATAGACAACCACACCACAGGCTCCAAAAGAGAAAAGGCTTAGACAGGATCTGTCACCTCCTGTCACCGAAGTGTCATTAGAAGAATTTCGACTGCATACCAAGAGGCCCAAAACTAGTATGGCTCCTGATCCGGCTGGAGAAAAGGAGATTCCATCCACTACAGTGGTAGAGGTTGATCAGTCAGGGACCATGATTTAAAATATTGTGTCAGAGCTCACAGAGCCAGCTGTATTTTTCATCAATTCAAATAATACAGTCGCAACAGTTACAGGATTCTTGTGTCAAATTCATTGCTGAAGGTTTTTCTCATTGTGATTTTGTTTTTCTCTGTTATCATATATGTTTGTCTTCTCCATTGTTTCAAAGAGATTTAAGATCAGGATTTGTGTAAAAACACCCTGTTCCCAGTTTAAAGCAATGTCAATGTTTTCCACTAAAAGTTAAACGCAGAATTCTTTACTGCTCTGTCTTTAATTTGACCTCTTAACAATTTTCCCCCTCTTCCATACCCCAAGCTTACGGAGAATCCAGTGATTTGCCTACCTTGCCCTGTAAGGTTGTTTGTAGGATTTGTTTTTTTTAATTTTATTAAATCTCAGATTGTGACTCCATTGCCCATGGTTCCTCTTCACTGCACCTACCCAACTCAGAAACTTATCATATTCTGCATAGCTAGCCTAATATCCTCTTCCAACAAAGTTATATCAGACAGAGAGATCCCTCTCTGAGTCTTGGAGGGCTAGATCCCAGCTTCGAAGCGGTTGGATAAAGTTACCTCCCGTAGATTTCTTCTTTTCTAACAACCTCTAGGAAATTTACAGAGTGTTAACATAGTGGCGACTCCACTAGGGAATAGAACTGAACAAATTTTAACCTCACGTTTTCTTTCCCTGTAAGAACAATTTGCTTCTGAAATATTGCAAATCTGAGAAAGAAGTAATGTTTAGAGGTTGTTAAAAACCTACACATATTATTTTCGGATTCGTAAAACTAAAAAGTATATATATAAAAAATCAAAAACAAATCTATCTCCCAAAAGAGCTTATACTCGATCTCACCCAGACCCAGAACCTGCGATAGCAACTGATAATCCAGAACAATTGCTCAGGAAAAAGACTATTGCTGAAGGTTTAGTAAGTCATAACCCCCTTCAAAAGTCTCCTTCTCTCCCAGAGGAGCTTGTTGCCCTTCAGGATCTCGACTTTGAAATCCTTTTCGAACAAAACGTGTTCATAACAAAATCTGATAACTTTATGGCTGAAACCGTGCTGGACCCAACTGTCTTGCAACCCTGGAGCCCTGAAGTTCTATCTCCCAATACTAAACCTCAAACCACTTACTCTGTGCCAGCTAGTTCCTCCTCATCCTCGTCTTCTATCACCACCCCACCTATCATCCAGGTTGTCGTCCCGCCTCCTCCACCTCTCATGGAAGCTAGATATGCTCCCTTGGTGTTGGCCACACCCCTTCATGCTATGCCCCAGGACTATCAAACGAGACTTCCACAATTCGATGGAATAGGACCTATGAGCACACAACAACACGTTGATAAAATGAATGATTATTTTGACCTGCAGGAAGTAGATGAGGCTGACGTTCAAATGAGATTGTTTGCGCAAAGTTTGACGAACAATGTTAAGAAATGGTATAAAGGTTCATGCGCTGCATCAGTACTCAACCTTGTCACATTCCAAAGAAGTTTTCTAGACAGATGGGAGGTACAGAAAAACCCTCTCCAAATCTTGTCAGAATACGAAAACATCAGAAGAAATCAAGGTGAGACAGTACAAGATTACTGCACCCGTTTCAATAACCTGTACAATGCAATTCTAGCCGATATTAAACCTCTACAAGGTTTGGCATTGATAAAATTCCCTGATGGTTTTGACGCCGACATGTCGTACCAATTAAGGGAAAGAAACTCCACCACCCTGAAGGACATGCAGAAAAGTGCAATAAGTGTGGAGGCCAACCTGTTGGCAAAAAGGGTATGACAAAGGATAGAGGGTTGAGTCACAATCAAAGAGGAACCTTTCACATCAACTTCCGATTCCAAATTGGATTCCTTGGCTAGAGCAATGGAAATAATGATGGAGAGACTTACTGTATCCAAAAGAAATCCTCCTAGAGAGAACCCACCATCTCCTCAAATTCGAAATCCTAACTTCAGGAGAAACCCTCCCCAAATCGGGCAGAGAGATCCTAGGGATCAAAGGGAACAGAGAGGTCCTAATCAATAGATCAGACCTCCCCTACAAGAAAATTATGCCGATGAAGGAGAAGAAGTAATTGAAGAACTGGAGGACACTCACATAAACCTCATGGGCATTCACGATAACAAATCTATTTTTCTTACCTAGGAAGAGCAAGAACTTTTTCTTCTCTCTCAAACAAAGGTACATGAAGAAGCAGAAGACACCGAACAATAGGCATTTGAAAATGCTATTTTGGCAGTACACCGGCAGTACAATCTGTGAAGTAAAAAGACAGACGGAAGTTCTCCAAAAAAGGTCACTGAAATGAAGAAGACAGTTGAAGCCCAAAAATCCCCTGACCCTTTTGCCGAGAAGAGTCCTGAGAAAGGTAATGCTAAAGTTATAGCAAAATGAAACCCTACTATTCTGAAAAGATTAGCGCAGACTGAGGTTTCATCAACTAACCCCCCAAATACTTCTGGTTAGAAGATTGTGGTGGACAAATCAGAATTGTTGAGCCAAAGCAGAGCACCTACACCTTTCAGCCTCAAAGGGGAATTAGCCAAAGTTAAAATTCCCATCCCCCTTTCCGAGTTGATGAACAAAGACGCTTATCGGTCGCAGGTGATCAAAGCATTGAGCATTGAACCTAATATAGGCACGAAGGCCTTAACCGTTGGATCAACGAATCATTCAGATACTGTAAACCTTACTGATGACCAACCTGAACTCTTGTTTAGACCTGAAGTGGATGGTCAGATTGATAATGGTGTTGTTGCTCCTTTTTACATTAGCCTTAATATACACGACCTGATTCTGCATAATGCTATGTTATATTTGGGTGGCTCCCATAATATGATGCCTAAAGCAGTGATGGAAAAGCTGGGGCTTGAGGTTACCAGACCTTATAAGGACTTATACTCTTTTGACTCCAGTAAAGTTAGATGTATCGGTTTGATCAAAGATTTGTGTATCACCCTGGTTCAGATTCCCGCAAAAAGCATGGTCATGGATGTTGTGGTTGCAGACATTCCCCCGAAATATGGTATGTTGATGTCCCGGTCTTGGGGGGCCAAGTTGAAAGGTACTTTGCAGTTGGATATGTCGTATGCCACTGTCTCGTTTTCGAGCAACAAAGAAGACTATACCGAGAAACACTGATGAAATACATGGTTAGCAGCCAAGAAAAACCACATAACTATCCTCTGTACTCTACACATTCTGACCGAGATTCCTTTATCCTATATAACAATGGCGATATGGAAGAACAAAACAATCAGCTGGAAGAAGATACATCTGGTCCGGATGAAGGCCAAGAAATCACTGAGGTAGAAAGAAAGAAAAATGTGATAACTGAAGAATTGCCAGTGGATTTCTAGAGCATGGATTTTTATGGGGCTGTAAGCAAAGAAGGAGCTGGAGTGGGAGTTTGGTTGCACAATCACAGATCTAGGTATTCGGAAAACCATTCTTACAAATTGAATTTCCAATGCACTAACAACATAGCTGAGTACAAAGCTTTGATGCTCGGTCTTAAACTTTTGAAGAAGGTTGGTGCCAAACAAATCATGGTAAGGGGAGATTCCGAATTAATTATTAAGAAAATTAAAGGTGAGTATGCAGCAAAACATCCCCGTCTTAGAGCTTATAGGAATGTTGTTTTGGACGCCCTTAAATGTTTCATTGAAGTTGATTTGCAGGTGATGCCTAGGGGACATAATATTTTAGTAGATGGATTAGCTACGTCAGCAGCCACATGCAAGATACCTTTTCATTCCACCCGCCCATACACGGTGGAGGTGAAGTGCAGACCAACTGTTCCAGACAACACCAAATACTAGCAGGTATTTGGTAATGATGATCAAATCAAAGATTTCCTACAATGTAAAAATGATTTCGAGTGTACATACATAGATTTAGAAAATGAAGATGAAAATGTAAAAAGACTTGATTTTGGAAATGATAGTGTAAATAAGATAGATTCAGGAGAGTTAGGTGATGATGAGATAGAATTTGATGTTTTGCATTTGAAAAGTAATGTTTTACCTAGGGGTTTAGTCCCTTTAGAGGACTTATTTGATTTTAATGATGTAGCTAAAAAACTGAAAATTGAAGCCAGTGGTCAAGAAGTAGAAGATTGTAATATAGGAACAGAAGAGAAACACAAGATGGTGAAACTTTCCAAATCATTACTCCCTGAGAAAAAACTCAAATACATTGATCTTTTCAAGGAATATTCAGACGTATTTGCCTGGGGTTAATAGGACTTGAAATCTTATGACACCAGCATCATACAACATAGGATTCCAATAAAAGAAGATAAAAAACCCTTCAGACAGAAACTTAGGAGAATCAATCCCAAGCTACTTCCCCTGTTAGAAAAAGAAATCAAAAAAATGTACGATGCTAAAATCATAGTCCCGTTACGATTTTCCAAATGGGTTTCAAATTTGGTCCCAACACGAAAGAAATACGGAGAAATCAGGGTTTGCATCGATTTCTAAAATTTGAATAAGGTCTCTCTGAAGGATAATTACCCATTGCCAAAAATGGACCACATATTACAAAGGGTAGTCAGATCCAGTCGAATCTCTTTACTGGATGGGTTCTCGGGTTATAATCAGGTCCTTGTTCACCTAGATGACCAAGAGAAAACCGCTTTCACAACACCATGGGGTACTTTCATGTATGTGAAAATGCCTTTTGGGTTGATGAACGTTGGGGCCACTTTCCAGCGAGCGATGGACATCGCTTTTGTGGAAGAACTCGGCAAATTCATTGTCATCTATCTGGACGACGTAACTGTGTTTTCTCAATCTGATGACGGGCACTTATGACATTTCAGACGAGTTTTTGAGAAATGTAGGAAATTCAGGATTTCTTTGAATCCTAAGAAGATCCTTTTCGGATTAGAGGAAGGTAAACTGCCAGGGCACATCATCTCTAAGGACGGAATTAAAATAGACCCTAGCAAAATCGAGGCCATTCAGAAATTAGAACACCCAAGAAACATCAAAGAGTTACATTATTTTATCGGAAAAATAAAATTTCTGTGAAGATTCATACCCAACCTGGCTGAGCTTCTCAGGAACATCACAAACATGTTAAAAAAGGACACAAAAATAAAATGGGACATCGAGTCCAGGCAGTCTTTTGAACAAGTCAAACGCGCACTCACACAAGCCCCAGTCTTGATCAGTCCTAACTTCACCAAAGATTTCTATCTTTTTTCTTTCACCTCTGAACATACCATTGCAGCTGTATTACTACAGAAAAATAGCGAAGGGTACGAACAACCCATAACTTTTTTCAGTAAATCTTTAAGAGATGTTGCTTTGAATTATAAAATAATGGAGAAACAAGCTTTTGCCTTGGTGAAAGCCATAAAAGATTTTAGAGTATACTTTCTTCATTCCCACACTATTGCATATGTTCTGAATGCGATAGTAAAAGACATTTTAAACCAGGACAATTCGGACGACCGAAGAGGAAAATGGATTGCTATCATTTTAGAATATGACATAGAGATTAATCCTACTAAATTGATTAAAGGTCAAGGTCTAGCAAATTTAATGGCTGAATCAAATTTCCATGCTCTTGACATTAATTTCTTAGCTGCAGTAGATTAACAGGGTTAGCAGGCGACTCCAAGTGTGAGAGAGGAATTTCTAAACTCTCCATGGTACGCAGACCTGATATTTGTTTTGCATAATTTACAAGCTCCCCCTGGTCTAACCAAAACTAAAGCTAGGTTTTTGAAATTGAAAGCATTAAAATTTTGCATTCTAGAAGGCAATATGTATTGGAAAGATCCTGGAGGTATTTTGTTAAATTGTCTATTGAAGGATGAAGCTAACAGAGTACTGCAGGAGTTTCATGCAGGAGACTGTGGTGGTCATCTGAACTGGAAGGCCACAACCAACAAAATCCTCAGAGATGGATTCTATTAGCCAACTCTATTTGCTGATGTGCATCATAAAGTGACTTCGTGTCATCAATGTCAGTTGTTCGAAGGCAAAAGGAAACTTCTTCCTCTACCCCTAAAACTAATCTCCGTTGAGGCCCCTTTCCAGCAATGGGGATTAGACTTCATCAGAGAAATACATCCTCCCTCTTCAGGCCAGCACATGTGGATTCTTACTGCCACAGATTATTTTACAAAATGGATCGAAGCAGTACCAAGCAAGCAAGCCACTGATTATGTCTTTATTAAATTTCTTGAAAATAATATCTTGTCTCGTTTTGGATGTACTAGAAAGATTATAGCTGACAATGCAGCTGCTTTTCGATCTAAGAAACTCGTAGATTTCTGCAACCAGTACCATATTGGTTTGGGACATTCCACAGCTTACTACCCTCAGGGGTATGGGCTGGCGGAATCATCAAATAAAACCTTGGTAAACATTATCAAGAAAACTTTGCAGGAAAACAAGAAGTCATGGCATAACAAGTTGGTTTTTTCACTATGGGCCAACAGATTGACCACCAAAAGGTCAATCGGTATGTCACCATATTAGCTGGTCTATGGCACAGAAGCAGTCTTTACCATTTCCTTAGGAGTGCCTGTCATGAAATTGCTACAAGACATGCAAGCTGAACCAAACGAATCCCAAAGAAGGATCAACCAGATGATCCATTTGCAGCAGTCTAGAGAAGAAGTATACAACAAGACCCAGGTAGTCCAAGAAAGCATTAAGAAGATTTTTGACAAAAGAACCAAGGAGGATGATTTTGAGCTAGGAGATTTGGTGCTGAGAAGGGATTCCCGAAATGAAGACAAGGGAAAGCATGGAAAATTCGATAGTCTGTCGAAGGTACCATACATGATTCAAGAATTTAGAGGGAATAACGCTTTCTTGCTCAACAACAATGATGGGACAGATCTGCCAGGAGGACTTGTAAATGGCAGAATGCTGAAGCATTATTCACCGCCTCAGTAGGGACCTGAAGTCACACTTTCCATTGTACAAACCATTTTCATTTTGCTTGCAAATTTCTGAGTGGATAACTTTGGTCAGAGGGTTGATGCCCGGAGAGAAGGCCCTAATCCACTAACCATTATCTTCCACTTTTTCGAAATAACACTAATCAAGCAACAAAGGCGACTATGGAGAAAGTTTCAAAACATCGGGAATCAGGATTCTTGGCACTTCACAAGGAGAGTACCATCCCCAGGTGGAGATATTGTTATAACCCTATAATTTATAGGATCAACTGGTGACCGAAATGTTATCTCTATAGTGTTTTTGTTTGCCAAATGATTTTTCATTCTGCAAATAATTTGAGAAAAGAAAGAAAAAGAAAAAGAAAAGAAATAAAAGAGGGCATAAAAGAAATTCAATGGAGCCCCATGCAATAACAGTGGCTTGGTCCATACCTTTCAAGCATGGCCAAGTTCTTCTAAATTGATGTTGATAGGAATAGTGAATAAGCTTGGCTAAACTGTTTAATCTTAGCCAAGTGATCTAGGTTAGTTAGTGAATAAATCTGGCCAGATCGCTTAATCTTGGTCAGATAGCCCCAGGATAGAGTAATTTCTTAGCCCAATAGTTTAATCTGGGGTAATTGTCATAGGGAGTTAGGTTATAACATAGGGTAGTTTGCTTGATTTAAATAAAACCAGCTCGACGAGCAATGTTGGACCACGTCTTGTATGCTTTAAAAGTTGGTTGTCTAACCCCTTGGTGATATAAACATGTGAAAGATTGGGGAAAACCCACGTTATGCTCTTATCCTAAGTTTTTTGAGGGCGCATATGCTTTCGCACCCACATTTATGCATCGCTCATGTATCAACGGCTTAGATGATCACGTTCAGATCTACAGTGGACAAGTCTT
>JZKD02S1672708.1:529443-540095 GCA_000966675.3 Picea glauca
TATATATATATATATATATATATATATATATATATATATATATATATATATGCCTTGTTTCTAAATCTTTAATGTTAAAAGGTCATCGTGCAGGCACCATCTAAGCTGTCATTAATGCACGCAAGGCTCGAGAAGTTCTGCCATTAATGCAATATTTGCAGAGGCTTTTGTTATCCCTTCCCAGTCTTAATTTCAAATACCATGGAATGTCATTCGCACGTCGTCATCTTGGTTCCTTCACGAAACCTACAATCCTTAAATGTTTTTTTTCCATAACCGCCACCTTGGCACTTCTAAGTATGCAATAATTAAGCTTTACTTCTAACAGATCACCATACAACACGCATAGATATTGTCATTATTGAGGGGATTTTCTATTCGCACACATTGAACCAACGCTTCTAGGGGGTTATATTGTCCCCTCCATTTCTTCATTTCAAGCAGCTTCTGGAGAAAACCAACGTTTTCATTAACTACTGGCAGCAACTCCACAACAGTTTTGTAGAGACATAGTGAACATCTTCCTCACAAGCTTCCCATGCATAAGAGGGGGAAAATAATTGCAGGGGAGGCAGAACAACCCGAAATTTAGAGTGAAAACATGGATCTTGACACTGATGTGGATAACATATTTTGTAACCTTGATCAGCCCAAAGACACAATTGACCATGCCTACCCAATGGACATGGTTGATACCAAAATTTTTGACGAAGATGAATCCTTCGTATTCCAGAGTGTTGTTTTTGAAAGCGAATAAAAAAAATTAATCATTGAAAAAAGAGATGTAAAAAATAAGAGAAGAAAACATCATTCAAAACTTGACCTTGCCAATATGCAAGCGTCCAAAATATCTCAACTTCACCTGGCAACCAGAGATGCTCTTCATGATTCTGTTGGATTCATTGAGGCCGAGAATGCCAGACTAAAGAACCGGATTAAGGAATTAGAGGAAGCTTTGTTTCCTATGCCATTGTTTGGCAGTCCTTTGGAAATAGCCATGTCTGCGACTACTTGCACCCCTGCAACAAATCTAAAAGGCTCCTCCAACGTCCTCGCATCCTGTAGAAGATATGTGGAAAAAATATCAACAAAAGAATGGAACTGATTACTAAGGCCTGGGAAACATCACAGAAGATAGATTTCCTGGGGAGCAGGGCGCATAACTTGCTCCAACTTCTATAGACGGATTTAAAAAATGAAGAAACTTTCTATTTTCACACAGTCATCCCTTTTGCCTTTCATGTCAACAACATGCTAGACACGACAAGAAGACAGCATGATCTCCTGTCCAAAAAATGACTCACTCAATTAGAAGCATGCTGGAAAGAGAAGGTGAAGAACCTGTATCTCATCGTCCAATCATGTGAGCAAGCAATACCAAAGAAAGAAACATTATTCACAAAGCTCACCAAAATAGAGTTAGCAGGAAGGAAAAACGACTTCCAGGACCCCAACTTAATCGTCAACTCGTTGGCATTAACCAAGCAAGCTTTCGATAAACAAGTTGATAATTTTATGGCCTTGTCTTTAGAAAAAATTTACAGGATTCTTGAATATCATGAAGAAGAGGTGGACAACTGGCTAGTCTAGTATTCGGTACAAAATGGAGACATTCACTAGGTTCTATGTAATCTTTCTATTGATATAAGCGAATTATAAAATGAACTTTTCAGCATTAAAATCTGGAATGGCATCAACATCGCCCCCTTGAGAAGTTATATTGAAGAGAACTTGAAGTGGGTCGTCGACGAAATCCAACAGGAAAATGCATAAATCGTTTGTTTATCAATCCAATTATTCAAGTGGGTCGGCGAAAAAAACCAACAGGAGAAGGCATCAGCAAACAAATACCAAAATTACTTTTATGTACCATGCCTGTAAGTGTATACTGATAGTCCTTTCTTTATCAATCCAGTTATTCCACCTTTTCTGAGTAGGAATCTATAGCCAAAAACTGAGCTCTTCCCATTTCTACTTTTCAGGTATTACACTCTACCGTGTCCAGCTTCTTCTTTCCATAGTCCTATTTCTTGTACATATTTATCTTATGGTCTGCGGGAGCCCCAATTCCAGTCTATATGAAAAACACATTTACATTTCCAGGAATATGTAACAAACTATTCTTTTTTTCATATATTCCAAATAAAACTATTCTTTTGTCTCCTTATATATTTATGTGTTCCTAGATTTTTGTCTTCAGCTATGTTGAATGTGAAGACATTATGTTGTCTCCTTATATATTTATGTGTTCCTAGATTTTTATCTTCAACTATGCTGAATGTGAAGACATTCTATTTATTTTATTTCAATTGTCTTTTTTTCTTATGCATATTTTCTCCTTTCAAAATCAAGTATGACATAAATCACTCACTCAAGTTTGAGATATCATATTTCACACACACACACACACACACATATATGTTTCTTTAAATTTCCAGGAATATGTAACACATTTTATTATTTTTTTATATAAATGTCATAAAATTGTGTTACACTACTTTTTTGCTACTCACACGTATAAAGAGTATGTCATTTCTTGCATCTTTACCACCTGTCCATACTGCTTGCCACAAAGGCCCTTCAAATTAAAATAGTCTCCAAGTCCGCTTGTCAATTTGTATATCACAGAACTCTGGATGCTCTTCGTAGGCCATGGAACAACAAAGGCCCAATTTTCAGCCCGCCAGCCCGAGAACCGACGATCCAAAAACTTCCCAAGTATGGAATGAGGGCTCCGTGCAAGTATGGAATGAGGGCTCCATGCATGCTCTATAAAATTTCATCCCCATACTTTATAAAAGTACATATTTAGTATGTATAAAAGTAAATATTTACTTTATAAAATTACGTTATTCGTATGTATCATTTATGCTGTCCAGGAACCTATGATTTGATAAATTTCAATTTCTTCTGTCCAGAAACCCCTGTTTTAAAGAAAACTAATTCAGGAATGCTATTTTTTTGGTCCTTTTGTCCACCACCCTATGTAACAGACATTGGTACTATTTTTTTGTGCTTTTGTCCACCAGTGTATGTAAAACGTATGTAAAGATAACTAATTCGCGAATGCTAAATTTTTTGGACATGAGCCCCTTAAAATTAAAATAATCCACAAGTTTGATTGTCAATTTGTATATCACGGAACTGTCGGTGCTATTTGTAGGACACAGAACAACAGAAGCCCAATTTTCAGGTCCCCAACCCGAGAACCCACGATCCAAAAACTAGCTAAGTATGGAATAAGGGTTCCATGCGCTATATATCTAGTTAATCAAATTACATATTCGATATGTATAATTTATGTTGTCCAGGAACCTATAATTTGATAAATTTCAATTTCTTGTGTCCATGAGTCCTTGTTTTAAAGAAAACTAATTCAGAAATGCTAGTTTTTTTGTGCTTTTGTCCACGAACCTATGTAACAAAAGTAGGTCCTTGCAATTCAAATACTCTGCAAGTCCGATTGTCTATTTGTATATCGCGGAACTCTGGGTGCTATTTGTAGGGCACAAAACAACATAAGCCCAATTTTTAGCCTACGAGCCTGAGAACCCACAATCCAAAAACTGGTTAAATGCTAGTTTTTTTGTGCTTTTGTCCACCAACCTATGTAACCGACGTAGGCTGTTAAATTTCAAATAGTCCGCAAGTCTAATTGTCAATTTGTAGGGCATGGAACAATAGAAGCCCAATTTTCAGCCCTCCATCCCGAGAACCTGCGATCCAAAATTCAAATAGTTTGCAAGTCTGATTCTCAATTTGTATATCGCAGAACTCTCGGTGCTATTTCTAGGCCACAGAACAACAGAAGCCCAATTTTCAGCCTGCCATCCTAAGAACTCGAAAAGAGGGTTTTGTGCATGCTCTATATATCTACTTAATCAAATTACATATTTGATATATATAATTTATGCTGTCCAGGAACCTATAATTTGATATATTTCAATTTCTTGTGTCCAAGAGCCCTTGTTTTAAAGAAAACTGATTCGGGAATGCTAGTTTTCAGCCCGCTATCCCGAGAACCTGTGATCCAAAAATTCAAATAGTCCGCAAGTCTGATTCTCAGTTCATATATCACGGAACTCTCGGTGCTATTTGTAGGCCACAGAACAACAGAAGCCCAATTTTCAGCCCGCCAGCCCGGGAACCCGGAATGAGGGTTTCGTGCATGCTCTATATATCTACTTAATCAAATTACATATTTGATATGTATAATTTATGCTATCCAGGAACCTATAATTTGATATATTTCAATTTCTTGTGTCCAAGAGCCCTTGTTTTAAAGAAAACTAATTCAAGAATGTTATTTTTTTTATGCTTTTGTCCACGAACCTATGTAACAGATGTAGGCCCTTAAATTTCAAATAGTCCACAAGTCTGATTGTCAATTTGTATGTCGTGAAACTCTGGGTGCTATTTGTAGGGCATGGAACAACAGAAGCCCGATTTTTAGCGTGCCAACCCCAGAACCCACATGCTCTATATATCTACTTAATCAAATTACATATTTGGTATGTATAATTTATGCTGTCCAGGAACCTATAATTTGATAAATTTCAATTTCTTGTGTCCGGGAGCCCTTGTTTTAAAGAAAACTAATTCGAAAATGCTATTTTTTTTGTTCTTTTGTCCACGAACCTATGTAACAGATGTAGGCCTATGTATGCATGAGTAGGGAATTTTAGGGATATAACAGATTCCCCCTAATGTGTGAGGTCAGAGCAATTGATGGCCGAAATACATTACAACATCTTCACCAATGTACCAAAATCAAGTGAGCCCGAGACCAAAGTTCGGGAGGTGCCATCTGCAAAACAACAATTGTCTCTCTGAGGCGGGCATACCCATGCTCGGGATGAACTGAATCATGGCTTCCAATCAAATACACTGCAGATCCATGTCATATAACTATATAAAGTGTAGCCGTGAGCAATGCAAAGTGGATCTACATCTCAAAATCAGTCGAAGATATACAAGTATAATATGCATATTCAAGAATCTAGTGACAACTATGACTGGAGATGAGGCCTTCATAGCTCGACCAACAAATTCAAGATCCTAAAAACTCAAGTAGGAGTACAATGGGAGTGTATAACTCACTACTATGAGGTCTTCGACGGTCCATTGGGAAAAGACAAGAGGATCTCAATGATCAAGAAATCTGGACTTGAATGGACTCTTGAGATGGAAGACTTATGAAAGTCAAGAGACAAACTATAGAAAGGATGACTCAGGTTGGGTAAAAATTCCCTTGCACAAAAGCACAAAAGATGATCAGACTCAAGCAACATGACATTGACATAAATTTGTGATGCGGGAAGCAACACAAACTCTCCATATATTTGGAAGAGTAACCAAATGGAGGAGGACACAACTCTATGTAGAAAGAACAACTTCCTAAGGTCATATTAGATCCCAATTCTTGACGAACAAATGAAAGGATGTGCTTTGTCCAGGGAAATTATCTTTGCTTCTGAAAAAATAATGTTTATTTCATGTCCCCTCTTTTTGGAATATTTGATTTTTTTGTCTTTTTCAATTTTTTAAGAGCTTGAAAAAGAATAAAAGAATGCTACGTTACAAAGGAGGAATGAGTGTCGCGACAAGCAAACTAGTTCCAAGCACATGGAACACACTAATGCTCAGGGAAAAGTGACATGTGCAGGATAAGGACACTTGGGGAAAATTCCTCCATGGGTCAAGGTGTTAGGTCGCAGAGGCAAAAAGTGTTGCAAGTCTTGCATATACAGAATTCTTCAAAGGTTCAATTGAGAGCAACATGGAGCCAAAATTAGGCCAAAGACGCAAAGATGAGACCCACAATGCAATTAAGCAAGACACAATGACACCCCTTCTATGTAATTTTTTACGAGCCCGGAGAAGGTAATCTTGGTAGTGTTTCCATGTTTAGAGAATCTGAAAAAACACAAAAGAAGACTCTACGGAGTACTTTTAAGAGAGATAGTCTAGTCGGTTTGAAAAAGGGTTAAAAGGGTTAAAATTTCACCGAAAAGACGTCTATTCAAAACCATTTTAACGAGTGTGACAAAGACAAGATCACTCGGCAATATTTTCAATTTTAAGAAGTCTGAAAAGAGCTTAACTATGGACTCATAGTCTTTTTCTGGGTTTATTCTCCTTAGCCCAAAAAAGTATAAAAGTAACTGAGGAGAACTCTCCCGACGAGACTAATATCCCAAGGCATACCTTTTCCCGCTATAATCTAGAGGCTAGAAAAATGGTTAAACTCATGCCAGTATATTTTCTTCCAGACCAATTTAACGAGTGTGAAGGAACAAGGTCACTCGACGATCTTTTCAATTTTAGGGAGCCTGAAAAGAGCTTAACTAAGGACTCCTTGGGGTTCCTTTTTCATAAGTAATCTCCAAGATCGGAAAAAGGTGATAAACCAAAACCAAGGAGAATGTTCCTTTTTTGAAGATTTAGTCCCTCAGGCCCGAAAAAGGGTTAAACTTACGCCTGAGAATACTCTTCTAGCAAACCGAAGTTCCTAGAGCATACCTTTATTCGTAAAATTAACCATCCGGACCGAAAAGGGGTAAACTACTGCCGGACATATGTGCCTTCAAATTTGAGTTTGGTGAGCGTGAAGGGCAACAAGATCACTAGAAAATCTTTTCATTTTTAGGGAGTATGAAAAAGGATTAAAGAAGACTCCATGGAGCTACTTTTCTCAGTTAATCCAAACGAGATCGAAAAGAATAAATACAGTCTTGTTGGATGTTGCTTTCGAATTTAAAAGCGGGATTGAAAGAAAACAAAGCGTGCTCATTAGGGAGTCCCAAGGGTAAGGCCAAGAATGATGATTAATAAAAGAATGAGGCTTCAATATGTAATCATGATGGGATTAACAAGGACTCCCAAGCATATAGTCAAAACTGACAGCATGGATGCCAAACTACAACAAAGGATTTACCTAGGGAATCCATGTAAAGGTAGGATCTACCACCTAATTATGACATGTCTAAAGCAGTTGAGAAGGTTACATGTCACACTTTAGTGGGGTCGATCCTAAGGACAAATGAACCAGGAAAAGGATAATGAAAAAATGAAAGTAGGGAAAAACCTAACCTATATACCAATTTCGAGGTCAATACCTGTCAGAAGAGATCGATACGATGAACAAAATGTCAAAGAAAAATGTCTCCAAGATGTTGTATATAAGGCCAATAACACTCATCCAGAAGTCAATAAATCCAATATAGATAGGAACTTCAGAAAAATAGAGGTTCTATTGAATACAAAACTTGTAAACAAAAAAACTGGACTATACAATATGTACAAGGCACTGCACAGTCGCATGGCTCATGCATGGTAGTAGTTCATGTAGAGCCCGTTGCTAGGATCTGACCAAGAGTCTCTTCGATAGTCAAACTCTAAAGTCTTTGAAAAGTGAAGAAAACAAAAAAGACGGTGTAAGTCTTCCCATGGTATCGAAACTATAGTCATGGCTTCAAGGATAACCTCATCCGAAGGAAGTTCAAAATCTGAGAAATTACATGAACGAGGAGGCTCAACACTCCCAAAGGGTGAGGTAAATTGACCATATTCCATATGATGATGGAGTTTCTGGCCAGGACTGGTAGAGTCTATCATCAAAGAATCACAAGCACAAGGGCTTGAGGATCTACAAATAGTGAGATCATACTCAAAAGGAGACTCAAGATCACTTGGACCAAGAGGGGGAAGGAAGGGCTCCCATGCCCCCATTAGATAAACCAATGGATCATTTTTTGAGACCAAGTCTTGAGAAGGAAAACATGATTGAACAGGTTTTTTCTCAGAAGCAATTGAACATCGAGGATAAGACGCCACATAATTAACCCGTGGTGGGGTAGAGTCTATGCAAACACTAGGAAAATATAAAGGAGCAGCCTGAACTAACGTCAAATTAGGATGGTGATTATCATATGCCAGTTGGTTGATAGTGACAATGCTTCCATTATGAGGGAAATGCATCACTCGGAAGAGCGTAGACACCATGACATTCATAGCATATACATAATCATGCCCGAGAAGCATATTGAAATCTAACGGGCCTTGCACCACTATAACATTGACAATGACAGTCTTCCCACCTAATGAGATAGGAAACTGAGGAAGAATCCCCAAATATTCACTAGGACRTYTRTCAAAATCYAACARCTMATGCRATGYAGRCRCAAGCTCGGGAGAACCCAAATCTTGCCAAGCCRAGGGGGATAAAATACTTGTAGAGGATCCTTCATCTACAATACATCGGTAAATGTTATTTGAATTAAACACAACCCTTATTTGAAAGGGTGCAGAAGAAGGAAGACAAGGCTCAACAAGGTCTTTCCAATCAAAGGAAACCATCCTAGGACTTGGGGGGGGTGGTGCTCGAAGTGAGTGGAATTCCCCCTTGTTATGAAAGTACTGAACTGGAAATGCTAAAAACATAGTTGGTAGACACATCACTCCCCAAGAGAAGAGAGGGATCAGACGAAGATTGCATCGACGTGACCACTTTTAGATGCGAAACTCTCCAAGAGAAGAGTGGGATCAACCAAAGATTGCATCGGTGTGACCACTTCCTCAACCACTGGCTGAATAGGCTACGAGACTACATGGTCTATAGGTACCTCAACCCCCAAAATAGGAGTGGGATCAATCGAAGATTGCATCTGCAGGACCACTTCATCAACCAAAGGTTGAATAGACTTTGAGGAAACCTCAGAAGACTCAGAATTAGAAGAGCTTGTAGATAGGGACCACAATCTTTGTACCTCTAGTAGGCCATGGCATACATGAGTAAGGTGATCTCCCTTGCAAATCTTACAAGGGAACTTAGGCTTACATCCTATCTGTCTAGGTTTCTCAATAGAATCAATGCCCTGAGCATGACTAGTAGTGGTTAGTTGTTTGTCCCAAACATGACTAACAGAGGTTGGTGATTGGTCTATAACATGACTCGCGGAGGCTACAAACCTATTACCAGTATGACTAGTAGTAACTAGACTTTTTTCCCCAGCATGACTTGCAGAGGTTGGGTGTTGGTATTTAACATGACTTGCATAGCTTGATGATCTATCTCTAACATGACTCGTAGAGGTTGGTTGTTTATCCCCATCATGACTTGCAGAGGCTGGGTGGTGGTGTTCAACATGACTTGCAGAGGTTGACGACCTATCTCCAACATGACTCGCATAGTTTGGTGATTTCTTCTTCATATTGTTCCTCTTTCTATTTCATTTAGACTTCCGGTTACTAGTAGTTATACTTTCACTAGGGAAGGAAGAAGGAGGAGGAGAAGACTTTGTTGATGAAGGAACATCAACATAATGCCCATGACATAAGGCACTTAACTAGGAAGCGTCAAGAGAATTTGGGACATTTGGAATGGTACCCAACCAAATCAGTAGTCCCACATTCAACCTAGGAATGTACAAAGTGGCCATCAAAGGGACACCAACATTTCCAAAGAAAGGAAAAGAACAAGAATCCCCTTGCGAAGGGGTTCCTTGGTTGTTATCATTAGTAAATTTATCCATGAATATCTTATGCACAGGTTCTCCCCTTGCGGGATCGTTCAAGTACGTAAAACTCTCACACACTGACTTTGATGAACCAATGTTATAAAAAACAACACCTATAAAGAGGCAACTCCATGTTTCTAAGCGGAAGACCGAAAAGTCCTCATGACCGACAGAGTGGGCAGTCTACCACTTTAGGTCAGAGACCCAAAGAAATGACAGACTAACTCACTATGGAAAACTAGGGAGCACAGAGCACACACTAAAAGTTTCTTAAAGATAAATCAAGAAATCAACTAACTAGTGGGAATGCTGGTTACACCAATCGACACTAGAGAAACTAACCGGTGCAAGTGAAACTCGAACACTGAAGCACCCTCCGGGTATACTCTGCGAAGCGCGATCTGACTTCCACCCTAAGTACCACAGTATACCCCCGCAGTCACCTGTGTAAGTCTGTAAAATATGGGGAAATAGGTTGTCATCTCGCACTCAGTCACCAGGAGGGTATAGTCGACAGTCAGGAAGATCGTAATGAGCAGGATAACAAGTCTGAATCCCTTCAAGGGTGTCGAAAGAAATTGGTCTGGAAGCCAATTGAGGATCTCAAACGAATTCGAGGTATATGAAGCTTCGTAGGAAAATTCAATTGGTATTATTCCCGAGAAAAACCTTTAATATACAATCCCCACTA
Source organism: Picea glauca (assembly GCA_000966675.3). Lineage (NCBI taxonomy): Eukaryota > Viridiplantae > Streptophyta > Pinopsida > Pinales > Pinaceae > Picea > Picea glauca. The sequence continues at coordinate 539,653 of JZKD02S1672708.1, forward strand.
TGTTTAGTCCAACTTTGGAGGGGTTATCTCCTCTTCCTTTTCTCACATGACCTCATGTTTATCCCCTTTGTTAGAGTGGGGTCCCAGCTAACTCTTACGACGCTGGACTTAAAACAGTCCCTATCTCAGACTACAATGCTTGTTTTAAAGTGGCCTTGAAGAGTTTCCTCTTCACACCTAATTCAAGGCCCTAAAACCCTAAACTAGTCGGTGAACCCGACAAACAGAAAGTCTAATATATTTTAGATTAAGCATTAATTTTAAGGCTTGATTTACGCAAAAGGTACGGTGGTGCAACTAATGGTGTTTCAGACTCTTGCAAAAACTAAAACTTATAAGAACACTGGCAAAGAAGGATTTTCTTTCTTATTTTTCTTTTGAAATTCTTTCAAGATGAGAAGAAAACACAACACTATGGTAATTTCTTTTTCTTTTTCAAATAA
>JZKD02S1672708.1:561851-588514 GCA_000966675.3 Picea glauca
TCAAAAATGCATACATATAAAAATTATTCAATGAAGTACAATTATCACAATTCATTAATACATTTCCACACATGTGCATATCCATTGTCATGTCTACTACTCAATAGTATCACATATTATAATTCACATGATATGAAAAGACTACCTACTTAGCAAACATTACACAATTTACCTAACAAACATTACACAATTTACCCAACAATAAAGGAATTCCACATTACTTCAACTTCCCACCAAATTCATTAATTCTAAATAAAACACTATATAAAACATGAAACGACACACATCCTGTACCAACTTGGCTGCCTAATATCAATGCTATTAAAAAGACCAAAACCAAAGCAAGTTTGGAAACTAGAAGCAAGAGAGGAAACATCCTTTTTCATAGTCACCACCCTTTTTTATTTGGAAAATAGGCTAGTCTTTACTTTAAAGTACCTTTTTTATTTGGAAAATAGGTTAGTCTTTACTTTAAGGTATTTAAGGTATGAAAAGACACTAAAAAACACCACCACCTAGTTACAACAATGATCTAATTATTATATTTCTTTTATCTTTTGAAAAAGTTTATTCTAATAAAAGATTTTTACCCCACTCTACATGAACACGGCTAATATATGCCAAAAATTATCCTTATGAGAACCAATTTCTACTCTTTAACACATCACTATCCAACCATCAAAGTGGCCTTACATTACACGACAAGTATTATTCACCATGCACTAAGCTAATCATTGGCTTAGTGCATGGTCCCCAATGCATGTTACATGTTATGTATAGGTTGTCAGTGCATGGATTCCATGGTCATCACTCATGGTAACATGGTAAATCTGGTAAAGTCCTGGACGACGACTCCCGAGTTTTAAATCTGGCGATTCTAACTCTCGAGTTTTAAATTTGGCGATTGCGTTGTCCCATCCAACGTTGTTTTTCACATCCTACCAATTTATTGAAATTTGAAATTTGAATTTCGAATTTAGATGGGCACGCTTCATTTGAATCTGTCTGGAAGGAGCAAATCATAAATCTCCAAGCTCCAAGTGCCATGGCCATAGACACCATGCAGATGGCGAGAGTGGGAGTGATGATGGAGGCTGCAAGGAGGTATTGTCACCTGTCGCCGCGAGAAGGAAATACCATGGTGATGGTGGCAGTAGTGACAATAGGTTGTATTCTCTTTAGAAGAAAGAAAACAAACCGATGCCACCCGAGGCAGTCGATCTCTGAGATGAGGAAACTAAAACTCGACGTGAAAAAAACCACGGCTACGACGTTGGTCGACGACCTAGCTGTCAGAATTCAAGAAATGGGAAAGACATTAGTTGATTTCTTTCTTATCACAAATTCTGCTAAGAGAAATTGTCCATGACATTAGGTTTTTGCATAACCCGAGAGACCATTTGTAACCCTTTTATTCTTTAAAACTTTAGATACATGCTAGCTTATTTTTTTAACATCCTTTTTTCCTTAATCTATGGTTTTAAGTACAAATAGCTTCATTCAATGGAATACAAAAATAATAACTATGCCAGCTCTGCATCCATGATGAGAAATGGATAGAAGTGCTCTCATGTAATGCTTCTCCCACTATCTAAAAGCATCACTGGATCACCTCAATTTTCTTTTAATTCCTCCTAACCTTGAACTAATCGATAATTATCTTGGATATATGATGAACAATTATGATCCTAAGAAAATAACATAAAAGTCATTCATATCTCAATTTCACGAGGAGTTGCCCTTCCTGCCAGTGTTTTATAACATCATAAATTTTTAGTTATATGCTTACGGTCTCGTGTAGGTTAATAAAACTTCCAGCAAGAGTTTTATATTGTTTATTTTTGTTCATACAGTCTAGTGTAGGTGGATTGTGCTTGAATTGTCTTCATCAAAATATACATGAACGTTGTGACATGCAAATGGAGGTTTTACATTTAGTACAGTGACATTAACCTTCGCGTAAAGATCCCTCATATATTTCGTTTTTGTTTCTTCTTCTGACTGTAAGTTCTGGTATAAAACTTTTATAGAATAGAAAGATTAAATTGCCAACAGTGATTATAGAATAATTTTGATTTACCTTTACGACAACATATTTTTTATTTATTTTATAATTAACAAAATTTTGGTATTTGTCAAATTGTATTTATTTAATCTCATTTCACTGTGTGGGTATTCTCATTCTCAAAAAATGTTTTGTTTTGATTTAATCTGATTTCACAGTGTCTATAACTAAGAAATCCATGTTACCGAGGTCATTGTCATTTAAATGATTTTTCATTTAGTGTGACCTTGTTAATGATAATATTTTATTTAAGGGTTATAAATTGATACTTAAAAATGAAATTAGATATTCACTTTTCAAAATTATTAAATTTAAAATGTAAATATAAAAATAGGAATAATAATTTTGTTATGTATAAAAATGTATTTGTTAATGTAAATAATTTTTTTAAAAATTATTATTTAAAAATATTGATAATAAAATAAAAAATTAACTTAACTTTGTTAACCAGAATAAAATATATTAATGTGAAGAATGTTTTTTAAAAATTATTATTTAAAAATATTGATAATGAAATAAAAAATTAACTTAACTTTGTTAATCATAATAAAATATATTAATGTGAATAATAATTTTTTTTAAATTATTATTTAAAAATATTGATAATAAAATAAAAAATTAACTTAATCATAATTAAATATATTGTTTAATATGGATAATAAAATATATAAAGGCAAAAAAAAAATGTCTATCTATCCACTATAGAATACCCACCCTGCATAAGGATAATAAAATATATTGCTGAATATGAGTAAAGGCAAAAAGAATGTCTATCTATCCACTATAGAATATCCACCCTGCATAAAGTTTCATGAGATTAAAAGCTGTGTAGATGAATGTAATATGAATTTCGAAAAGTAAGATTTAGAGTTTCACAAAGTTTGTGTATGTGAAAATCGTATTTCTAACACCTGGTGGATAGACATTTTTATGTATAAATTGATTATTATAATTTTATTTTATTTAAAACATGTATTAAGCAATGTAAATAAAAAGACTTAAGAAATAATAGTAATAAAAATATAATATTATTATGAAATTTTTATTTTGAATGAATTTGAGTTTGGGATTAAGCATTTAATAAAAGGAAAAATTAAGATCACCAAAAGTTATTAAGTAAAGATCGTAAAAAATGGATGCTTTGTTCTTGTACTTTAAATTTATAGACATTTAAATATACTAGTAAAACAAGGCTTTTCTAAACTTTACATTGAAAGGTTCATTGTTCCTATTTTTAAAAGCGGTGACAAAAATAATGTTTCAAATTATATGACTATTATGATTTGTCATTTTTTTGATCTTATATGAGATCATTTTGGAAATGAAAATTAGCTCTAAACTTCGAATTGAAAGGTTCATTGTTCCTATTTTAAAAGGTGGTGACAAAAATGATGTTTCAAATTATACAACTATTACGATTTGTCTTTTTTTTGCCAAGTTATATGAGAACATTTTACAAATGAAAATTAGCTTTTGGTTAGAAAGTTTGGTAAAAATGAATAAATCCCAAGATAATCTTTAAAAGCTATCATTTGAGCATGAATCATTGAATTAAATTTTAAGATTATTGTAGAGGAATGTTGAAATAATAAAACTAATCTTCTTTGTGGATTCATTAACTTTGGGAAATTTTTTAATACAATGCCTAAAAATAACCTATGGAAGATATTTTAAGATCTAAAGTTTCCTTGAGTTGAGCATTATTCTAATAAGGTGGTACAATAAAGTAATCACTAAATTCAAGGATAATGAAGGTTGGTTAAAATAAACTAATTATAATAAAGGTGTTAGGAAACATTGTTCTAGAGGAGGTTGGTGTTTGGGTGGGGTTTATCTATGACTCCAAAGGGAAAAATGATCTGTACTATATGCTTGGGGACTCAATAAATTACCATGAACAACAAGACCAAGACAAAAGCACTTTCTATTTGGTAGGGTCTCATTTCTCTCAAACAAAAAGGGATTTGTAAAGTCTTAGTGATTATTGACTCCATGAGAATCATAAGAGGACTATATTATTGAAGTATTCCATCTAATCTTTCTCTAGCTATAATTCCTAAGGTCATAGTTCCTGAGGTGAATTTTCCTCAGGTCAAATCTCCTCATGTCATAGTCCCTTAGTTCAAAGTTCCTCAAATCATATTTCCTAAGGTCAAAGTTCCTAAGGTCATAGTTTCCAAGGTAAAAGTTTCAGAGTCCAAAGTTTTTGATGTCATAGTTCTCGAGGTCAAGGTTTATGAGTTCAAATTTCATGAGGTCAGAGTTCAAAGTTCCTTAGGTCAAAGCTCATGAGGTCAACTATGAACTAAGGAAATTTGACCTCAAAAACTATTACCTTAGGGAATTTTACCTTAGGAATGTTGAAAAACACTCTTCCATCTCTGGGTTGTGGGAAACTCTTGGTCTCGAAGCATCTCAGTCTTGAAGTGTCTCATGAAAAAGGTCAGTTTTACCAATGTTGTCTGGACTTTGTCATTAGCTTTAACAACGTTAAGAATAGTAATATATTATCCTGAATAGAGACTTCCTGATAAATTTGTGAATATCATTATGCTTATTAAAAAATGAGATACAGTTGTTGGAAATTGACATGAAAGAGAATCCACCCAACTTGCATCATTGCTAAGACGATAAAATGCGTTGTTTTCTAATGCAGATTATTCATATGTAAGTACTATAATGAATGCACCTTTATCATTCATTATCCTCCTTACACTTGTCGTTGTATTAACAAACACAAAACAAATCCCCAAATAAATGAGTAAAGACTCTATCAGTGCAGACACTTTCATCCAATTTTTGTTTTTACATTTTTTATTTTTCTAATGAAAGAAAATAAAAAGGGAAAAATCAATGTTAAGCATGAAAAGAGAATGGGATCTCACCTTGATAGGGTTTGGTGTCCACTTTTGATTCCATTTTGAATATAGATTGTGAATGAGTGATGGCACTAGAACTTGGTTATTCTTTTTCAGGCTCTTTTCTCGACTCCTTTTAATGGTCTTTGTTGTTCATGAGTTTATACTTTAAGGCTGTAAAGTATACCGTCAAGGCATCCATAAAGATAAAAATAATTAAAGGATAATAATCAAGAAAGAAGAATAAAGCAAAATCAGTTTCTCAACTGTCTCTGTCTAGCTTCCTGTTGTTCTTGGATGCTGATATCTCTCTCAATAGCAGCCCATGAATGTTCTAATTCAGCCCGGTTAGTTGCTGTTTGTAGGATAGTATTAAACAGGTTTAAAGCAATACTGGTTTGATCTTGAAGATCAGGTTCAATGTTGGGTTGTCTGCTATTTAGGACAATCATGGAGAATAAGATTTTATTTAGTCATGAAAGAGTTCAATTAATTGTTACTTCAGTCTTTTAAGAGATGAGAATAGGAAAAATAGTTTTGAAATTCAAAACATTAACATAAATACAGTCGAGGCGTTTTCTTGGATTTGCAACAATTTGAGAATTATAAAATAACAAAGAAATACTACTGAAAAATATGAGGCTTTAATCAAGAAAGAATCTCATATTGTAACAAGAAATAAAGAAGAAAATGAGATTTCTAATGAAGTGTTGAGTATTATGGTTCAAATGATTCACAGGTCTTAAAATCACTGATAGCAATTTCATAGGAAAAGCTGTAAATAATTTGATAACCGAATCAATCTAAACAATGCAAGATATATAAAATAAACTTCAAATTTATCATTCATTAGAAAGACATTGAAAGAAAAACATATAAAAATATGGTAAACAGGGTTAAAGAACACATAGCTACAAATTGGCAGGATTCAGAATCTCGTCTGTATCATATATTACGGTGGATTGGAAAACTTTTAATACAATCGACTCTCTCCAAAAAACCAAAAGCCATTTCTCAGTGTTCTGAAAATATATTTATACATGATCATCAAATATTTTCTCGTTGGTGATTAACCAACTTCCTAAGATTACAGTTACATATATGAATAATGTCAAACCGTTTACATTTCTTTTCTAATTTCTAATGATGAAAATATTCAAAAGAGTACTTTTATGTTTGTGTTGATGAACTTCCTTTCTCTGCCTCAAGACAGTGAACACACTTTCCCAAAAATTTCACCAAAACTCTGGGAGCGTCTAGTATCTCTTTTGCCTCAAATATGAAGAACCTTTTCTGTAATTCAGGAAAACGATCTTCTATCATCTTCCCTGTGAACTTAATAGTTTGCAACTTTAAGTTCGGGATTACCATCCATTTACCGATTTCAGAGATATTGATTACATTAATTTTTGGGATCTCCACCTTCATTTCCTCTAAATCTTCCTTGAACCTTAGCTGGTGCTTGACAATGTTAATCTCACCTAATAATCCAGGATAGTCATTTTTTCCAATATTTAATGATGTCTTTTCTAGGAGATCAAAAATCCCTTGACAATCATCATTGACATCTCTGGTTATTCTTTTATTTTCGGCCAGGTCTGCTTCCCACACTTTAAGTATTACATCTCCTTTAACCTGTTCAGAAATGGATAATTTTTGAATCCTTCCGACTTCTTCCTTTGTTGAAAGGGCTACTGCCTTTTGGAAAGTCGTTCTGGCCTCTTTCACTTCTCTTTCCTTCTGGAGAACATTCTCCAAGGATTTATTTGTTTCCTGAAAGTAATTCTGGACCACTTCCAGATTTAAAAACACTTTCTGTTGTTCCTCTTCTATTTTCAAATGAATTCCCAATGCTTGAGCCTGGAAAACATCAAGTTCTATCACTTGATTTGCAACAAAAATAATTTTATCTTGTAATTGTTTATTTTCTTCTTCTTGCTTTAAGGCCTGTGCTTGAGTGACCTGTATTATCTTCTTTGCCTCTTCTAAGCTTGTTTTCATTTTCTGAATTTCTTGAATATCTTTTAGTCTAGCTTGTTCTAGACCCTTTTTTATTCCCCAATTGATATTTCTTTCAGTTTCCTTTAATTTACCCTGTAGCTGAGCTATCGTCTGGTCTTTTTGTTCCAACATGGTTGTCAAATTGCCAACAGAATATATATTTGTCGACGCTATAACTCCCATCATGCCTGCTAACTCTGTAGCAAATTCTCCATCTTTAAGTTTCTTTCCATCTATAATGACCCTATGTTTTTTAATCATCCCATCTCCTCTTGGATGGATTTCCTGTTTCAAGATTGCTCTTCTCTTTTTACTGAAAAAATAATCTGATGAAGGGATCTCATCCCTTGAAACTGGCTCTAGATCACTGACGTACAAAGCTCCTTCGTGGGGGTTTCCATAAGTTGACTGTAATGGGGTCAAGGAAGTAATGGGACTTCTGAGCTCTATCGATGTTGTTCCTCCTGTCTTTTCTGGAACATCCTTAGGGATTTCTGGGGGTGTTTCTTGCTCCTTTCCCTTCCCCATCTCTGATTTTTTTGTCTGGGAAATCTCTATGTCCTAGATATTTGTTTCAAACCCTGGGGGAGGCCCTTCCTGCTCTGGAGGTGGGGTCGAAACCTCACCTTGCAAACTCTTGGGTAGACAACTTCGCTTATGGATCTGGAATGATGTGAAACCGATCTGTGAGTCAGGTGGCATGGCCCGTACTCTGCTGAATACTTCTTCATAGGATTTAACATCCTTGAATACATCGTCATAGACAGATGTTTCATGCTCATAGTCTTTTAGATTACAATGCATCACATGTTGGCTTATTACTTGATAGGGATCATGATTTCTGTGCTCAATATCTACCAATTTTACTTCTTCTAATGATTCAGCCTCTACTTTAGAATGGCCTAGATTCAGTAATGAAAATTTCCCAATATGTACAGGGAAAGTTGGCCATGACTTCTTCTGAGCTTCTTTTAGTTCTAATCCAATGCCGCCCTTTACTATTTGGTGGGCTACCTCCCTGCACACCAATATGTCCGGTAGGAATTTAGGGAGTGCATGAGGGGGAATAAAACAACCGTAAACCCTAATGTAGGAAAAATTCTTGTCAATAAACTAGTCGACAATTGCTTTAAGATTTTCTGTGACTGTATCAGAAATGCAAGTGGGTTTGCATCCAAAAAATATTTTATGCATCGGAATTATAACAAAATGACAAACTTCATAAAATGCGTCCTTAGCATTTTCTTCCCAAAGGGCAGAATGATATTCATGAATGGGTTCTGGACAGGAAATGTTCCAACTCCAATTCATCAAGGGAAAAGGAGTCACATAGGAGATTGCATCCATAATGTATGCTGACATGTAAAAGGCTACTGGTTGTCCCTTTGATTTTGCTAATTTGTAGTTTGAGATTTCCTGTGTTAGGTTATCTGACAAAATCTTATGCCAGTTAAAATCATACCCTTCTGAAGCTTCTTCTAAAAAGGGCACCCAATCTGCATGAAAATGGCAGGGATCTTTTCTCCTGAAAAGTCTACATAGCATAATGGCTACGTATACCATGTATTCATTCAAAGATGTTGTAGCATAAACCCCATGGGTATCATCTCTAAACTTTGATGGACACCTCCACCATTCTCTAGTCATATCAGGATATGTTCGGTCTGCCTCAGTGCATTCTTTCCTCTGAAACTCTGCTAAAAACTCGGCATTAAAAGTATGTTTAGGATTTGGCAAGAGTTTATACATTACTTGTATGTGTTCTGGCCTGAATGAGCTGATGATAACTCCTTGATCGTTTAAGATGCTCCTCGTCGGGATATCGACCTTTTCTAGGGCCCAACTGATCATATCATTGTATGGCACAAGCTGAGGGCATGCAACGATCTTATGAAGCTTTGATTCGGCTATGTCTCGATAGTGATTCTCAAAATCAGGATGAGCATTCTTGAGTTCACATTCTAGAAATTCAGAGATTTGAGTCCAAGATTTAATGGATTCTATAGCGTGTGGTGTGGTGTCGGAGATGATATCTCCTTCTTGTGTGTCTTCGCTCTTCTTCAGTGCCTTTTTCAGTGCCATGACTTTACGTTAAATGGAAAACCTGTCACAGAAAATGAATGAATGAGCTCAACGAAGTGTTTCTTGTGCTTGATAAAATGAAAACACAGACATTCAAATGCTATTTAATTCATTTAAAAGTGACGGGATTGACGCAACTGACAAGAAATCAAGGCATTAAATGCAGAAGATATTTTATTGAGATACACATTAGTACCACATATCGCCAATGATTCATTATTTAAATGGCCGTATTTTAGCGCCTTTGGATTTTTAAAGAAAACTCGGGACATTTTACTCAATCGGAAACCGAAACATGAACGAAACCTTAAAAAGAATGATTATCATTAATCCTTCTTTGTAAAAAGATTAATTTGTGCTAATCATGGATTAAGACTGAACACTTCTTTTTTCGGGATTTCGGGGATCATGTTGTCGAGAAGTATGTCATCGATGAAATTCGATCTCCGAAATCACGAAATCACGACGTGTTAATTAAGACTTAAATGTTTTAGCGAAGTAATTAATTGATATTAAGCGTTTCGGGATTTCGGGGATTATGTTGACACAAAGTATGTCATTGATGAATCCCGATTTCTGAAATCGCGAAATTGAGACATGTTTTTAAAGATAGGACTTAAAATTATCTTAATTAACTAACTAATCATGATTAAGGACAAAACAACGTTAGTTTGATTTAACACGAATTATGGATTGGGGTTTCGTGATTCGGGATTTCGGGAATCATTATGACAAGAGATGTGTTATCACTCAACCGCGAATCCCAAAATCGCGAAATGATTATCTTAACCCTTAACCTTTTACATTAGAGAATTAATTAATCAGCGTTTTAACTAACTTTCTTTATTTCGGGAAATCGGGGATCGGGATTTCGCGATTCAATTTGTATTGAAAAATATGTTTTCAGCAAAACCCAAATCCCAAAAACTCTTTAAAGTTAACCCTAAATCTGTTAGTTTTAAAGCTTATCATGATTAAAATAATTTTATAGAGAATGCGTCAGGATTCTTATAATTCTTTTAATCTTTTTTGCCTTTTATTATTCAAATAATTGAGTTCTTTGAGAAATCGGTACCGTGCGTTTGGGATTGATAACGAAACTCATGTTTGATGAAAAGCCGAAACCCGAAGAAGGAAGACTTAGGCCTTAGGGATAAAAATTTTAAGAAATGTTTCAACATAGGCTCCAACTGGGGATCTCGTCTCCTTGTGGGACGAGGAGAACATGTAGACTTAGTGCCTTCATTGGGTTAATGGGGTCAAGGGTTTATCACTGCAGAAACTGCTAAGGCAGGGGAAATAGAGGAAAAAAGAGATTTCATTTTAACTTTTGAAAATCTTTTCAAAGTTCTTATTTGTTTTAAAATAAGTTGCAGTCTCATCCATGATCTTCTCCTTCTCATTTGAAATTAAGTTAGCATTAAGATGGTTAAAACTATCTTAGGAAACTCAACAGATTTGTGACTTTCGGCTTGCATCAAACGAAACAAAACTTATATTTTTAATTGGGGAGCTCTGTCTGGACTAGGGATGCAGATCCGGTTTCGAAAAAACTGGTAACTAGAGTAGAGTGGTAGATAAGTATGACAAACTTACAAATACCTCAGATATTGCTTCACTACCAATGAGCCTGTTCAGTAACCCGGTGAAGTTATCTATCCCTTTTTACTGAATTTCCTTTCACTGCTTCAGATGCTAATTATATATTTACACTCAGATATTGCTTCACTGCCAGCGGGCCTGTTCAGTACCTCGGTGAAGTTATCTGTCCGTTTATACTATATGAGGGAAATCATTTAAATGAATTTCCTTTCATCGTCTTTTGGACTAGATGGGGGCAATCAAATATGAATTTCCTTTCACCATCTGTCTTATATTTAGCTTATGAATACGAAGTGGGGGAAATCAGTGATACTTAATATAGCAGGGGTGGTATCTGTGTAAAAATTTGCAATAGAGGTTTGTCAACCTGTTTTGATTGCTCTAGACCAACCTTTTCTCAACTTTCAAAACACCTTAGTCCGCAGAGAAAAAAGGGGAAGATTAATTTCAGGGGTCTTCCTTTGAGCAAGCTTAAATCCTCAGAAAAACTGTTAAGAAACCTAGGAAGGTCAGGATTAGCCTAAGAAAAACCATGTTTAGTCTGAGAGTAAGAAATACGAGGACTGGTCTTACCGATTAAGAACAATTTTTCAATTTCAAAAGTTAAGACGTAATCTCTCCTCCCTCTATGGGAAACCCGAAAAAACAATTGATTCAGAATCGAGGGTAGAAAAAGGGGACGTAGAACGATTTGGAAGTCGAAAGACAGAGGTTATAAATTAAACCCAACTCCTTGGACTCTCTCTTAAAGATTTTTACTTCATTTACCTCCTATCTTGTTCTAGGTGAAACCCTTAAGACTTAGATATTGAAAACACTTTTTATTGACCTATCAGCTTACGAGATAAGCAACATGCTTTTTGATACAAAATCTTTGTTTTCATAAAATAGACATTGCTAGGACTCATAACTTTGCCTTACCATTATCATTCTTCTTTTAAAATAACAGAAAATCTTATCTATCACCTATTTTTGGCAAATTTATCTTCCGCTGTAAGACTGCCTGTTTGCTGCTTTTTCTTGTTGAATTGTCAGCCGAAATCCTGTGCAAGAACAATATGGAAAGTATCAGGGTTTTAAGGAATTGGATACATTAAGAATTTTGTATCCTTATTTTTTTTCAATTAGAGACATAACTAATTTTATTTATTTATTTATTTATTTATAGAATGAAAGTAGACTTTCTAAAGAAAATTATGAAAAAAAAAAACCCGGTATATACAGTGGAAATTCTGGGAATCAATTATTCCATATAATGTTTTAAAAAACACCCGTTGACAGGGGCATTCAGGATTTTACCATCCAAATTTTCTAGCAGAAATGAATTCTTTCCTTCAGGAGATGCTACCTTGAATGGTCCATACTAGATGTGATCAGATTTACCATTTTTTCCTGAATCCTCCTTCCTACCGTCCCATCTTAAAACCAAATCTCCAGGGAGAAAATTTATGTCTTTGGCTTTACGATCAAATAACAATTTCATGTCATCCTGGTATTTTTGCAACGTTTCATCCACTACCGCCCTGTGCTGCTGAACTTCAATCAGCTGATTTATCCTTCTTGTGAGAGGATTTGGTTCTTCCTTCTCATCTTTCCATAGTTTCATTACAGGAAGTGCTAGGTTTATAGGAAACACTACATCTGTTCCATATACCATTTGGAAGGGAGAATTATTGATAGAATTGTTCGTGCCTATCCGATTTTTCCACAGAGCATATTTCAAATGCACATGCCAAGACTTTTTATTTTCGTTTAGCACTTTCTTGATTATACTGATTAAGCTCTTGTTTGAAGATTCAGCCAAACCATTTCCTTGAGGGTAGTATGCTGTGGAGTGACCAAGCACAATATTATATTTTTGGCAAAAGATGACCATAGCCATAGATTTAAAAGCCTATGCATTGTCTGTGACTATCTTTCTGGGACAGCCGAACCTAGACAAAATATTTTCTTCTAAGAAATCTATAACCACCGAATCAATATCCTTTCTTGTTGGAATAGCTTCCACCCATTTGGTGAAGTAGTCTGTAGTGGTCAGGATCCATTTGTGTTGAGCACTAGAATGAGGATTAATTTCACCTATGAAATCTAGTCCCCATTGCTAAAAAAGAGCTTTTGTCTTGACCGGGACCAATGGCATTGCTAGGAGTTTATGTTTTCCTGCAAAAAATTGGCAAGGGCTGCAAGCTCGTACCTTAGCATTGACATCTAAGAAAAGTTTGGGCCAATAATAACTAGCCCTCATGATATTATAAGCAGTAGCCCTCCAGGCGTGGTGTCCTCCACATACTCCTTCATGAAATTGGCCTATGACCTTTTCTGTTTCTAATTTGACCAGACAGACCAAGAGGAAGCCAAACGGGTCCTTCCAATATAATTGTTTTTCGGAAATACAGTATTTGACCGCATGCAGCTTTAGCGTTCTAGCTTTGGATGGAGACAAGTCACTTGGACATTTCAATGTCAACAAGTAGGGTACTATGTCCTTGTACCAATTTGATGATGCAAATTTCTCTTTGATTCAGTTTTCAACTATTTGGTCCTCAAGTTCATTCACGTCTATCCACTCTTCCTCCCCCTGAGAGTTGTTTATTCCGAGAGCTCTGAAATTGGATTCAGCTAAGAGTTTAGATAATTTACTAATTTTGTCGGTTTAATCTCCAAGTTGAACTCTTGAATTTTGGCAAGCCATCTTCCTCTTTTTCCATCACTGTCTGCCTGAACCAAAATATCTTTTACGGAGCTAGTAGGTACATATGCAATCACCTTAGAATGTAAAACATAAGTTCTGAAAGATTTTAACGCTTTAACCATAACATATGCTTGTTTTTCCATTATATTATATCTGAGTTCGGCATCTCGAAGACTTTTTCTAAAGAAAGCTATCGGTTGCTCGAAACCCTCTTCGTTCTTCTGAAGGAGTACCGCGGCGAGTGTGTGTTCAAAGGCAAATGAAAAAATAAGGAAATCCTTGAGATAATCTGGGCTCGCTAGTACAGGTTCCTTGCTTATAGCCTTTTTGATGCGTGCAAAGGATGCTTTAGCTTCTGCTGTCTATCTCACTTCATTGTTTTTTCTGAGCATATCTGTGATCAATTTCACGATTTCAGTGAAGTTTGGAATAAATCTTCTCAAAAAAATTATTTTTCCTATTAAGAATGACTGAATTTCTTTCACATTCCTAGGAATACTTATTGTATTTATAGCTTCAACTCTTTTAGGGTCAATTATAATTCCATCTCGAGATACAATATGGCCCAAAAGATTGCTTTCTTGCATAGCGAAGTGAGACTTCTTAGGATTTAAGGATAGACCAAACCTGCGACATTTCTCAAATGTATGTTTGATATGTATCAGATGATGTTCATCCGATTTAGAAAAAATAGTTAGGTCATCCAAATAGATGACTACAAATATGTGCCATTCACCAACGAACGCGATATCCATTTCCCGTTGAAAAGTAGCACCTGCATTCATCAAACCAAATGACATCTTATCATACATAAATGTTCCCCAAGGAGTGGTAAAGGCTGTTTTTTTCTATATCATGATCACTGACAACAATTTGATTGTAACCTAAAAATCCATCGATCATCGACATCCTATTTTCTCCTACTACTTTTTCTAATACGTGATCCATTTTAGGTAGGGGGTAATTATCTTTGAGAGAGGATTTATTAAGATTTCTAAAATCGACACACAGTCTAATTTCCTCGTTTTTATTCATAATCGGGACCAGGTTTGCTACCCAATTAGAATATCTCAGTGGTACAATTATCTTTGCATCAAGGAGCTTTTTTACTTCCCGTTCGATAACAGGTAATAAAATGGGGTTGATTTGTCGGAGTTTTTATTTAAAGGGTTTGACACCAGTCTTCAGGGGTATCTTATGTTTGATCACAGAGGTGTCATAGGTTCTTAGTTCTTCATACAACCATGCAAAAACGTCTTTGTATTTTCTAAGCAACTCTGTGTGTTTATTTTTGGTTTCTGTGGATAGATATTTGGATAGTTTTACCATTCGAGGGTTTTCGTGATTTCCTATGTTACAGTCCTCAACCTCTTCAGGTTGGGGCTGTAGGGTAGTTTTTGAAGGGATATCATCTTGATTGAATAATCTTTCCAAAGGAATTAGGCCCTTGGGAATCTGATTGTTCTTGAGAACGAGCATTCGGTGATTCACAATTTTATCGTGAAACTCTTTAAAATCCTCCCCCTCCTGCATGATCCAAATGGGATCATTTTGATTTTCTTGATCAGTATGCGTTTCTACAAATTCATCTATTGATTCTAAAAATTTTCAAATCTGCTCATCGTCCTCAAAGACTTGCCAATGCTGTATGTTATTCGGTATCGAAGGTCGATGTCTCATTTGTATGTGATACTTTAATTTAAAAGCGGTTGGGGGTGTGAAAGTTGATGCTTCTTTGGCTAATGCATCAGCCTGTTGATTTTCAGACCTTGGGACGAAATGAACATTCACAGAGGAGAAGAAATTCTCGATCAAATCCCAGACACAATTCCTATAGGACCTCAACCTAGGATGCTTGGTTTGGTACTTTCGATTCACCTGTTTTATGATTAACTCGGCATCACCAAAGACTTTGAGTTTCTTTATTTTCATTCTCCTATCGGCTTCTAATCCTAGCACTAAGGCTTCATACTCGCATACATTATTTGTACAATCCGCATTCCACTGAAGCCTATATGAAAATAGGATTACGAATTGATCATCAGGAGCCACAAGGAGTGCTCCTACTCCAGCTCCAAGGAAAGATGAGGCACCATCAAAATACATTTTCCATACACTAGTGCTATATACATTTTTTTTTTATTTCTTCTTTTTAAGTTTTTTCTTCTATACAATTTTCGTCTATATCTACTTCAAAATCGTCATCAATAGATAATATACAATTTCCTAAGTCCTGGTCAGCAATATAAATAGGATGATTATTTGGGTTATGTGGATCACCTACCATGAATTCCAACCTAGTCTCTTTGCAAAGACGTGTGTATTGTCCTCTGAAAACTGGAATTGTAGTGTATGTCATATCCAATTGGAGAGATCCTCCAAGCTTAGCACCCCATGACCTAGATAATAGCATACCATACTTTGGAGGGATGTCAGTGACCACTACATCCATAAGAATTCTTTTAGCATATATTTGTGCCAAACCTACCACTAGGTCTTTAATCATGCCTATGCATTGACTTTCCTTGAATCAAAAGAATATAAGTCACCATAGGGCCTTGTGATTTCGAGACCAAGTTTTTCCATAATTTCTTTGGGCATCACATTATGGGAAGCTCCGGAATCCAGCATACAGTTATGGAGTAGGTGGTAAAACAGGGTTAATGTGATATAAAAGGGGGCCACAATGTCTCTCGCACCTTCGAAATGTGGACCAAAGACTATGTTTGGCTTGTCATCTTCTAAGTTGATGACATCGGCCTGGCTTTCGTCTTCGGAAAAGTTAATCATCTTGGTGATTTGCTTTCTGTATATGGGATTTTTAGCTAATTCAACAAGGGGAATAGGGATTTTGATTTTATTTATTTCGTTCTCCAGATTAAAATTTCCTAGGGCCTTCTCGTTTTCTATGTTCGGGGCCTCCATTCCTTTCTTTTCAACTTTTCTTTGAGATGCGGACTTGTTTTCATTTACAGAAGTAAGTGTTTTCACAACAAGTGTTCCTACTAGCTTCGACTGGATAGGCTAAGTATGAACGGTGTGAATTTTTGCAGTCTGTTTGTTAGCAACTTTTGGAGTCACCTCATCAGTTTCATCCCTTGTAAAGATATTTTTTGTTGGAACAGTTGGGAGACTTTTGTTCCTAGGTATTAAATTATATTTTTCCTGTAGTTCGGCTAAAATATCATCTGCGATATCCTGATAGGCCAAATTTTCAGACGTGTCATTGCTAACATTGTCTTCCGATGTAATTTCTTTATTTAAGGATTTTTCGTAATCCTGTCTTGATAAATAAGATGATTTATTATCGTCCCCAAGATTATTAATATCCTCATCAATCTCTTCAAAATCTTCTAGATCTTCTTCTCTAATGAAGTTTTCACTTTTGAAGGCGGTTGGAATTTTTTGATCTTCATTTTTAATTATTTTCTGTGGGACCTGAGGATTAGGATTCCTTCTAAAATCTTTCCTAGGGAAATTATCTCTTTTCGATTTCTCTAGTTCCATTTTTGAGATTTTATTTGAAAGTTCTCGAATTACCCTAGCCATCTCGCCTATTTTATCTCCCGAGGATTTCCCCGATCCTGAAGGTCCACCTTGCTCTTTGAATTTCCTATTTTCTTTGTTCTCAGTTTCTATTTTTGCTTTTAGTTTCCTTGATGCCATCAGGTTCAATTCAATCTCGAGAGCATCATCCTGCATTTTTGTGAGATCTTTTGATCTCCTTTCTCTCAATAATAAGGAGAAATTAGGATCGAAAGCGCCAACAAAAGTCACCTTTGCTGCGGGTTGTGAAGGTTTGACCTCAACCAGGATTTTATTATACAACTTGTTGAACCTTTGTGTGAATTCTAGAACCGATTTTGTGTTTTTCTTTCTAAGGGCTCCAAATTCAGTCAAGTAGTAGAGGTGGTCCTTCCTCTCTCCCCATTGTCTAATAAAAGTGCTTTCAAGTTCCTCATAAGATCTTAAAGATCCAGCTACTAAGGATCGGAACCAGGTCCTCACCTATCCTTCGAAAGTCTGAACGAGGAGTCTAGAATAGACATCTTCATGTTCTATTCCAAGGATGTCAGCAAATTGGTCGAAGAAGTTTATATGTTCTTGAGCGGTCAAATTCCCTTCCCTTGTAAATTTCGGAAGGCTTTTCATATAATTTTCAGAAAGATTATGTAGGGGAACTGGGAGGACAAGGGGGGCATATCTAGCAGCTACTTTAGCGAAGATTCTAGGAAGCAGTACCTGACCACTAGTTGGTTCTCCAGGGACACCACCTCCAGCTCTAGCACCTCCTTGTGCAGCCATTGGTAGATTTGAGACTGAAGCTCGAAATGCGGGAGGAGAAGATTCTCGAAAATCTGGGGAGAAAACCTCAGGAAAAGAGAACGTATCGTATGAGAGGGGAAGCGAAACAGATCTTTCAAGTGTTTCCGAAACGTTCAATTGCGTAAAGTTAGGCTGACATATAGTATGTATGGGTAAAAAGACTTGTCTAAGTGATCTTCGTGATTTTAAAATCTTTTCCGAATCGGAGACTGGCGAGGTCTGTTTGTTGTCCAGGTTCTTTCTGGTGTTCTTTCAGCTAATAGCTAGTTTAGTTATCGTGGAGTTGCCAAGTGAAAAATAAAAGGTAGCCTTAGAATGTTTTCTATCCTTGTTCACTATCAAAGACAAAAAGTGTCAATGTCGTTCTTCCCAGGGAAAAGATTCGTTTCTTCGGTCCCCGATAACGGCGCCAAAAAGATGTTGTTCCCGAGTTTATACTTTAAGGCTGTAAATTATACCATCAAGGCATCTGTAAAGATAAAAATAATATAAGGATAATAATCAAGAAAGAAGAATAAAGCAGAATCAGTTTCTCAACTATCTCTGTCTAGCTTCCCGTTGTTCTTGGATGCTAATATCTCTCTCAATAGCAGCCCATGAGCATTCTAATTCAGCCCGGTTAGTTGTTGTTTGTAGGATAGTATTAAATAGGTTTAAAGCAATACTGGTTTTATCTTGAAGACTAGGTTCAATGTTGGGTTGTCTGCTATTTGGGACAGTTATGGAGAACAAGATTTTATTTAGTCGTGAAAGAGTTCAATTAATTGTTACTTCAGTCTTTTAAGAGATGAGAATAGGAAAAATAGTTCTGAAATTCAAAACATTAACATAAATACAGTCGAGGTTGTTTCCTAGATTTGCAACAATTTGAGAATTATAAAATAACAAAGAAATACTACTGAAAAATATGAGGCTTTAATCAAGAAAGAATCTCATATTGTAACAGGAAATAAAGAAGAAAATGAGATTTCTAATGAAGTGTTGAGTATTATGGTTCAAATTATTCATAGGTCTTAAAATCACTGATAGCAATTTCAAAGGAAAAGTTGTAAATAATTTGATAACCGAATCAATCTAAACAATGCAAGATATATAAAATAAACTTCAAATTTATCATTCATTAGAAAGACATTGAAAGAAAAACATATAAAAATATGGTAAACAGGGTTAAAGAACACATAGCTACAAATTGGCAGGATTCAGAATCTCCTCTGTATCATATATTACGGTGGATTGGAAAACTTTTAATACAATCGGCTCTCTCCAAAAAACCAAAAGCCATTTCTCAGTGTTCTGAAAATATATTTATACATGATCATCAAATATTTTCTCGTTGGTGATTAACCAACTTCCTAAGATTACGGTTACATATATGAATAATGTCAAACCGTTTACATTTCTTTTCTAATTTCTAATGATGAAAATATTTAAAAGAGTACTTTTATGTTTGTGTTGATGAACTTCCTTTCTCTGCCTCAAGACAGTGAACACACTTTCCCAAAATTTTCACCAAAACTTTGGGAGCGTCTAGTATCTCTTTTGCCTCAAATATGAAGAACCTTTTCTGTAATTCAGGAAAACGATCTTCTATCATCTTCCCTGTGAACTTAATAGTTTGCAACTTTAAGTTCGGGATTACCATCCATTTACCGATTTCAGAGATATTGATTACATTAATTTTCGGGATCTCCACCTTCATTTCCTCCAAATCTTCCTTGAACCTTAGCTGGTGCTTGACAATGTTAATCTCACCTAATAATCCAGGATAGTCATTTTTTCCAATATTTAATGATGTCTTTTCTAGGAGATCAAAAATCCTTTGACAATCATCATTGACATCTCTGGTTATTCTTTTATTTTCGGCCAGGTCTGCTTCCCACACTTCAAGTATTACATCTCCCTTAACCTGTTCTGAAATGGATAATTTCTTAATCCTTCCGGCTTCTTCCTTTGTTGAAAGGGCTACTGCCTTTTGGAAAGTCGTTCTGGCCGCTTTCACTTCTATTTCCTTCTGGAGAACATTCTCCAAGGATTTATTTGTTTCCTAAAAGTAATTTTGGACCACTTCCAGATTTAAAAACACTTTCTGCTATTCCTCTTCTATTTTCAAATGAATTCCCAATGCTTGAGCCTGGAAAACTTCAAGTTCTATCACTTGATTTGCAACACAAATAGTTTTATCTTGTAATTGTTTATTTTCTTCTTCTTGCTTTAAGGCCTGTGCTTGAGTGACTTGTATTATTTGCTTTTCCTCTTCTAAGCTTGTTTTCATTTTCTGAAGTTCTTGAATATATTTTAGTCTAGCTTGTTCTAGACCTTTTTTTATTCCCCAACTGATATTTCTTTTGGTTTCCTTTAATTTACCCTATAGCTGAGCTATCGTCTGATCTTTTTGTTCCAACATGGTTGTCAAACTGCCAACAGAATATATATTTTCCGACGCTATAGCTCCCATCGTGCCTGCTAACTCTGTAGAAAATTCTCCATCTTTAAGTTTCTTTCCATCCATAATGACCCTATGTTTTTTAATCATCCCATCTCCTCTTGGATGGATTTTCTGTTTCAAGATTGCTCTTCTCTTTTTACTGAAAAAATAATTTGATGAAGGGATCTCATCCCTTGAAATTGGCTCCTGATCACTGACATACAAAGCTCCTTCACGGGGGTTTCCATAAGTTGACTGTAATGGGGTCAAGGAAGTAATGGGACTTCCAAGCTCTGTCGATGTTGTTCCTCCTGTCTTTTCTAGAACATTCTTAGGGATTTCTGGGGGTGTTTCTAGCTCCTTTCCCTTCCCTGTCTCTGATTTTTTTGTCTGGGAAATCTCTGTGTCTTGGATATTTGTTTCAAAGCTTGGGGGAGGCCCTTCCTACTTTGGAGGTGGGGCCGAAACCTTACCCTGCAAACTCTTGGGTAGACAACTTCGTCTATGGTTCTAGAATGATGTGAAACCGATCTGTGAGTCAGGTGGCATGGCCCATACTCTGCTCAATACTTCTTCATAGGATTTAACATCCTTGAATACATCGTCATAGACAGATGTTTCATGCTCATAGGATTTTAGATTACAATGCATCACATGCTTGCTTATTACTTGATAGGGATCATGCTTTTTGTGCTCAATATCTACCAATTTTACTTTTTCTAATGATTCAGCCTCTACTTTAGAATGGCCTAGATTCAGTAATGAAAATTTCCCAATATGTACAGGGAAAGTTGGCCATGACTTCTTCTGAGCTACTTTTAGTTCTAATCCAATGCTTCCCTTTACTATCTGGTGGGCTACCTCCCTGCACACCAATATGTCCGGTAGGAATTTAGGGAGTGCATGAGGGGGAATAGAACAACCGTAAACGCTAATGTAGGAAAAATTCTCTTCAATAAACCAGTCGGCAATTTCTTTAAGATTTTTTGTGACTGTATTAGAAATCCGAGGGGGTTCACATCCAAAAAATATTTTATGCATCAGAATTATAACAAAATGACAAACTTCATAAAATGCGTCCTTAGCATTTTCTTCCCAAAGGGAAGAATGCTATTCATGAATGGTTTTTGGACAGGAAATGTTCCAAATCCAATTCATTAAGGGAAAAGGAGTCACATAGTAGATTGCATCCATAATGTATGCTGACATGTAAAAGGATACTAGTTGTCCCTTTGATTTTGCTACTTTGTAGTTTGAGATTTCCTGTGTTAGGTTATCCGACAAAATCTTATGCCAATTAAAAGCATACCCTTCTGAAGCTTCTTCTAAAAAGGGCACCCAATCTGCATGAAAATGGCAGGGATCTTTTCTCCCGAAAAGTCTACATAGCATAATGGCTACGTATACAATGTATTCATTCAAGGATGTTGTAGCATAAACCCCATGGGTATCAACTCTAAACTTTGATGGACACCTCCACCATTCTCTAATCATATCAGGATATGTCCGTTCTGCCTTAGTGCATTCTTTCCTCTGAAACTCTGCTAAAAACTCGACATTAAAAGTATGTTTAGGATTTGGTGAGAGTTTATACATTACTTGTATGTGTTCTGGCTTGAATGAGCCGACGATAATTTCTTGATTTTTTAAGATGCTCCTCGTTGGGATATCGACCTTTTCTAGGGCCCAACTTGTTAGCGATATGTCTTGCCTCGGGATTAGGCGTACCCAAATCTGCAGTTTGCACAGGAAGTAGCTGAGCATATCACGAGGTAATCCCATTTTTGTAGTAGCAAGTCAAGCAAGCGAGCGGGCAAAGTTTTGTCTTCAGCAGTCGGGGACCATCCTTAAAGCAAATTGACGGTCAGAATCTTACAGGGGAGATCGGCGAAATCCCGTCAGCCGTTAGATCTCGGGAAGTTGCGCTGGGGTTAACACCTAGTGTGCAGAGGAAGAAAGTCGGGGTTCAGTTTATCGGAGAATCAGAGTTTTTGAAGATAAGAAACTCTTACATGAAGGAATCGCGATCCGCGATTTCCCAACAAGATCAGAACCGTCCGACAGCAGAGATACGTGGCGAGAGATCCCGCAGAGTCGGGGATCGGGGCACTGAAAGTCCCCAGCACATGACAACGGGAATCGTGATATCCCGATATGTGATTTCTCGATAGAGTTAAAGGCCATAGTGGGATACAGGTGGCAGGGCCCACAACACTGACGAGATTATCCGGGTCGTCCGATCTGGACAGACACGTGGTGCGCAATTAAGTCGCTTCGGCGTGTCACCCCTCGAGACCCCAAAATGCAAAGGATAGTCCCGTTATGTTCCGATGCGCGAGGTGACGGGAGAGTCCGTGGCCCGGGCCCATGGTATTGTCGGGAGAATTAAGAACCGTCGGATCTAGAAGGACACCTGGCACAGGATTAAGCCATCTCGGCATTTCTCTTCTCGCGACTTCAAAGGCATAAAGAACAATCATCCTTATCCACGAACACTGAAAGCCTCTATGGGGATAAAAGCAGGGTCACATTCCACGGTAACCCAAGAAATTAAAAGAGCTAAGCGGAGGGGCGGGCCTAAAAGTATTGTGTCCAGTCGCCGAAAGCATTGTCACGATTTCCAGATGCCATCAGAAGTGATTTCGCTCCTAGTTTTCGCTTGAAGTAAATAAGGATAAGAAGGAGTAGTTGAAGCCTCCTTTCATTCATTAAATGAGTGAATGGAGAGTCTGGCAAGACGTCCGCTCGCAGAGGTCCTGTGTACTGTTTTCCTCAGAGAGGCCATGCCAAAGTCCTCAACGCGACGAAGAAGTCTGCGCACGCTAGCCGAGCGCTTAATGGCACAGCTACCCTCCTTATAGGAACCATGCATAGTCAAGGTGGAATTTAAAGAAAGATACTGGTACGAGTTTGATTGAGGTGACACCATCCATTAAAAGTTTTGAGACGCCTCTGCTGGGTGAGAGGAAGGGGGAAGTATATGTAGGCATTTTTGCCATTTTGTAAGGGTCGATGGTTGAGCAGAGCTCCCTACTATAATGTTTTAACTGCTATTCTAGCTTTCAGCTTATGCACCTGTATATGAGATTTCTTGTTTTATGACAGACAGTTCTCCTTATTCCATCTAATTTCATCTCATGCTAGAGAGTTCGTGATTGACTGAGTCACGCGAGTTTTTACAGTTATGTTATGATGAAATATTTATTGTCACATAGCTGTATTCTCTGGTTTTTGCGTTTATGTGTAATATGATATTGCATTTAGACATCTTCTTCCTCAGCCTGTTAGGAACCCGTTGTTAATAACAGACCTTTGCTTTTCTCTTATACAAGTCTTCCACCTGCTCACCCTTTACTACAACTCACTGTCTAAATTTTATGCAAGACCTCACTTGCCCATGCATACCTGGCCTAGTTTTAGAATTGGAATGTTATCATTTTGAGTTGGCTTCCATTCGGCCACCCCATCTATAAACAAACTATGACATAAAACTGATGGGTGTCGGGCTCTGCTCCTGATAGCAATCCAGGAGTGACTTCCATCGCCAACATTTCTGGCGCCGTTGCCAGGGACGAAGTTGAACATCTTCCCTGGGATTGAACGACAAGGATTAGCTGATTCTGAAGGTGCATCAGATATCAGAACTATTGAGATTGCTGCTGTGCACCTGGAGACTCCATTGTGACGACTCCGCTGGGGAGAACCTGCTCTACTAATTGTGGTGTTCAGAGGTAGACACACGCGGTCTCATCCACAGCTGCCCTTAGCTACACTTGAAACCGATCCAGAGGTGGTTCTCAGAAAAGGAAAGGCCCCTGAAGCAGAGGCTTCCACCTCCGAAACAGGTAATCTGCCATCTCCTTTTGTCAGAACTCTGTTTTCTCCTCCTCAGTTTCTTAATAGACCTTCTTCAGAGGTTTCCTGTTTCCTGAACTTTGGGAGTGTTCCTACTGAGTTTTCCCCTCCCGGTCTGGGATTGGAGGGAGAAATCCTTGTCACTCCCCTCTCCTCTGAAGCTGTACCTTGGCGTAGACCCACGACCACAAAAGATTTCCCCACTCCCGCACAAGGAGGGGCACCTGCTGACTTGAGCTCGGTAGCCTGTTCCTTGCATCACCTCTTGTTTTCCACCCCACTCTGAGATTCATTCCCGGTAGCCCCTTCGTGAAATCCTTCTCTTCCAAATTCTCCTCCGCCTAATATTCCTATGGCTGGTGCTAATCCCCCTCTAAATAGAATGGACGCCATAGTTGCTGCTAGGTATGCTCTCTTGATCTTACCTCAGCCCACGAATCCTTTCCCTGCTGGAGATTACTTGAAATAATTGCCCAAGTTCACCGGGGAAGGGGACGTAACTGTGGAAGAGCACTTGGCTGCTTTCTATAGTTATGCAGACAACCTGAACATTGGAAATGAAGATGTCTGGATGAGGGTTTTTGTCTAGAGCCTGGATGGTGAGGTGAGAAAATGGTTTAGAGGATTAGCTCCCAGATCTATTGCTGGAATTGACGCCCTGGATAATGCTTTCCTGAGGCAGCGGGGAGATAAGAAGGATTTCATGTATTACATGATAGAGTTTGGGTCGTTGAAGAGAACAGAAGGAGAGTCCGTTCTCGACTTCTCCAAGAGGTTTAATAAAATGTACAACAGAATCCCTACTGAGATAAAGCCCTCCGAAGCCTCTTCAATGATCACTTATTCCAACGCTTTTGATCCTGATTTCTGCCTACTCCTGAGAGAGAGAAGAGCTGCTATGCTGGCCCATATGCAGGATGCGGCCATGGAGGTAGAATCTAACATATTGGCTGTCAACCGACTTAGAAACACAGGTGATAGAAGTATGTCCAAGAACAGGCCTGAAGCTTCCTCATCCAGTTCCTCACCACTGCCCCAGCAGACAGATGAGACAGCTAGAACGATAAAATCACTTGCTGCCAAGATAGAAATATTGGAATTAGAAGGGAAGCCCATGTATAGAAGTCCCCAAAACAATGATAATAGAGGTTTCAGACGACCTGCTAATAATATGCCTCAGGTTTTCCTGAGGGAACAGAGGGGAAAGGACAGAGAAGATCAAAGGGTTCAAACCCCCCTCCAAAACAACCTAGTTGATCATGAGGAAAGAGAGGAGATAGACGAGTTTGGCCCTGGGATTCACTGTATTGAAGAAGCTCCCCCTTTTCCTCATTTGACGCAGTCCGCATATGAAGAATCACTAATGAATGCTCAAATTCATGAGCTGGGGAAAGAACAAAGGGCCGATCACACTTCTAACAGGTATAATCTCAGATTGAGAAGGAAAGGAGGAGACTTTGACATCCCAGACCAACCTCTCATAGCAGAAAAACCTGCTAAAGCTGCAACAGCTACAACTAAAGAACAAAATACTTAGAATGCTTCACCAGCAACCAAAGAGCCTGTTACTGAGGTAAGAGAAGCTCCTAAACCTACCTCCTCCTTCATATTTGAACATGAGATTCAAAATATTAGGATTCCTGTACCCCTCTCAGAGCTAGTAAAAAACAAAGATTTTAAAAGATCCCTCTCCAAGCTGCTACAATCCGAGTCCCCCCAGCCCCCTACTGACTCAGTAAACCTTCAAGATGAAAAGCCAGCCATCATCTTAGGCCCCATGGTAGAAGACAGAGATGACTCATCCCCCCCCTTCTACACATCCCTGAACATACATGATAAATTGCTGCATAACTGCCTCATGGACTCAGGGGCTTCCCATAACCTTATGCCAAAAGTAGTCATGGAAGAATTGGGACTGGAAGTGACAAGAACTTATCATGATTTATATTCTTTCGATTCAAGGAGAGTATAGTGCCTAGGAGTCATCAAAGACCTGGCGGTTTCCCTATTTCAGCTGCCTCTGAAGAGTGTAGTCATGGATATTGTGGTAGCCGACGTTCCTCCCAAGTTCGGTATGCTGTTTTCTAGATCGTGGATCAAAAAGATGGGAGGGACACTACAGATGGATCTCACATATGCCACCATTCCGGTCTTCGGAGGGGAACAAAGGAGATTATACAGAGAAGCCCAGCTGGCCTATATTGTCAGTAATGAAGCAGACCCTACCAATCACCCCATCTTTTCACTTGACACCGACTTAGGGTCTAGTTTGTTGCAGATTACCAATGCCCCTGAAAGCTCTTTACTAATCAGAAAACATCCCAGCCCTGATCATCCGATTTCCCCTCAAAGCTCCTCTGTGTGGAAAATGTTTTTCGACGGAGCTTCTTCTAGCGAAGGAGCTGGCGCTGGAGTGGTTTTCATATCGCCTTGTCCAGAAGTCATATCCCTGTCATACAAGCTGGAATTTGAAGTAACCAACAACGTGGCAGAATATGAAGCTCTTGTTCTGGGTATAAGGGCCGCAAAGGAAATGGGAATTGAAGAGGTAACAATATTCAGAGATGCTGAGTTGGTTATTCAGCAGATAAGGAATGCTTATCGCGCCCGTAATCCCCGGCTCAGGAATTATCGAAATGAAGTATGGGACCTTATTGATAATTTTTTCTTGGCTTTTAACATTTCCTTCATTCCGAGGGAAGAAAATACCTTGGCCGATTCTTTAGCTGTCTCAGCTAGTTTGCTCAAATTTCCTCT
>JZKD02S1672708.1:588565-633098 GCA_000966675.3 Picea glauca
GGACAATGTCAAGCATTGGAAGGTGTTCGAGGATGATTCTGAACTTGAAAGGTTTCTCCAATCAGTGGACGAATTTTCTGCTTTGCATATTGACCAAGATCCTGATTTGGAAGGCGACCCTTGCCCTGAGGATATTTTAAATAAAATCGCTAATCATCAGATCATTCAGCTGCCCAGTAATCACATTCTGAGAGGACTTGTCCCTTTAGAAAGATTGTTTGATGGGAATGATGTGCCGGTAAAGGGCAGGCTCTCAAGTGAAGATACCGAGATAACCAAATGCAACATTGGTTCGCACGAGAAGCCCAGGTTTGTCAAATTGTCAAGCAGTTTGACCAGAGAACAGAAGGCCGAATATACTGAGATGCTAAAGGAGTTCGCTGATGTGTTTACATGGACGTATGAAGACCTCAAGACCTATGACACGTCTGTTATCGAGCACAAGATCCCACTAAAAGAAGAGGCTAAACCATTCAGATAGAAGTTGAGACAAATAAATCCCATGTTGCTACCTGTCATGGAGAAAGAAGTGAAGAAATTGTTAGATGCACAAATTATTGTCCCCTTGAGATATTCTAAATGGGTGGCCAATTTGGTCCCAGTAAGAAAGAAGAGTGGAGAAATCAGACTCTGTGTTGATTTTAGGAATCTCAACAGAAGCTCAAAGAAAGACAATTACCCCCTACCTAATATGGAACACATACTGCAAAGGGTAATTGGTGCCTCCAGGATATCCATGATCGATGGGTTTTTTGTCTATAATCAGATATCAGTCATGCCTGAGGACAGGGAAAAGACAACCTTCACTACTCCTTGGGGCACGTTCATGTATGCCAAAATTCCATTTGGGTTGATGAATGCAGGGGCAACGTTTCAACGAGCTATGGATATAGCGTTCATAGGGGAGAAGGACTAGTTTGTGGTAATCTATCTAGATGATATCACAGTCTTCTCCAAGACAGACAAGGAACACTGCTGCCACTTGAGAAAGGTCTTCATGAAGTGTCAGAGGTATGGCTTATCCTTAAACCCCAAGAAATCCTTGTTTTCTATGAAGGAGGGGAAGCTGTTAGGCCATATAGTATCAACGGAGGGAGTAAGGATTGACCCTAGTAGGGTAGAAGCAATTCAAACTCCGTCTCTTCCCAGATCTAAGAAGGAGGTTCAGGCATTTTTGGGGAAGATTAATTTTCTGAGGAGATTCATCTCAAATTTTGCCGAGCTGGTGAAACACATCACAACCATGCTTAGGAAGGGAAATGAAGTAAAATGGACCATTGAACCCAGGGAATATTTCGTCCAAATAAAGAAGGCATTGACTGAAGCACCTGTGCTAATCAGTCCCGATTATTCCAAAGATTTCCTGATATTTTCTTTTGCTTCCTGTGATATAGTAGCGACAGTTCTGTTGCAGAAAAATGGTCAAGGGCAAGAGCAACCGATTGCCTTCTACAGCAGGGCATTAAGAGATGCAGAACTCTGGTATGAGATCATGGAAAAGCAGGCCTATGCATTGGTGAAAGCTCTCAAAGCTTTCAGAGTCTATGTCTTGGACTCAAAGATCATTTCCTATGTCCCTTCGGTCTCTATGAAGGACATTCTTATACAACTCAACATGGATGGAAAAAGAGGAAAATGGATTGCCAAGATTCTAGAATTTGATCTAGAAATTAAGCCCACCAAGTTGGTAAAGGGACAGGGTTTAGCCAAGTTGCTAGTTGAATCCAATTGCAAAGCCTTAGGGATTAATTTCATCAATGAGAAAGTTGAGTCATCCAACAGGAATTTTCAGGATGCCTTATCGCTGGCAGAATGTGCCTGGTATCGTGACATTCTGTACTTTCTGCAGGAGTTGAAGCCCCCCGATGGAATGGGAAAAATTAAAACGAGGGCTCTTAAGCTCAAAGCAGTCAGGTATTGCCTCATTGACCAAACCTTGTACTAGAAAGACCCTCTAGGGGTATTTATGAGATGTGTGGACCTGCAGGAGGCCCATAAAGTTACATTTGATTTTCACAGTGGCCTTTGAGGAGGTCATAATTTCTAGAAGACCACAACCCACAGGATACTCCGAGCGAGGTATTATTGGCCCACATTGTTCCCCGATGTCTGCAGGGAGATTAGAGCATGCAACAAATGTCAAAGGTTCTCGGGAAAGCAACAACTCAAATCTCTGCCATTGAAGCCCATAGTAGCTTCGGCACCTTTTTAGCAGTGGGGGTTAGATTTTATCGGAGAAATTCATCCTCCCTCAAGTGGTCAACACAGATGGATCCTGATTGCAACAGATTATTTCACCAAGTGGATAGAAGCTGTACCCACCAGAATCACATCACACAAAGTAATTATCAACTTCCTGGAGGATATCATAGCCCGATTTGGCTGTCCCAGCAGGATCATCACCGATAATGCTACTTCTTTCAAATCTGAACCTCTAATTAAGTTCTGTGAGTAGTTTCAGATCTCACTAATTCACTCCACCCCCTACTATCCCCAGGGAAATGGTTTAGCGGAATCCTCCAACAAAATACTGATAAAGATCATCAAAAGATTGTTAGAGGATAACAAAAGAGCCTGGGATTCGAAGTTGAAATTTTCTCTGTGGGCCGATGGTGTCACCATGAAGAGGTCTCTAGGCACTTCGCTGTTTGAACTAGTTTATGGAGCAGAGGCATTTTTCCCTACTCAGCTCGCCTTACCTGTGGTGAAATTATTTCAAGACTACGAGGGAGAACCAGATCATATGATCAGAAGAATTTATCAGATAGTGGAAGTGCAGCAGATCAGATAACAAGTGAGGGACGCAGCTTATAGTCATCAACAGAAGATCAAGCAGGCTTTTGACAGAAAGGTCAAGAAAAAGGATTTCGAGATCGAGGACTTGGTTTTTAAATGGGACGCACCCAGACAGGATAAAGGCAAGCACAACAAGTTTGACGCCCTCTGGATCGGCCCCTTTAAAATCTTTGATATTTTCTCCAACAACACCTATGGGTTGCAGGATTTGGAGGGCGAAGAGCTTTTCAACAGCCCAGTGAATGGGCATTTTCTAAAAAAATGTTTTATTTGAGCCTTAGACAACTCTTCTGTTTATAAATATTGTCTTTTACTTCTGTGTTTATTTTCTTTTTATGTTTTCGGCTTAATAAATGACCCCATAGCCCAACAACAAGGCACTGAAGTTGCGGAATGAGATCTTCGAGCATCGCAGGGATGACTCTATCCCCCATGGAGCCCAATGTTAGCGATATGTCTTGCCTCGGGATTAGGCCTACCCAAATCTGCAGTTTGCACAGGAAGAAGCTGAGCATATCACGAGGTAATCCCATTTTTGTAGCAGCAAGTCAAGCAAGCGAGCGGGCAAAGTTTTGTATTTAGCAGTCGAGGACCATCCTTAAAGAAAATTGATGGTTAGAATCTTATAGGGGAGATCGGCGAAATCCCGTCAGCCGTTAGATCTCGGGAAGTTGCACTGGGGTTAACCCCTAGTGTGCAGAGGAAGAAAGTTGGGGTTCAGTTCATAGGAGAATCGGAGTTTTCGAAGACAAGAAAATATTACATGAAGGAATCGTGATCCACGATTTCCCGACTGGATCAGAACTGTCCGACAGCAGAGACACGTGGGGAGAGATCCCGTAGAGTCGGGGATCGGGGAACTGAAAGTCCCGAGCACATGACAACGGGAATTGTGATATCCTGATACGCGATTTCTCGACGGAGTTAAAGGCCGTAATGGGATACAGGTGGCAGGGCCCACAACACTGACGAGATTATCCGGGCCGTCCGATCTGGACAGACACGTGGTGTGTGATTAAGTCGCTTCGGCATGTTGCCCCTCGCGACCCCAAAACGCAAAGGATAGTCCTGTTATGTTCCGATGCACGAGGTGACGGGAGAGTCCGTGGCCCGGGCCCACGGTATTGTCAGGAGAATTAAGAGCCGTCGGATCTAGAAGGACACCTGGCACAGGATTAAGCCATCTCGACGTTTCGCTTCTCGCGACTTCAAAGGCACAAAGAACAATCATCCTTATCTGCGAACGCCGAAATCCTCTATGGGGATAAAAGCAGGGTCACGGTCCATGGTAACCCAAGAGGGGGGGCCTAAAAGTGTTTTGTCTAGTCGCCGAAAGCATCGTCACGATTTCCAGATGCCATCAGAAGCGATTTCGCTCCTGGTTTTTGCTTGAAGTAAATAAGGATAAGAAGGAGTAGTTGAAGCCTCCTTTCATTCATTAAATGAGGGAATGGAGAGTCTGGCAAGACGTCTTCTTGCAGATGTCCTGTGTACCATTTTCCTTAGAGAGGCCATGCTGAAGTCCTCAGCGCGACGAAGAAGTCTGCACATGCTAGCCGAGCGCTTAATGGCACAACTACCCTCCTTACAAGAACCATGCATAGTCAAGGTGGCATTTAAAGAAAGATACTGGTACGAGTTTGATTGAGGTGACACCATCCATTAAAAGTTTTGAGACACCTCTGTTGGGTGAGAGGAAGGGGGAAGTATATGTAGGCATTTTTGCCATTTTGTAAGGGTCGATGGTTGAGCAGAGCTCCCTATTATAATGTTTTAACTGCTATTCTAGATTTCAGCTTATGCACCTGTATATGAGATTTCTTGTTTTATGACAGACAGTTCTCCTTATTCCATCTAATTTCATCTCATGCTAGAGAGTTCGTGATTGACTGAGTCACGCGAGTTTTTACAGTTATGTTATGATGAAAGATTTATTGTCGCACAACTATATTCTCTGGTTTTTGCGTTTATGTGTAATATGATATTGCATTTAGACATATTTTTCCTCAGCCTGTTAGGAACCCGTTGTTAATAACAGACCTCTGCTTTTCTATTATACAAGTCTTCCACCTGCTCACCTTTTACTATCACTCACTGTCTGAAGTTTATGCAAGACCTCACTTGCCCATGCATACCTGGCCTAGTTTTAGAATTGGAATGTTATCATTTTGAGTTGGCTTCCATCCGGCCACCCCATCTATAAACAAACCATGACATAAAACTGATGGGCGTCGGGCTCTGCTCCTGATAGCAATCCAGGAGTGACTTCCGTCGCAAACACAACTGATCATATCATTGTATGTCATGAGCCGAGGGTGCGCATCGATCTTATGAAGCTCTGATTCGGCTATGTCCCGATAGTGATTCTCAGAATTAGGATGAGCATTCTTGAGTTCACATTCTATAAATTCAAAGATTTGAGTCCAAGATTTAATGGAGTCTATAGCGTGTGGTGTGGTGTCGGAGATGATATCTCTTTCCTGTGTTTCTTAGCTCTTCTTCGGTGCCTTTTTCGGTGCCATGAATTTACGTTAAATGGAAAACCTATCACAAAAAATGAATGAATGAGCTCAGCTAAGTGTTTCTTGCGCTTGATAAAATGAAAACACAGACATTCAAATGCTCTTTAATTCATTTAAAAGTGACAGGATTAATGCAGCTGACAAGAATTCAAGGCATTAAATGCAGAAGATATTTTATTGAGATACACATTAGTACCACGTATCGCCAATGATTCATTATTTAAATGGCCGTATTTTAGTGCCTTTGGTTTTTTAAAGAAACCTCGGGACATTTTACTCAATGAGAAACCGAAACATGAACGAAACCTTAAAAAGAATGATTATCATTAATCCTTCTTTGTAAAAAGATTAATTTGTGCTAATAATGGATTAAGACTGAAGACTTTTTTTTTTCGGGATTTCGGGGATCATGTTGTCGAGAAGTATGTCATCGATGAAATCCATGGATTATGTATGCTAACGGTATTAATCCATGGCATTAACAATAATTCACGAATACAACGGAATACATGTAAACATTGCTAGAATCATAGACATGCATATTTAATTGAAATTATACGGATGTATATACTTATCTTTTAGACTGGATGTAATTCACCAACTGCGTGTAGACCTCCAACGAACCTCCTAGCCTTAGACTACGCTGCTCATCACTCTCAGCAATAGGTCACCCCTGAGCTGCGACTAAGCTCCACCAGGTAGGGATTCCTAGGCTAGGCTGGGAATACAAGAAGACACATAGTCATAGGAGAAGGATCCTCTCCGAGGAGCCACTTATACCCACTGCCCACATACTCTCATTCCCCACATGTCTTTCCCACCCTAGGAGTATACACCTTCACTGTCACCAAGACAGTCCATCGGTTACTTACCTCCCTTCCCTTGGGCTTCAACAATAGACTAGACCAAAAATATCCGAGCTCTGTGGTAGCTACAAGACTGGTGCCACACTCCCTCCTCAACCCGCAGGTTAGAAGGTCTGTGCGCATAGAATCATTCTTCTCTCCTTGGCCCGAAGAGCTCTCGAAAATGGCTCTTCTATTTCCCTTTCGGGAAATCTGCACCCACAATCAACTTCAAGAAATTCCCCCTTATACTTCGGGAGATCGGACTTCACACTTTCACGAATCCGGTGGTCAAGTGTCTTGTCTCTCAATTTCCGAAACCTGAAAGCAGTCAACGATGACCCTTTCTCCCCTTGTTTCAGATTTCTCCTTATCATGGTTTCGGCGGTCGCGATGTTGAGCAACTTGTCTCCTCGACTCCTAAACCCCGATTTACTGAAACATCGATGCCCTCATAAGCTTGAATTTTCAACGACCTTTCATTCCATCGAAATTTCAAACTTCACGATATCGCAAATCCTAATGCAAAGAATTTGGAACTTCGACTAATGAAACTCCGAAATGGTCAATGTGGTTGAGTTTTTCACCCACAGTGCGCCACCTGTCCACCTCACTGACTTCTATGGCCCACACACACGTTTCTACGCCTTTCGCGGCTTCATGCTTCGCAATATAAAGTGCCCAATCTTTGGCCTTCTACCTCACGATCTTCGAATTCATGAGACCTCTGGGTCTCTACCACCTATCCTTCCGAGTGAACGGCTCTGATCCACTTCTCCACTTCGCTACTTTGCGAACCTTGATACCAAATCTTCGACTCTTCAACTCATGAAATCGAGGTTAACAACATAGAGTGGAGGTTGATGAGAAAATGCAGAAGTATCAGGACGATATGTAAGCATTGTTCAACCTCAAGGCAAAGGACAGAGAATTCCTCCCAGGTGACTTAGTGTTAAGATGGGATACGAGAAGGGAAGAAGCTGCGAAGCATGGAAAATTTGATCACCTTTGGTATGGACCATTCAGGGTCTCGGCTCCAGAAGGAAAAAATTCTTTTCTTCTGGAAAATATTGATGGAGAAGTTCTCAGCGCCCCTGTCAATGGGCGGTATCTAAAGCACTACATGACGTAACAGTCGTAAAAAAAAATAAAAAAAAATTGTAAATAAAAAAATTTCATTATGAGTGTTTTGTACATACTTATATTTTTGTTCAAACATTTACGTTTAATTTTTGGTTTTCATTCCTAAACTCTCAACACATTTCCAATAACATTTGTATTTGTTTTTACAGGATTCCAGCTGCAGACGAAACTAGCAGAAAAAATAAGGTGCAGGTCGGTGTTGGAAATAGAACGACATAAAACAGGTGATACATAAGATAATTCATAGTCCACAAAGAAAGTGAAAAGAAAAGATAGAGGTGAGCTTTCTCAATACACAGGTCATGAAAGGCTGTTTAAGCAAACTAAGGTAACATTTTTCAAATTGCGATATAAAGGGTTAGATAACAGGATTATTGTTGGCTTCATAATCCTCGAATAAAATAATTTGAATAAATACATTAAACCTAAAAACACTCAGTCGTAATATTTGTTCCTAAATATCTTCGAAAACCAGTCCCGAACTATTGGCACCTTTTGTATATTAAGCCATTGAATTGCTGCCTTGTTTTCTCTCTATCTCCGGGCCTAACTTTTAGCAAGCCACTATCTTCCCGAGTCCTTGCGAAGGGGTAAAAGTTTTTCGTTTTAAACCTCAGGGATTTTGAAACAGATCTTAATAAGAAAGATGGTCTTCACAACTACTTGATCTTCTGCTAGGCGAAGGAACATTTAGAGCGATCTTAACCTTCCTAGGTTTTTCAACAGCGTCGAAAAAATCAAAGCTTGCTTGAATAGGATGTCCCTTAAAATTTTATTATTTTCCCCTGTCTCCCTAAGAACGAAGGTGTTGTGAAGGTCAAAGGAAGATTGATACCTAGTAATCAAAATAAGTTGACAGACCTCTGATACAAAATTTTACACAGATATCAGCCCTGATACAAACTGATTGCCCCCATCTTCGTGCTTTAAAAGTAAATTATAAGACAGGTGGTGAAAGGAAATTTAGAAATGATTGCCCCCACCTAGTCCATGAAGACGATGAAAGGAAATTCAGAAATGATTACCCTCGTCTCAGCGTTTAAACGCATAAATTTTTCCGAATTGGTGAAAGGAAATTCAGTGAAAGGGGCTAGACAACTTCACCGAGGTACTGAACAGGCTCGCTGGCAGTGAAGCAATGTCTGAGATATCTGTAAGGCTGTTATACATGAATATCATGCTACTCTGGTAACCAATGATTCTAAAAACCTGATCAATACTCCAAATTCAGACGGGATTTCCCTTTTTAAAAAAATATATAATATCATTCTTTTGATGCAAGTTGAGAATCACAAGATCTGTTGAATATCCTAGGGTCGTTTCGACTGTCTTAAAGCGTCCCCAAAGTTAGTAGTGGAAAAGGGAAAGTTGTGAAAGTGACTTTAGCCGTGTTGGAAAGAGTATCTGAGTTCGAAAAAACTTCTTGAAGTACAAAACGAAGTTTTCCCCCCCTTCTATCTTTTTCCTTGAATTTTTCCATTGATTTTAGCTTGTGACTCCATTTACCCAATATTGGCACCTGGTCTACTGTTCTTCCCGCCTCACAGGAAGGCGGGATCCCTAGTTGGACCTATGTTGGAGCCGCTCTTGTGTTTAACTCTTTACAATTTTCAATTTTTGATACTTGAAATCTAAAGTTGATTTTCTTTTTCCTTCCGAGATTTTAAAACTCTGAAATGTTGTCGCCTGAACATAAATGCTTTTTCTACTTTCAAAACAGATCCATTTTCGTGAGTATGTTCTCTCTTTTGTTTTATTTCAGGGTCTCGCAAGTCAGATTCTTTATTTCTTGATTTCATACTTCCCGAGAGCCGAGGACACGAGGTACTTTTGGGCGAACCATGGTAAAAGACTAACCATGGTTAAAATTTGTTCTCGACGCTTCGTCACTCGACACTTTCTTTCATAAAGTTAAGGCATCTAAAACCCCGACTCACGAGGTTGCGACATGATTATAGCAAGATTAATTAGTAGCGTAATCTAAGATTTTCTTCCCATAATTTGAGCCTTAATTATCGCCACATCGCGGTTTCGCGACTCGGCATACCATTCTCTCAAAAATATGTCCTCGAAGTTCTGAGTCGCGATATGACGAATAAATTAATTATATAATTAATTATGCTCCAAATCACGATTACTGTTAATTAAGCTAAAATTGGCACTCGCAGTCTCAAGAGTTGAAGAGTCAAAATGTAAAACGGAAATTCACGATGCAGCGAACAACGAGAAAATTATTTACATTGCTAAGATTTGAAAATTTAAAATAATGCGAAATATGTCCCGCGCATCGAGGTTCGCACATTTCCCGAGGTAGATTTTTACTCTCCATACTCCGACTGACCATCAGACCGCCAAACATTGATGACATTAATGGAAGATTAGAGTGAATCTACGAATAATGAGATCGGATTTTACGCAATAAATTTTTTTCTAATTGCGATTTGACAGACCTATGTCAAAGAGTACATAATTTTCAAATATATACAGGAGTTTCATTTTATTTTAAACATTTTTCATAAGCGTACAGAGCTCACCTTTCTCCGAGTGAAATAATTTCTGCATGTATACACAGGTCTATCGCAGAAGAGCGAAAACACAAGTTTCATCCATGGCTCCAAGGAAATTAGTGAAGGCGAATATCGAGGTTACAGGGCAAGGCCCGGATAATGTCTCCGACACTTCGCCCCAGAGTGGCGGCTCAGTCCCTAGCTGGTCGTTTGTTTCAGATATTCTGCAATCTGAGTTGGTGAATTATTCAAACTCCGACGACAATGATAATGAAAAGGATGACCTGAACACTAAATACAAGATAGTTGTTCAATCGGGAATGCACCGGATTGTAACCAGACCATGGTTGCTCCCATATTATGACATGATCCGATCGGCATTGGATCACATAGACCTACCCACCAGAACTATCGTAAATGACCAACAGACCACGGTCGAGTCTTTTAGACCAGAGCATATCCAAACCATGTATAAGCTCCCATTAAAATATGAATACACATATGATGCTGAATTCCTGGAGGGATTCAAAGAGAAGGAATGCACTCAATATGAAAAAACCATGCCCAGTTTGATAAAATATTGGGTTTTGCGCTCCATGAAATTCAGATCAAATGACCAGGGCATTTATTCAATCGCTTCGCTGGAGCCACAGTATATGTATGTGGCAATGATGACATGCCGACTATTTGGAAAGGAGGATACATCGCATTTCTACATTGCGTGGGTACCTATCATATTTCGGGTAGCAGAAGGTTGCTCATTTAATTGGGCAAAGATACCCTCGGACAGTTTGTTCAACCGGATTACAGAGTATCGGGAGTAGAAGGCAAGTGGGAGACCATCCTCTTTTTTCATGTCTGCGTATATCATGGACGCAATATGTTCCATGACACCATTCCCTTTGATGAACTGGGCCTGGAATCCAGCCCTAGAAAAACCTGTACATGAGTACCACGACAAACTATGGGAGAATAAAGCGAGCAAATTTATCTACGAAATTTTCAACTGGGTGATGGTGCCCTTGCACATCGTTGTTTTTGGTCGTTCACCACCTCTTATCTCAGACAACATTGTTGTAAATCTGAGTGGTATAGCAGACTGGTACGTAGAAGCAGAGTTTTCCTATTTCAGAGTGTTCGGAGCTACTGTTCCCCCGCTTGTGCTAGCATTGTTCATCCCCGACAAGCTGGCCTGTCGCGAGATCGCCCGACAAACAGTGATTGGTGGGGTGGGTAAAGAGCTCAAAGCATCTTCGAAGAAGGTATGGCCGTTTTTCCCTGTTCGGCTAAATTCTTATTCTTTATTGGATTTCGGGCATGCTAAAGCCGAGGCTGTAGCCCTGGAAGACCTGAGTTTGGTCTCCATTGAATATAAAAAACATGATCCTCAGAAAATTGTAAGCAACCATTTGGAAAATTGTGGGCTGAAGAAGTTTGAACACGAGTGTTCACCCTCGGATGAAATTTTCCGAGGGGAGAGATCTTATGGGGAAGTACTAGTCAGGATCCGATATTTAGCACCCGAAGACATGGCATCTGTATTAAAATTCCAAGAACATAGACGAAGAAGCCTTCCCACTGTGTTGGGAGGTTTGGGTATTTTCGAGGATAAAAAGAAGGATGCTGAAGGTTCTGAGGATCAAATTTCTAACCCCGGAAAACACCAGGAAGGGGAGCAGGGGAAGAATCCCGAAGCAGAAGAAGAGACTATGGACCCACCCAAGGAACATAGTTCAGAGGTGGAAGTAAAAAACACAGACCCGCCAGAAACCCAGAATCCAGAAACAGAGACGAAGACCTCTAATCCTCCGAAAAAGTAGGACTCAGTCGTCACACCAGGAAAGGCAGTGAAGCAGATTGGGGAACCCATCACTTCTGTCACCCCCTTGCAGTCAACGCAAGGAAATATAGAAGAAGGATGGATTTTCGGTGAGGAGCTAAGGCCTATCAGAGCAGAAGAAGTTCCTCCAAATGAGTTCTTCTTTGACAAAAAGAGAAAAGCAGTTGTGAAAAGGGAGGTTTACCAGGACGAAGGATCGACTACTAAAAAGTTCAAAGTTATGACCGATGGAAAGAACAAAAAGAATGAGGAATTCACCACGGAGATCGCAGGAACGCTGGGAGCGTATGCATCAGCGAATCAATTCTCAGTTGGGATGTTAAAAATCCAGCTCAAAAGAAAGAATCACCTGATCAAGACTCTCAAAGCCAGAGTGGTTTCGGCCACAGAAAGCGATAAAGGTCAGGTGAGTGGGGAAATAGAACTGGCCCGACTAGCCGATCAAAAGGAAATAGAAGTGCTCAAAACTAAGTTGGAACAAGCACATTCAGTGATCCGAGACGGTCGGAGACAGGCTGGTCAGCAGAGGACTATGATTGCAGAGTTGCAGGCGCAGGTGGAGATTGCTAAAGGTAGGGTTATTGATGTGGAGGGGTTTAAATCCTGAGCTACCCAGATTCAAAATAAGATCTCTTCTGCACAGCATAGTTTGCTCGTCAAACTAGGAACGATCCAAGAAGATTGTTTGTTGATGCATAGGGTTTCCAAGAACCTGACTGACAGAGAAAGAGATGCAGGAGTAGCTCGGGTCTCCTTCCAGGAGGCGGTAATAGCCACGAATGATAGAGTTTCAGCAGGTTCCCCCGGACCCACTCTCCCAGAACAAACTAGAGGTAATATTTTGTTGAAGGACTGAGAGAATAAAATTACCCTAGGCAAGGAACAAGCCCAAAAAGTGACCAATTCATTAGAAGAAGCCTTCAATTCCATAGAGGGCGAGCTGTTGGGTATGGACACTGGAGGCGATGCCGAAACCTTAATACAAATGAATGTAGAACAAATCTCGCTTGATCTGAAAGAGAAGGGGGTGAGAGATTTGGCAGATATCTCTCAGATAGACAGGGTGGACATGGCTCGAGTTGATAAGCATTTGATCCAACCTAGCGCACAAATAAGTGCCCTCGACATCGTCAATGCACAAACGGGCGACAAGCTGCAGCAGTTAGCCCGAGAATGCTACTTCGCCGAGGCCAACTGTCAAGCGGAACCCTCGCAACTAGTATCTAAATTTGTGGATAGATGCATTGCATACACCGAATCTACGCGAAGATGAGCACCTGGCATCAAGCAAAGGTAGAGCAAGAGAAAGAGAATGATTGCGCTCCTCCCAGTTGTAACCGAATTTGTGTAACCGTTGAAAGCCTAACTGACCTGTAAAGTTGTATAAATATATCATAGAGAGAAATAAACAAGGCTAGACCTTTTTGGTATTGATTGTAATAGAGTTTTTTACATTCGAGAAGTTAATATAAGAAAAATCTGAAGATTCTCGATTCCATCACGACTGTGTTACACATTTGTTTCTTTATGTTTCATGTTTCATTTCATTTCACTTTTCATAATTGATGTGTATCGCTATACTTTAGTACGACCACTACTATAGCGAAGGGATTTCATCTTTCTGTAATTGGTTATTGTTTTTCCTCTGCACCAGCTATCAGCGGTTGTAAGACCAATTTGCATTTACAGAATTATATATTTATTTACACTATGTCAATTATTTCTATACTAATTTCTTCTTCTGTTTATGTGTGAGTTTTCCCTTTAACAGGAATCTTGCGTTATATACAGCTAAATGTTTTTCTCTCACTCCACATCTTTTTATTAAAAATAATACAGTTACGTGAAAGAGCCTTCAAGTTTGCATTCCTATTTTATTCTTAAAGTAAAAAATTTCTCTTTATTTCAACCAAATTGAAACAGCATTGAAATCTCTCTTTAAATCATTTCCTACTGGTATTGTTCCCCAATGACCGTCCCTGCAGCAACTCAACCTAATATTGAACCCTGGCTATCTAATCAAACACATATTGCTTTAAATCTTTTCGACACAATCCTTAAAACTGCTAACACCCGGGAAGAACTTGAACGTTCATGGGCAGCCATTGAACAAGATATTATTATTCAGGAACAGTTGGAAGCTAGACAACGAGAACGTAGAAATCCTCATTAGTTTCCTATACCGAAGGTTAGCTAAATCCTTTTATAAATCTTTAACATACTTTCAGATGCCTTGACACTGTATTTTAAGCCTTAAGTAC
Source organism: Picea glauca (assembly GCA_000966675.3). Classification (NCBI taxonomy): domain Eukaryota; kingdom Viridiplantae; phylum Streptophyta; class Pinopsida; order Pinales; family Pinaceae; genus Picea; species Picea glauca. The sequence goes on from JZKD02S1672708.1 coordinate 602,480, forward strand.
AGACTCAGGAACAACATCTTTCTGGCGCCGCTGCTGGGGAGCGAAGTTACGAAATCTTTTCCCTGGGAAAATGACAAATTATTTCATTGATAGTGTTACTCTTTGATAGTGAACATAGAGAGCACACAGTTTAAGGCTTTTTTAAATCTTTCACTTGGCGACTCCACGAAAACATAAACTGGCTTCTGGTAGAAAAAGTACCAGACAGAACCTGAATGGAAAACTGATTACGCCTGTTAATGATCCTGAAAATTTTTTAAGAGCGAGAGGCTCGTTTGAGTCAACCGTTGCAGTTTACAGGCCTAAAAACCCACCTTTAAAGACTAGATGCCATTCAGAACCTTCTACTTCATGCAGTCTTCTTTTTGATACCAAAGATCCGAAAACAAATTTCTCTGAATTTAGGATTGAGACCCATCAGACTTTTTCATCTATAAGCAAGGGAAAGGGTCCTTTAGAAAGATCATTGTCAGTTGACATACCAGCTTTTCTTCGACAGAACTTCCCAGTTTCGCCTGATTCCAAGAAGTCTGTTACACACTCATTTTCTACACTCGAGTCGATGGCAGGCGTCGGAGGAGGTGGTGGAGGAGCTCCTGGTGGAGGAGGTGGAGGTCAAGTAAATCCCCCTCCTCCTAGAGTATTCGCAAAAGTAGCAGCGAGATACGCTCCTCTGGTTTTGCCCGTTCCCCTCCATGATTTGCTTGAAAACTACATCAAAAATCTTCCTAAGTTCACTGGGGAGGGAGATATAACCGCAACCGAGCATATAAATTTTTTTGACCAACTCGCTGATGTATGTGGCATTGAACACGAGGATGTTTATTTGAGACTTCTTTTCCAGACCTTTGAAGGACAGGTCCGAACTTGGTTTCGGAGCTTACCTGCATCTTCTTTTCGAACATATGACGCATTGGAAGATGCTTTCCTCAGACAATGGGGAGAGCGAAAAGATCACTTATATTACCTTACCGAGTTTGGGTCCCTAAAGAAAAAGAACTCAGAAACAGTTATGGAATTTATTCTGAGATTTGACAAACTGTATAATAAAATTCTAGCCACTGTTAAACCTTCCGAACCCTCAGCCAAAGTAACCTTTGCGGGAGCTTTCGAACCTGATTTTGCACTACTTTTGCGAGAAAGAAGAGGATCCACCCTAAATAGAATGCAAGACGATGCTGTTGAAATAGAATCTAATATGATGGCTTCAGGTAAATTAAAGGCTAAAGTAGAAACAGTCAACCGTGAAAATAGACGTTATAGGGAACTAGCAGGTCCTTCGGGGTCAAATAGATACACTGATGACAGAGTAGATGATATGGCCCGAATAATTAAAGAAATGTCTAACACAATCTCTAGGATGGAGTTGGATCAGGATAAAGCTGATTCTTCTAATAAAAAGGATTTCAGGAGAAACCCAAATCCCCAAAATCAACAGAGACAAATAGAGAATGAAGATCAAAAAATACAAGCTCCACTAAAAAACGAAAAATTTTATAGGAGCAAATGACCTCCAAGATTTCGGAGATTCGGAAGATGAAGTTGTGAATTTCGGTGATGAATGTTCGCAACCATTTTTGACCAGGGAATATTATGAGAAATCTTTAAATACCCCTCAACTATCTAATGAAGAGGAAGAAGGTGATCATACTGACCTCTGCGTAGCTCAACCAGAAACATAAATGATAGCGGCTGATTTTCAACCCAAATACAATATAAGATCTAAAAATAAGACCACCTCAACTGCCCAACCTAAGAGAATCCTTCAAAGGGGTCAAGTTCATGAACCTCCTTTGGAAGAGACATTGTTACCCAGCAATAAAATCAAGGTAGCTAAAACTCAAGAGTCCGAGGTGAAAAAAGTTGAAACCCAAACAAAGGAAATTGGACCAGTAGATAAAGTTACATCTTCAAGTGATAAAGTAATCCAGACAAATAAGTCGGAAAGAAAAAGCTCGGAAGTCTTAACCAAAGAAACGGACAAGGTAAATACATCTTTCAATTTTGAAAATGAATTAAATAAAATTAAGATACCGATTCCTTTGGTAGAATTAGCAAAAAACCCCACTTATCGGAAGCAAATTGCCAAAGCGATGGGTGTCTATGAGTCAGAAAGTCATTCTGATGTTATCAACCTAGAAGACGACAGACCTAAAATCACCTTTGGTCCTCATTTTGAGGGATCCAAAGACAATGTCGCTCCTTTCTATATCACCCTGAATATACATGATTAGTTACTGCATAACTGTATGTTAGACTCCAGGGCTTCACATAATGTTATGCCCAAAATTATAATGGAGAGGCTGGGTCTCCAGATCACTAGACCCTATGGAAATCTATACTCTTTCGATTCGAGAAAGGTTAAATGTATGGGGATAATAAAAGATCTGGTAGTTACCTTGGCTCAGGTCCCGGTCAAGAGTATCCTGATGGATGTGGTTATTGCAGATATTCCCCCCAAATATGGTATGCTGTTATCCAGATCATGGGGAGCCAAGTTGGGGGGTTCTGTACAATTAGACATGTCATATGCCACAATCCCTATTTTCGGTGGTCAATTTACCCGTTTGTACAGAGAAACAAGATTAGCGTATACCATCAGTGATCCTCAGAACCCAAATAACTTTCCCATTTACGTTGCAGACCAGGATCTGGGGAATTTCATATTGTCATTTGATGATGGTTTAGATGGGTGTCCAGAAGAACTTGATATGAAGCAGGAAGAACTTAGCCCCTTGACGGAAGAGCTCTGCAATAATGGTATTTGGAAAATGTACTTCGATGGCGCTTCGTCTTCTGAAGGAGCTGGTGCTGGCGTGCTTTTGGTAGCACCTGAAGGTAAGTTTATTGTTCCTTTATCATATCATTTGTAGTGGGACATAGATTACACAAATAACGTATGTGAATATGAAGCATTAATCTTAGGTTTAGAGGCTGCAAAGAAGTTAAATATAAAAAACTTGGAGGTTTACGGTGACACTGAATTGATAGTAAGACAAGTAAATCGACAATACTTAGCCAAGCATCCCAGACTAAGAACATACAGAAATTGTGCTTGGGATTTGATGGAGAATTTTTTCTCATCTGTAAAAGTCCATTTTATTCCTCGCGTAGAAAATCTACACGCTGATGCATTGGCCAAGGCAGCTTCAACCTTTTCTCCTTCCACGACCGTCAAACTAAAATATCACATTGAAATCAGATATAAACCCTCTATACTAGACAATGTTCGACACTGGCAGGTCTTTGAAGATGACGAACAAATTCAGAAATTTTTGATGGCAGTAGGTGAGTTCTCTGAAACTCATCCAGACCAAGAAAATCAAAATGACCCAATGTGGATTATGCAAGAGGGTGAAGATCTTGAAACCTTTCGAGAAAAAATAGTGGATCATCGTATGTTGGTCCTTAAAAACAACCAAATCTCGAAAGGCTTAATTCCTTTAGAAAGACTCTTCGACCAGAATGACATACCTGTGAAATCCACTTTGCAGCCCCAACCAGAAGAAGTGGAGGATTGCGACATAGGAACTGAAAAAGAATCCAGGATAGTAAAGATATCTAAATTCCTTCCTCCCAAGGTAAAAGACCAGTACAAAGACCTACTCAAACAGTATAAAGATGTTTTTGCTTGGTCCTATGATGAGCTTCGAACGTATGATACTTCCATAATTGAGCACAAGATACCTTTGAAGCCCGGGGTCAAGCCTTTTAGGCAAAAGCTCAAGCAATTTAACCCCATTTTGTTGCCCATCATTGAAAAGGAATTTAAGAAGCTTTTAGATGCGAAAATAATTGTACCTCTAAGGTACTCAGACTGGGTGGAAAATTTGGTCCCTGTCAGAAAAAAGAACGGAGAAATCAGACTGTGTGTGGATTTCCGAAACTTGAATAGGTCCTCTCTTAAGGATAATTATCCGCTTCCCAAAATGGATCACGTCCTAGAAAGGGTATTTGGAGCAAATCAAATGTCTATGATAGATGGGTTTTCTGGGTACAACCAAATCGCCATGAACGAGCAAGACAGAGAAAAAAATGCTTTCACCACACCATGGGGTACATTCATGTATGAAAAAATGCCGTTTTGTTTGATGAATGCAGGGGCTACTTTCCAGCGCGCTATGGACATCGCTTTCGTAGGAGAAAGAGACAAGTTCATAGTCATCTACCTTGACGATTTGACGGTTTTCTCTAAAACCGATGAAGAACATTTGATCCATTTAAAACAGACTTTCTAAAATTGCCGCAGGTATGGCCTGTCTTTGAACCCAAAGAAATCACATTTCGCTATGCAAGAAGGTAAGCTTCTGGGGCATATCGTATCTAAAGATGGGATCAGGATCGATCCTAAGAGGATTGAAGCAATAGAAACTATAAATATTCCTAGAAATGTAAAAGAAATTCAATCTTTCTTAGGTACAATAAATTTTTTACGAAGGTTTATACCAAATTTTGCTGAGATTGTCAAATTGATCACAGGAATGCTAAAGAAAGATAGCAGAGTAAATTGGACGACCAAGGCTAAAGCGTCGTTCACGCATATTAAAAAAGTCATTAGCGAGGCACCTGTGTTAGCAAGCCCATATTACTTGAAAGATTTCCTCATCTTCTCGTTCGCTTCTGAACATACTATTGTCGCGGTGTTGCTGCAAAAGGATGATGAAGGCTTCGAACGACCGATCGCGTTTTTTAGCAAGAGCCTTAGAGACGTCGAACTAAAATATGATATAATAGAAAAACAGGCGTACACAATGGTGAAAGTGCTAAAAGCATTCAAAACTTACGTTCTGCATTCAAAAATTATCGCGTACGTACCAACCAGTGCTGTGAAGCATATATTGGTACAACCAGATAGCGATGGAAAACGAGGGCGCTGGCTCGCTAAAATACAAGAATTTGATCTGGAAGTCAAGCCTACTAAATTGATAAAGGGGCAGGGTCTGGCCAAACTCATGGCTGAGTCGAACCTTAGATCTCTTGATATCAATTGCCTCCAAGGGGAAGACGGAGACACACATTTGCAAGAGCCGGATGACCAGACACATCCAAGCAAGGTTGAAGATAAATTCATGTCGTCAGGCTGGTATAAAGACATAGTTTTCTATTTGTTAAACCTGAAATGTCCAGATGGACTATCACCAGCCAAATGCAGAACTTTAAAACTCCACACTGTAAAATATTGCATCTCCGAAAATCAACTATACTAGAAGGATCCACTTGGGTTCTTACTAGTTTGTCTGGTTGAGTCGGAAACTCCACGGGTCGTAGAATAATTTCATGAAGGAATATGTGGAGGACACCATGCATGGAGAGCCACAGCCTACAAGATCCCGAGGGCCGGATACTATTGGCCGAAACTGTTTTCGGATGTCAATGCCAAAGTACATGCCTATTACTCATGTCAAATATTCGCTGGTAAGCAGAAACTCCCTACACTGCCACTTGTTCCGGTCAAAGCCGAAGCTCCATTTCAACAATGGGGTCTAGACTTTATAGGGGAAATTAATCCCCATTCCAGTGCTCAGCATAAGTGGATCTTAACAGCCACGGATTATTTTACAAAGTGGGTGGAAGCCATTCCAACCAAAAGGGCAACAGACTCGGTGGTGATCGAATTCTTGGAAGATAACATTTTATCAAGATTCGGGTGTCCCCGAAAGATTGTTACCGACAACGCCCAGGCCTTCAAGTCCATGGCTATGATCAGCTTCTGTCAAAAGTACAATATCGTTCTCGGCCATTCCACTGCTTATTACCCCCAGGGAAACGGGCTGGATGAATCATCTAACAAGAGCTTGGTAAACGTAATAAAAAAAGTACTGGATGAAAAAAAAAGGTCCTGGCATGTGCATTTGAAGTACGCATTGTGGGCAAACCGCATCAGCACTAAAAGTTCTATCGGCATTTCACTGTTTCAAATGGTCTATGGGACCGAGGCGATTCTGCCTATAAACTTAGCGTTGCCAGTGATGAAATTATGGCAGGATCAGAACGAAGAACCCAATCATGTAACCAGGAGAATTAACCAGCTGATCGAGGTTCAATAGCATAGAGTGGAGGTTGATGAGAAAATGCAGAAGTATCAGGACGATATGAAAGCATTGTTCGACCTAAAGGCAAAGGACAGAGAATTCCTCCTAGGTGACTTAGTGTTAAGATGGGATACGAGAAGGGAAGAAGCCGCGAAGCATGGAAAATTTGATCACCTTTGGTATGGACCATTCAGGGTCTCGGCTCCAGAAGGAAAAAATTCTTTTCTTATGGAAAATATTGATGGAGAAGTTCTCAGTGCCCCTGTCAACGGGCGGTATCTAAAGCACTACATGACGTATCAGTCGTAAAAAAAATAAAAAAAAAATTGTAAATAAATAAATTTCATTATGAGTGTTTTGTACATACTTATATTTTCGTTCAAACATTTACGTTTAATTTTTGGTTTTCGTTCCTAAACTCTCAACACATTTCCAATAAGATTTGTATTTGTTTTTACAGGATTCCAGCTGCAGACGAAACTAGAAGAAAAAATAAGGTGCAAGTCGCTGTTGGAAATAGAACGACATAAAACAGGTGATACATAAGATAATTCATAGTCCACAAAGAAAGTGAAAAGAAAAGATAGAGGTGAGCTTTCTCAATACACAGGTCATGAAAGGCTGTTTAAGCAAACTAAGGTAACATTTTTCAAATTGCAATATAAAGGGTTAGATAATAGGATTATTGTTGGCTTCATAATCCTCGAATAAAATAATTTGAATAAATACATTAAACCTAAAAACAGTCAGTCGTAATATTTGTTCCTACATATCTTCGAAAACCAGTCCTGAACTGTTGGCACCTTTTGTATATTAAGCCATTGAATCGCTGCCTTGTTTTCTCTCTATCTCCAGGCCTAACTTTTAGCAAGCCACTATCTTCCCGAGTCCTTGCGAAGGGGTAAAAGTTTTTCGTTTTAAACCTCAGGGATTTCGAAACAGATCTTTATAATAAAGCTGGTCTTCACAACTACTTGATCTTCTGCTAGACGAAGGAACGTTTAGAGCGATCTTAACCTTCCTAGGTTTTTCAACAGCGTCAAAAAAATCAAAGCTTGCTTGAATAGGATGTCCCTTAAAATTTTATTATTTTCCCCTGTCTCCCTAAGAACGAAGGTGTTGTGAAGGTCAAAGGAATATTGATACCGAGTAATCAAAATAAGTTGATAGACCTCTGATACAAAATTTTACACAGATATCAGTCCTGATACAGACTGATTGCCCCCATCTTCGTGCTTTAAAAGTAAATTATAAGACAGGTGGTGAAAAGAAATTCAGAAATGATTGCCCCCACCTAGTCCATGAAGACGATGAAAGGAAATTCAGAAATGATTGCCCTCGTCTCAGCGTTTAAATGCATAAATTTTTCCGAAGTGGTGAAAGGAAATTCAGTGAAAGGGGCCAGACAACTTCACCGGGGTACTGAACAGGCTCGCTGGCAGTGAAGCAATGTCTGAGATATCTGTAAGGCTGTTATACATGAATATCATGCTACTCTGGTAACCAATGCTTCTAAAAACCTGATCAATACTCCAAATTCAGACGGGGTTTCCCTTTTTAAAAAAATATATAATATCATTCTTTTGATGCAAGTTTAGAATCACAAGATCTGTTGAATATCCTAGGGTCGTTTCGATTGTCTTAAAGCGTCCCCAAAGTTAGTAGTGGGAAAGGGAAAGTTGTGAAAGTGACTTTAGCCGTGTTGGAAAGAGTATCTGAGTTCGAAAAAACTTCTTGAAGTACAAAATGAAGTTTTCCCCCCCTTCTATCTTTTTCCTTGAATTTTTCCATTGATTTTAGGTTGTGACTCCATTTACCCAATATTGGCACCTGGTCTACCGTTCTTCCCACCTCACAGGAAGGCAGGATCCCTAGTTGGACCTATGTTGGAGCCGCTCTTGTTTTTAAGTCTTTACAATTTTCAATTTTTGATACTTGAAATCTAAAGTTGATTTTCTTTTTCCTTCCGAGATTTTAAAACTATGAAATCTTGTCGCCTGAATAGAAATGCTTTTTCTACTTTCAAAACAGATCCATTTTCGCGAGTATGTTTGCTCTTTTGTTTTATTTCGGGGTCTCGCAAGTCGGATGCTTTAATTCTTGATTTCATACTTCCCGAGAGCCGAGGACACGAGGTACTTTTGGGCTAACCCTGGTAAAAGACTAACCATGGTTAAAATTTGTTCTCGGCGCTTTGTCACTCGACACTTTCTTTCATAAAGTTAAGGCGTCCAAAACCCCGACTCACGAGGTTGCGACATGATTATAGCAAGATTAATTAGTATCCTAATCTAAGATTTTCTTCCCATAATTTGAGCCTTAATTATCGCCACATCGCGGTTTCGCGACTCGGCATACCATTCTCTCAAAAATTTGTCTTCGAAGTTCCGAGTCGTGATATGACGAATAAATTAATTATATAATTAATGATGCTCCAAATCACGATTATTGTTAATTAAGCTAAAATCGACACTCGCAGTCTCGCGAGTTGAAGAGTCAAAATGTAAAAAGGAAATTCACAATGCAGCGAACAACGAGAAAATTATTTACGTTGCTAAGATTTGAAAATTTAAAATAATGCGAAATATGTCCCGCGCATCGAGGTTTGCACATTTCCTGAGGTAGAGTTTTACTCTCCATACTCCGACTGACCGTCAGACCACCAAACATTGATGACATTAATGGAATATTAGAGTGAATCTACGAATAATGAGATCAGATTTTATGCAATAAATTTGTTTCTAATTGCGATTTGACAGACTTATGTCGAAGAGTACAGAATTTTCAAATATATACAGGAGTTTCATTTTATTTTAAACATTTTTCATAAGCGCACAGAGCTCACCTTTCTCCGAGTGAACTAATTTCTGCATGTATACACAGGTCTATTGTAGAAGAGCGAAAACACAAGTTTCAGCCATGGCTCCAAGGAAAGCAGCGAAGGAGAATTTCGAGGTTGCAGGGCAAGACCCGGATAATGTCTCCGACACTTTGCCCCAGAGTGGCGGCTCAGTCCCTAGCTGGTCGTTTGTTTCAGATATTCTGCAATGTGAGTTGGTGAATTATTCAGACTCTGACGACAATGATAACGAAAAGGATGACCTGAACACTAAATACAAGATAGTTGTTCAATCGGGAATGCACTGGGTTGCAACCAGACCATGGTTGCTCCCATATTATGACATGATCCGATGGGCGTTGGATCACATAGAACTACCCACCAGAACTATCATAAACGACCAATGGACCATGGTCGAGACTTTTAGACCAGAGCATATCCAAACCATGTATAAGCTCCCAACAACATCTGAATACACATATGATGCTGAATTCCTGGAGGGATTCAAAGAGAAGGAATGCACTCAATATGACAAAACCATGCCCAGTTTGATAAAAGATTGGGTTTCGCGCTCCGCAAAATTCAGAGAAAATGACTAGGGCATTTATTCAATCGCTTCGCTGGAGCCACAGTATATGTATGTGGAAATGATGACATGCCGTCTATTTGGAAAGGAGGATACATCAAATTTCTACATTGCGTGGGTACCTCTCATATTTCGGGTAGCAGAAGGTTGCTCATTTAATTGGGCAAAGATACTCTTGGACAGTTTGTTCAACCGGATTACAGAGTATCGGGAGCAGAAGGCAAGTGGGAGACCATCCTCTTTTTTCATGTCTGCGTATATCATGGACGCAATATGTTCCATGACACCATTCCCTTTGATGAACTGGGCTTGGAATATAGCACTAGAAAAACCTGTACATGAGTACCACGACAAACTATGGGAGAATAAAGCGAGCAAATTTATCTATGAAATTTTCAACTGGGTGATGGTGCCCTTGCACATCGCTATTTTTGGTCGTTCACCACCTCGTATCTCAGACAGCATTGCTATAAATCTAAGTGGTATAACAGACTGGTACGTAGAAGAAGAGTTTTCCTATTTCAGAGTGTTTGGAGCTACTGTTCCCCCGCTTGCACTACCACTGTTCATCCCCGACAAGCTGGCCTGTCACAAGATCACCGGACAAACAGTGATTGGTGGGGTGAGTAAAGAGCTCAAAGCATATTCGAATAAGGTATCGCCGTTTTTCCCTGTTCGGCTAAATTCTTATTCTTTATTGGATTTTGGGCATGCTAAAGCCGAGGCTGCAGCCCTAGAAGACCTGAGTTTGGTCTCCATTGAATATAAAAAACATGATCCTCAGAAAATTGTAAGCAACCATTTGGCAAATTGTGGGCTGAAGAAGTTTGAACATGAGTGTTCACCCTTGGATGACATTTTCCAAGGGGCGAGATCTTATGGGGAAGTGCTAGTCAGGATCCTATCTTTAGCACCCGAAGACATGGCATCTGTATTAAAATTCCAAGAACATAGACGAAGAAGCCTTCCCACTGTGTTGGGAGGTTTGAGTATTTTCGAGGATAAAAAGAAGGATGCTGAAGGTTCTGAGGATCAAATTTCTAACCCCGGAAAACACCAGGTAGGGGAGCATGGGAAGTATCCCGAAGCAAAATAAGAGACTATGGACCCACCCAAGGAACATAGTTCAGAGGTGGAAGTAAAAAACACAGACCCGCCAGAAACCTAGAATCCAGAAACTGAGACGAAGACCTCTAATCCTCCGAAGAAGCAGGACTCAGTCATCACACCAAGAAATGCAACGAAGCAGATTGGGGAACCCATCACTTCTGTCACCCCTTGCAGTCAACGCAAGGAAATATAGAAGAAGGATGGATTTTCAGTGAGGAGCTAAGGCCTATCAGAGAAAAAGAACTTCCTCCAAATGAGTTCTTCTTTGAGAAAAAGAGAATAGCAGTTGTGAAAAGGGAGGTTTACCAGGATGAAGGATCGACTGCTAAAAAGTTCAAAATTATGAACGATGGAAAGAACAAAAAGAATGAGGAATTTTCCACGGAGATCGCAGGAATGCTGGGAGCGCATGCATCAGCGAATCAATTCTCGGTCGAGATGTTAAAAAGCCAGCTCAAAAGAAAGAATCACCTGATCAAGACTCTTGAAGCCAAAGTGGTTTCGGCCACAGAAAGCACTAAAGGTCAGGTGAGTGGGGAAATAGAACTGACCCGACTAGCCGATCAAAAGGAAATAGAAGTGCTCAAAACTAAGTTGGAACAAGCACATTCAGTGATCCGAGACGGTCGGATATAGGCCAGTCAACAGAGGACTATGATTGCAGAGTTGCAGGCACAGGTGGAGATTTCTAAAGGTAGGGTTATTGATGTGGAGGGGTTTAAATCCCGAGTGACCCAGATTCAGAATAAGATCTCTTCTGCACAACAGAGTTTTCTCGCCAAAATAGGAACAATCTGAGAAGATTGTTTGTTGATGCATAGGGTTTCCGAGAACCTGACTAACAGAGAAAGAGATGCAGGAGAAGCTCACGTCGCCTTCCAGGAGGCGGTAATAGCCATGAATGATAGAGTTTCAGCAGGTTCCCCCGGACTCACTCTCCCAGAACAAACTAGAGGTAATATTTTGTTGAAGGACTGGGAACATAACATTACCTTGGGCAAGGAACAAGCCCAAAAAGTAAACAATTCATTAGAAGAAGCTTTCAATTCCATAGAGGGCGAGCTGTTGGGTATGGACACTAGAGGCGATGACGAAACTTTAATACAAATGAATGTAGAACAGATCTCGCTTGATCTGAAAGAGAAGGAGGTGAGAGATTTGGCAGATATCTCTCAGATAGACAGGGTGGACATGGCTCGAGTTGATAAGCATTTGATCCAACCCAGCGCACAAATAAGTGCCCTCGACATCGTCGATGCACAAACGGGCGACAAGCTGCAGCAGTTAGCCCGAGAATGCTACTTCGCTGAGGCCAGCTGTCAAGCGGAACCCTCACAGCTAGTATCTAAATTTGTGGACAGATGCATTGCATACACCGAATCTACGCGAAGATGAGCACCTGGCATCAAGCGAAGGTAGAGCAAGAGAAAGGGAACGATTGTGCTCCTCCTAGTTGTAACCGAATTTGTGTAACCGTTGAAAGCCTAACTGACTTGTAAAGTTGTATAAATATATCACAGAGCGAAATAAACAAGGCTGGACCTTTTTGGTATTGATTGTACTATTGTTTTTTACATTCGAGAAGTTAATATAAGCAAAATCTGAAGATTCTCGATTCCGTCACGACTGTGTTACAAGTTTGTTTCTTTATGTTTCATGTTTCATTTCATTTCACTTTTAATAATTGATGTGTGTCGTTATACTTTAGTACGACCACTACTATAGCGAAGGGATTTCATCTTTCTGTAATTGGTTATTGTTTTTCCTCTACACCAGCTATCAGCGGGTGTAAGACCAATTTGCATTTATAGAATTATATATTTATTTACACTATGTCAATTATTTCTATACTAATTTCTTCTTCTGTTTATGTGTGAGTTTTCCCTTTAACAGGAATCTTGCGTTATATACAGCTAAATGTTTTTCTCTCACTCCACATCTTTTTATTAAAAATAATATAGTTACGTGAAAGAGCCTTCAAGTTTGCATTCCTATTTTATTCTTAAAGTAAAAAAATTCTCTTTATTTCAACCAAATTGAAACAACATTGAAATCTCTCTTTAAATCATTTCCTACTGGTACTGTTCCCCAATGACCGTCCCTGCAACAACTCAACCTAATATTGAACCCGAGCTATCTAATCAAACACATATTGCTTTAAATCTTTTCAACACAATCCTTGCTAACACCCGGGAAGAACTTGAACGTTCATGGGCAGCCATTGAACAAGATATTACTATTCAGGAACAGTTGGAAGCTAGACAACGAGAACATAGAAATCCTCATTAGTTTCCTATACCGAAGGTTAGCGAAATCCTTTTATAAATCTTTAACATACTTTCAGATGCCTTGACATTGTATTTTAAGCCTTAAGTACAGACTCAGGAACAACAACCACAACAGTCAATTGGGAAAATGGGTATGGACACCCGAAACAGAAACAATCAGTGCTAAAGAATAGTGCGACTCTTTCTAGTTTCAGAGATGTGTAAGGTGTATAGAGGTTCAATCACAAAGGCCAAATGCGTATAGATGGAGGATCGAGGAATTAGAAGGTAAAACCCCAGATTCAGGTGATGGTTGGAGAAATTCCCACCCCATTCCTATGAAATAGTCGATGGAATGGAAAGAATCACACAACACAGCTCATTTCCTGGGTTAAATCGCATGCACCTGGGTCGACACATGTCACCCATGAAGCTGCATGTGTCCCTCTCTAGGAACTTAGGACAAAACATAGATTTCCCATGGCTTTTGGGATAATATTAAATTATTATGCCCAAGGAATTAAGCCCCTAGGATCCACACTCAGCCTCTCTTTCCAACCTTCCAGCCCTGAATCCCTTAACCAGGTTTTGCGGAAGCTTAGTCCCCCATCACTCATTCATCGTGGTCGGTCCACATGCAGAGATGTTTTTTATTAATACTGTGCATAATTACATGTACAAAAATCAGGCTCCTGGCCTTCAACACTTTGGCTCCCGGGCCTAATAACACATAAGCCCACTAGCTTATATAACTTGGCTCACCAGCCTTATAAACTTGAATTAAAGTTCATAAACAGGCTTTATACTTCATAGGCATGATTTACAATAGGGCTCAGCCTTGGGGACATTACAATCCTCTCCCTTATTTTTGCACTGTCCTCAGTGAAACTTTACACTGCATCTGCAAGCTTTTCAAAATTTTCAAAAAGATGCAGGTACTCTACCCACATAACATCTTCATGCTCCCATGTCATGTTCTCAGGACCGTACTAGGTCCATTGGACCTTTACAAGCCCTATGGCTCGATTCCAGAGATGTTTGTTTTTCCTATCCAATATGCGCATAGGATGCACTTGCATGACACCTTATTGCTCCACCTGGATCACATTCCAATCAATTACATGATTAGCATCAGGAATATACTTTTTAAGAAATGAAACATGAAACACATTATGTATAGTCATGGATGCAAGTAATGCAAGCATATATGCAACTGGCCCAATCCTTTCCAGGATTTCAAATGGCCCACAAAATCTGTCTGCCAACTTGGCACAACTTCCCAGCTTCAGGGAACTCCTTTTAGCTTTCACTTTCAGGAAAACATGATCACCCACTTTGAACTCTCTGTGGTTTCTATTCTTATCAGCCTAAATTTTATGCCTATCCCAGGCAACTTTCAAATTCTTCTTAATTTTTGTCATTTGGTCCTCCTTCTCCTTGAGCAACTCTGGCCCAACTACTGTTCTATCAGCTGGATTATCCCAACTCACTGGAGTATTGCACTTTCTTCCATAAAGTGCTTCAAATGGGCTCATCTTCAATGATGCATGATACCCATTGTTGTAGGCGAATTCTACCAAGTGTAGGTAGTCTTCCCATCTTGATGGTTTGTCCATCACATACATTCTCAGTATGTCTTCTATTACTCTATTCACCCTCTCTGTCTGTCCATCAGAATCAGGATGATAAGCTGTACTAAAGTTTAGATTCGTTCTGAATCCTTTGAACAATCCTTTCCAGAAATTCGAGGTGAATTTCGGGTCTCTGTCGGACACAATCGTTTTAGGAATTCCGTGCAATCGTGCCACTTACTTTATGAAAATATCAACAACATCTGCTACCTTGTGAGTAGTTTTTTAGTGGAATAAAATGGGCATCTTTTGTAATCTTTTCCACCACCACCATGATCGAATCATGCAGCTTGCCTGTTCGAGACAATATCATAATAAAATCCATCGTTACTACTTCCCACTTCCACTCAGGAATGGGTAAAGGTTGCAACAACCCTGCTGGGTGCCTATGCCTAGCTTTAACTTTCTGGCACTCCATACATCTAGTGATGTATTCATCGATCTCTCTCTTTATACCTAGCTAAAAGTAACGACTCTTGACCACTGCTACTATTTTCTGATATCCAGGGTGCCCTGCATAAGGCACATTATGCATCTCCTGCAAAATCATCTATTTCAAGCACTGGAAATTGGGTACAAAAATTCCGTTCTTGTACAACAGTATTCCATCTGTTTCCAATTTATAATTTTCCATATTCTGTGGCATCTTACCCTGCTGTAGCTTGGCTACCAATTCTCTGTACTGCAGATCTGCATTTGTAGCCTCCAGAATTCTGCTTTTAATATCAGTCTGATACATGCTAATGGTTGTAGCATGTAATTCATGCACCCTCCTGCTGAGTGCATCAACCACTTTATTCTCCTTTCCTTTGATATGCTTGATCTCAAAGTCGTACTCACACAAAAATTCCAGCCACCTACTTTGTCTAGCATTTAAGGTTGGCTGATTAAAAAAATATTTCAGACCGTTATGGTCTGTTCTGAGTTCAAACCTTCTTCCCATGAGGTAATGTCTCCATTTATTTAGAGCATGAACTATGGATGCCAACTCCAATTCATGGGTTGCATAGTTCTTCTCGTGCTCTTTTAATTTCCTGGACTCATAACAGATTACGAATCCATTCTGACTGAAGACCCCTCCTAGTCCTTCTTTGCATGTATCAGTGCATACTATGAAATCTACATTTGGATCTACAATCCTCAGGATTGGAGCATTGGTTAACAACTGCTTCAATTGCTGGAAACTTTCCTCACATCCCTCTGTCCAGTGAAACTGCTTCCCCTTTATTTGCAAGGAAGTGATAGGGTGAGCTATATTGGAAAAATGTGCGATGAACCTTCTGTAATAACCAGCCAATCCCATGAAGGATCTAACTTTCGTTACATTCCTTGACACTGACCATTCTCTAATGGCTTCAATCTTCTCAAGGTCTACCTCTATCCCATCCTTCGAAATAATATGTCCCAAGTAATGGATCTGCTCCTGATAAAACGATCACTTGCTCATCTTGGCATACAGTTGGTACTCTCTTAGCACCTGCAACACCATCCTCAGATGTTGTTCGTGTTCTTCTTCAGTCCTGGAATACACCAGAATGTCATCCAGGAAGACAATGACAAACTTGTCTAGATAGTCCCTGAATACTCCATTCATTAAGCTCATAAAAACAACGGGTGCATTTGACAGTCCAAACGGCACCACTGTGAACTCGTAATGACCATACCTTGTTCTAAAGGTGGTCTTGTTGATGTCTTCATCTTTTATTCTTACTTGGTGATATCCCGATCTTAGATCTATTTTCGAAAAGATCTTTTCATCCTTCAACTGATTGAAGAGATCATCAATCCTCGACAGAGGATACTTGTTCTTCACCGTTACTTTGTTCAATTGCCTGAAATCGATGCATAATCTTAGCGTTCCATCCTTATTCTTTACGAACAGGACTGGGGCACCCCAAGGCGACACACTTGGGCATATATACCCCTTCTTCAAAAGTTATTCAAGCTGTAGCTGCAACTCTTTCAGTTCTGGCGCACTCATCTTGTACGGAGCCTTTGACACTGGAGCTTCTCTAGGCATCAAGTTCACAGAGAAATTGATATCCCTTTTCGGTGGTAGTCCAGGTACTTCCTGGAATACATATTCGAACTCTTTAAGTACCTCATGATCCTCAATACTTGACACCTTATCCTTAGGCGTTTCCCCCACATGGGCTACAAATAATTGACGACCTTTTCTGTAGCACTTCTTCAGTTGCATTGCTGATATTTCTCTAACAGTAACAGCTCTAGGAATTCCTTGGATGACTCTCCAATTCCTTTCTTCATCTAAGCAAGTGAATGCCTTGTTCCAACTGTCCAAGATGGCATGGTACTGGTCCAACCAGTCCATCCCAATTAGACAGTCATAAGAGCCTAACGACAGAATGTTCAAATCAGCCTTCGTGCTCAGTCCATTCATGTCTATAGGACAGGACTTGACTAACTCCACGACTTTCCTTTTGGTTCCTGTAGCTAGCTGCACTAACCAATACTTTTCATGTTTTCTTCTTATCAAATGCAAACTTTCTACCACTCTAGGGTCTATATAACTATGGTTAACCCCTGAATCAACTAAAATAATAAATGGTTGGTTGTTGATCATACCTTCTACTTCAATCATGTGCGACTGATACTTATCTTGCTTGTTGTCCAGGGCTGCGTAGATCCTTGGAATTCTACTGCCCATGTCCTCCACTATTTCAGCTTGCTGAACATTGTGGAGAACTCTTACTTTATCATTTCTGTGGGGGAAATATCTGTACCTATGGTTTTCTTTACAACCCCAACATTCCATAGGTGGCAGCCTTGACATTTGCCCACCAACTTCAACCTTCTTGGGCTCTCTAAGAGACGGCTGTCCTTGAGGACTGTTTTTGAAAAAGGGTGGTTTATTTCCCTTTTGCCTCTGTTCTTTCTTGAACTTTTTCTGGTCATCCCAAGCCTTCCGAAAGGTGGGATTTTCTCTTTTTTGTTCAAATAAGCACTTTGCTCTTCTTATCGTTTCTTCCATAGTATTTGGGTCATCATACTGAATCTTATCCCCAATAGGAGGCGGTAATCCGCTCAGGTACCTCTGAATCTTGATAGACTCATCTTTGATGAACGGAACATACTTCAGTAATTCCAAAAACTTTCGTTCATACTCATCAATGGTTTGGTTGTCTAGCTTCAGTTCAAAGAACTCTTTCATCTTTCTGTCATACTATCTTTTAGTTAAGTATTTCCTCTCGAAATACCTCTTGAATTATTTCCAGGTGATGTCCCTTTCCCTGATGTGATGCACCTGCACAAGTTGATCCCACCACAAGGATGCCTTTCCCTTCAATTGATAGATGGAACTCCTACCCAATGCATGAGAGGAATAATTATGCAGTTGAAAGTATTTCCTCATACCCAACAACAAAGTTTCAACATCTTCCTCCTTCTTATGTTCTCCATCAAACGTTGGAGGCTTGATCTTGTTCATTTCCCCTTTCAATTCATCCATCCTAGATCTCCTGTGCTTTTTGGTAGGAGATGGGCTTGAACTACTATGTGCTTACTTACTGGAATGATTTTGGGAGCGATGACGATGTCTCATGACACTCCTTGATATTATTTTCCTCTCAGGGGTCCTGCGACTCTCTGTCTTGCATGCATCGCTCTTCTTTTCCAATTTATTTTCTATTCTTTCTAGACTCTTCAACATCTTTAAGTTGAAATCACCCTGCTTATCCCTGACTTTCATGAGTGTTCGGCTATCAGCTCGGTGAGCCTGGGCATCTTTCTGCAATCTTTCAATGATTTTCATCATATGTCCTTCCTTATCCATCTCTTTTCCTTCCCATTAGAGTTTGATCCTTCGACTCCCAAGTTGACATTCCTTCCTTCTCTTTTGCTCTCTGAATTGGAGGCAATCCGCACCTCTTCCATTCTCTATTCTCAACAACAACCCTATTCGGTTCTGGCACTTGCTAAGATTTTGCAAACACATGTGCAAACAACAGGGATTTGTCAGGTCATCATTCTTAGCAAATTCCACACATTCAAAACCATTCTGATTTAAGAAAATTCTTCGACTTCACAAATTCTCTGAGTTCTTCTCGGCTTTGTGATTTCGGGTGAAAACTCCCTCTTTCTTAGCCCCTACCCTCATAACCAAAGGTCGTGACCAAATGCTAGACTAATAGGTGCTACTCGGGCTTTCAACCTTCAAAGAGTTTAAGGTACGCACATTTATCTCCCGAAGTTTCGATTTACCGAATTTGCGTAAATCGGGTGGATTGACGGTCCACGTTTACCCAACATCTAATGGTTAAAAATCTGCTACGGTTATTCCGTCTTCAAATATTTCGGGACTTCGAAACTTCGGGTTTTTGGTTTTTGGTAACTGGGAGTTCAAAATGCAGTGACCCAAACCACTCATCACTCCATTCCCCGAACTATGATGCACAAGTTCTTGTACGAGATCCAACGATCCTCGATGATTTGGATCCAACAGTCCAGATTCTTTCGGAGTTTCATGAACTGGTAGTTCATGATGCAGCGACTCCAAATCTCTTGTCACTTCAATCCCAAAATTCTAATACATGAGTTCTTGTACGAGATCCAACGATCCTTGATGATTTGGATCTAATGGTCCAGATCTTTTCAGATTTTCGTGAACTGGGAGTTCACGATGCAACGACTCCAAATCTCTTGTCACTTCAATCCCCAAATTTCGATATGGTAATTCATATATGATATCAACGGCTGTGAGCCTCCCCTGATCTGATGGTCTAGATCTCTCCTAAGCTTACACCTGTCAAATCTCTTCAGCCCTAACTTCCTTGCTAGTTGGATGGATCTGACAGCTCACAGGATTTCGACACTTCTTCCTAGAAGCACTCCACCATCTGATTCTACCCTTGTTAATCTCTTTCGTGAATTAGGACTTGGAGTGACCAAGAATTTGGCCTACGCTCCAAGTTCACGATCCCTGAATTCACGAAATGATCCAACGGTTCAAACTAAATATGATCAATGACCCATGTTTATTCTGGATCCTAGGGTGGCGAGTTTCTCCATCCACTAACCACCTTGCAACTTCTGGCTATCTTATGGTCCTCATGATTTTGGGAGTTCTCCACAGAGAATTCTGACCGTCCAACTCTACTTCTCAAGGACTTCTGGCCAATGACTTGGTACCCTCCTTCTGAAATTTCATCTACTTGATCCAACGATTTTGATTCCCCACGATCCGATGAGTCAGATCTCATTGACATTTCATGTATTGGGATTTCATGTGTCATGAGGTCGAAAGATTTTCCACCTTCGTTCTCCCTATTCCCAAAATGTCGATTTCTTCCTGGACAATTAATGGTCCAGATCTCTCTTAAATCGACGATTGTGATCCAGTCGTGAATTCACGTTTCGTGAATTCTCACGAACTCACCCTTAGACCATTTCAAGTCAGGAGTCAGCGAAAGGCTGATCGCTCTCCACACGTCCTTTTCGATGGACGGTCCTAACAAATTCGGGATTTCACGTATCATGATTTCCACACTCCTGTGCAACTCCAAAGGGTTTTAAACCTTGTGCACGTTCTCCAGATTTGATGGTTGTGAGGGTTCTCCTTTCCTCCCGAACAGATTCTATGGCTCCAACACTTTTGGTGTGGATTTCTCTCTCTCCCTGTGGCCATATACCACACCGGCTGCAGTTTTATAATACCGCTACACCTCCTGAGCTTTGTAACACGGTCAAGTAGTCCGTTGACACTTAGAAACCTTCTGAGGTCTGAAATTAGTCCTCCCGACACAATTTATTCTCAAAACCGCGGTCCAAAGATCACTTATTCGTCCCATCCAGGCTCAACGTTGAAACTAGGCTCTGATACCATACTGTAACGTTCCCGACCATCAACCCCATGGTCGGGCCAACATTACTACGCGAAAAAACACTACTGTAACATATTATGCATTCTTATGAAATACAATTGATTAATTACGGTTAAACACAATGTAAGCACATTAATACCGTTAGCATACATAATCCACGACATTAACAATAATTCACGAATACAGCGGAATACATGTAAACATTGATAGAATCACAGACATGCATATTTAATTGAAATTATACGCATGTCTATACTTATATTTTTGATTGGATGTAATTCACCAACTACGTGTAGACCTCCCATGAACCTCCCAGCCTTAGACTTCGCTGCTCATCACTCTTAGCAGTAGGTCACCCCCGAGCTGGGACTAAGCTCCACCGGGTAGGGATTCCTAGGCTAGGCCGGGAATACAGGAAGACACAAAGTCACAGGAGAAGGATCCTCTCCCAGGAGCCACTTATGATCACTGCCCACAGACTCTCATTCCCCACATGTTTGTCCCACCCCAGGAGTATACACCTTCACTGTCACCAAGATAGTCCATCAGCTGCTAACCTCCCTTCCCTTGGGCTTTAGCAACAGACCAAACCAGAAGTCTCCAAGCTCTGTGGAAGCTACAAGACTCCTTCCAGGAGTTCTCACTTCCTCTGCACACTCTCTCACCTGGAGAGAGTCGCTCACAGACTGGGTAACCTACCTCTTCAACAAAAATCACCTCCCTCACACTGACCAACAAGCCACATGTAGTCCAGCATTGCATGGCCACAACAGTCAATTGGGAAAATGGGTATGGACACCTGAAACATAAATGATCAGTGCTAAAGCATAGCGAAACTCTTTCTGGTTTCAAAGATGCGTAAGGTGTATAGAGGTTCAATCATAGAGGCCAAACGCGTACATATGGAGGATCAAGGAATTGGAAGGTCGAACCCCGGATTCAGGTGATGGTTGGAGGAATGCCCACCCCACTCCTATGCAACAATTGATGGAATGGAAATAAGCACACAACACGACTCATTTCCTGGGTTAAATCACACGCGCCTGGGTCGACACATGTCGCCCATGAAGCTGCATGCATCCCTCCCTAGGAACTTAGGACAAAACATAGATTTCCCATGGGTTTTGGGATAATATTAAAATATTATGCCCAAGGACTTAATCCCCTAGGCTCCACACTTAGCCTCTCTTTCCAACCTTCCAGCCCCCAATCCCTTACCCAGGTTTTGTGGAAGCGTAGTCCCCCATCACTCATTCATCGTGGTCGGTCCACATGCAAAGGTGTTTTGTATTAATACTGTGCATAATTACATGTACAAAAATTAGGCTCCTGGCCTTCAACACTTAGGCTCCTGGGCCTAATAACACATAAGCCCACTAGCTTATATTACTTGGCTCACTAGTCTTATAAACTTGAATTACAGTTCATAAACAAGCTTTATACTTCATAGACATGATTTACAATAGGGCTCAGCCTTGGGGACATTACACAAACCATCCACACCATTGAACACAAGATTTATTTTGGGAAATCCAATATGGGAGAAAATCCAGCTAGAAGGTGAGGCCTATGCTTTGCTCTCTTTTCTTCAGTTATGAAATTGAAAATACAAAGAAGGGGATACTCACTATGGAGTTTCCTATGACACTGTGGCCTAAGCGAATTAGCCTAAGCGAATTATACGAAATATCCTACCTCCTTTGTTATGCTCTCAAAATACCACTCTTGTATTCTTTACTCAACTATGGAACAAGTACAATGCTATATCATGGAACCCTTTCTCCTCCTAGTGACCTGGAATTTAACATAGCCCGATAGTCATCTAGGGTTAGGGTTTTTGGATTCTCAACCCTCAATTAGTGATAATGTTTTGGACCATACAAAATATTCTTGAAAGTCTAGATGTGGCTATCCGCACATGTTCAAGTACTGGTGGCTGATGTGGCATCCAATCGTAGAATGGTAGTCAATAAGGTAGGTCAACTTGCATGAGGTATAACTTCCACACATAAGGTCCAATTGAAGCGATTTTCACATGGTTGGAAAGGTATCATTGTACAAAAGAGTGTCAAGGGGATAGGAGCTATTCTCATAAATTTTTGACCCCCAAAAATGTTCTTTGATGCCTCAAAATGGCTCAAGAATGTTTTGGACCCCAAATTTCCAAACTAGGACCTACCACTAAAATGGGCCCTACAAGCCAATTCCTCCAATTTTTCTACTAAAAAATTACTAAGACGAAAAATTATGTGATGATCCATTTGTCATCATACCTCCCCATTTAGGGGGGCTTTTGGTCCCCAAAATATTTCACCGAATGATGTGAGGGAAATTTTCCTCTACCTTATGTATGGAGTACCATTTTACCTTGCCTAGAAGTTGTCCTTTCAACCAAATTTTCCAAAGTTCATGCTGCAAAATTGTATTTTCTTCCAACTCTTATTGATCTTATAGCACTAATTCCTTTATGGTAGGTAGGACCTGCTCCTCAATTCCCTGATTGAACATGGGAAGATCATAGAGTTTCATATTCTCCACATTCACTACTGAGTAAATGCATATATATGGGGATAGACTGAGTTTGTAGGCATTATCACCCACCTTCTCCAATACTTTGAAAGGAACATACTATAGATCCTTGATCTTCTTACAAGGGCTTTGTATTCTTTCCTTATTCAACTATAACCAAAATTGTCTTCCACTTTGAATGATTTGTCTGTTCTGTGCTGACCATGGTTTTTTGAGTTTATTACTCCTTTAGCTAGTTAAAATTCCAATCGTTATGGAGGATCTGCCGAGGCCTCCAAAATTGCAAATTTATATCTTTGGTCTCTTTATCCATCAATTACTGCCGAGGTCACCATTGTTTTGGTTTTGTTTATAGGTACCTATTTTATCACGAGTTCATTGGACTCCACCTAGTTCCACTTAAAATATAAAAAAGGTACCAATACAACAACAATTGTATTTATTTCCAACAAAGAACCTTTACACTCCGAGAAAAATTCTCTAGCAATAGTCTTCAGATTCTTTTCTAGACCAACCCCACTTCTAAAAAATCTTCTCCAGAAAAGCTCCGACTCTTCATCTTCGAACAAAGGTTGTATCATCTTGTAGTACTCATTTTCTGCTATTATTTCAACCACATCTCTGTTGCGACTGGAGATCAAAACTTTTCTACGGTTATGATCCCCAAATTTGATACCTACTTCATCTAGATCGATTGGAGTCCACAAATTGTCCAATAGTAGGAGAATTTTTTTTTGTTCAAGAGACGCGGACAATTTCATATTTAGCATATCGACATTAGAATTTTCCTTGATATCTAAACTCAATGTCTTAGCAATAGAAGTATGCAAGTCTTCAATATTATACTTCTGCAAAATTGTATACCAAATAACCAAATCAAATATATCACTCACCTTCTTGTAATTGTTATAAATGAGTTTGAGTAATGTCATCTTATCGACCCCTGCCATCCCATACACATTGATCAGACGAGCCAAGGGATGAGGTTCATTAATCCATGTGAGTAGTTGCTCCTGAGCAGTGTTAATGCCAATCCCCACAAATTCGACATCTGGTAGAGGTTGGCGAAGCACCTATGGTTGATGCTGTGAGAGCCGCACAATCTGTGCAGTATTGGCAGCTGTTGAAAGAACAAAATCAAGTTGTCAAAAGAGCTCAATAAATCTGGTCTTCCAATCTCTGATTTCTGCGGGGATATTGGGGTTGCAAAAGATGAAGCAACTGAGAAACCATTTTCACTGTCTGTTGGTGCAATGGATGAAGTCATTGGCTTCTACAAGGGCACCCTTGATCCTTCCCAAACATATTTCCACTAACTCCAATAGCTGCCTTTTTTGAACTTCGAATTGGTTTTGAATATGGTGTAACGACTCGTCCATATGGGCGTATTCTGTGTTGATAAGTTGAAAGGTTCTCCCCCAACTCCATGAAATCCTTCAACTATTGGCAGAGGGTGCCAATAATGGCATTGGTGACATTTTTAACCATTCTGGACACCTGTGCAATCCCAACATCTGTGGCCATATTAGCAAATGGCAGAGAGAAAATGGAAATTATGTGAAGATTGAAACGAAAACAAGTGGCGAAAAAGAAAAGGGACGAAAGAAAGTATATCACGAGGGAGCAGAGGCTTGAGAGCTGCAGTGGGTTAGATGAGTGCGATACACAATCCATGAATTATTGAATATATATATGAGAAGCGTAGGCTATTTGTGAAGGATAGCATGGCTTGTAGAAAAGGAATAACTTGCATCGATTAAAAAGAAGAAGAATAGTATGTGCCCATCCCTCCTATAGAAAAACGTTTGTACAATAAACCCCACCCGGTGAGGTCAGGGCATAATTATTATACAAAAATCACCTTGTAAAATGTTTATTCCATTAAACCATGTTATCAATGTATTCCCATGACCTTTTATCACAAGTTATTCAATCGGAATATGGTGAAAAATTAGGAACACAAATAAAACAAGTGTTGCATGGCAACATAGTCCCTTCCAGGCTAGATGCGGAGTAAATGTGTGGGCCGCAAGTTGTAGTACACGTAGTATTCCTGAATTATTTTTATTTGAAATTTATCAAAAATTATTAATGTCTGGTACATAACCAATGTAACCCAACAATTACAGAGTGGTGTGTAGGCGAAGTCAAGGGTTCAGTTTTTTTTCATTTTTTATGGCCACCCTGTCCCGTTATACATTTTGCAGGCAAGAACTCAGTGATATACATGAGACAATAATTTATAGAAATGCATTGAACAAATACGGAGTCGTGGGTCCATACTTTTCATGTCCAACGTGTTCAACGTTATACATTTTGCACCAAACAATTCTGTCATATACAATTTGCAGCGAACAATTCCGTCATATACATGAGACTGAGTAATTTATAGAATATTATAACATTGTATGAATATTTATATACAGAGTCACAGTTTCACACTTTTTGATGTCAAGGGTGTTCGGTGATATACATTTTGCACCAAACAGTTCCGTCATATACATTTTGCAGCCAACAATTCTGTCATATACATGAGACTGAGTAATTTATAAAATATTATAACATTGTATGAAGATTTATAGTAATTTAATAACGCTATAACATGTTTTACTTCATGAATAGTATAAACAATTATTTAAATTGTATTCAAATTTTTCTTTTTATAAGTTCAAAATGAAGGACTACAGAGAATTTCCATGTTTCAAGCTGTAAATACTAAGCTGCCCTGAGGGGAAACTAGCTCAGCCAACCGAACCACTTCATAACTAAAGTGTAGACTGTTACTGATGCAAAAATAGTTCAAAACTATGGCTCGTAAGGGTGGCCGTTACAACTATGGAAAGTGTAGACAACATAACTATAGTAACCATGGACAAATGCATGAAAGGTCGACATGTACATGACAAAATAACAGAGAAAAACAAGAGACAGATCACCGGTATGAGCTGTAGTGTGGTGACGGGGCCATGTAGAAGGTGTCGAATGTCGTGTCCCCAGGAGGAGGTGGGTCCTCATTGACTGGTGTTCGGTCCAGTTGCATGGCGTTGTCCATTTTTTATGGCACGTGCTCTTCCTTCCGTTCCAATGCTAACACTGGTGCAAAGCTTGCTGCTGGTTTGGATGTTGCTGCTTGGCCTGCCTCTGGTGGGAGGTGATGAGCACCCTGTAATGCGGAGAACAATTGCAGAAGTTGAGAGGCTTTGATTTCTAGGGCCTCTAGGCGAAACCAAAGGTCGTCCATGTCCCGAGCAGGTCGAATACCAGGCTCTACACCAAGGAAAGGTCTTCTTGCCACTCGCATTCTGGGTTAGCATTGGAACCGACTCGAGATTGGGGTTGTCGTCGTGAATTTTGACTGCCTTTTGGACCATCTATCTGAAATTGGGCGTTGTGAGGCTGGTCATGAAGCGACTGGGTGGCCGGAGAGTTGGGAGGAGCCAAAGGGATTGGGTTTGAAAAAAATGTCGAATTGCGTAAAGGTCCTGGGTTGTAATCGAGTGAGGCCCCTGAGCAGTGCAGTCCCTCCATTCTGTTGGAAAGGGATGCAACAATGGGCGAGACAGAAGCAGGAATTTGAGTGGACTGCGCCAGGGATGAGGAGGAGGTGGTCGAAGAGGAGGAGGATAGAAGTGAGGGAGTAGGCAGGGGATGGAGGAATAGGCGGGGCCGGTTTGGCTGGCCGACTGACCCACGTTTCAACTTCCCTCATAGCCGAAGCATATCCGGGACAGTGGGAGAACTAAAATGTGCCAGCAACAGAGAAGGAGAGGACAAAAGGAGAGCAGGGAAAGGATGGGCAGGAGGCAAATCTTTGAGAAGAAAAAATAGGAAAGAATGAGCCATCTGGAGCTGGTGGAGCAATTGAAATAGGATGGGGAGCTGGTGAGTTTCCATAAATGGTTGCACGCGCAGAGTAAAGGCCCAACAAGTTTCGTCGAAAGGATGTGAAGGTAGAGCAGGGTGCACTCAGAGTAATGGTGCGCTGCCTCGAGTGAGATGAAGTTAAAGTCATGAGACACGTAGGTAGGGAGTTGAAGTACATGGGTACGTGGGCAAAAAGCAGAAAAAATAGTTCCGCGATATACAAAGTGACAAGCGGACTTGTGGACTATTAAAATTTTAATTGCATTGTATACAAAATAGTATTATTTACATATGTTTTACATGCGCTCGTGGACAAGAAACAAAAAAAAATAGTAGTAACGTTTGTTACCTAGGTTTGTGGAGAAGTGTTTGGTGCAAAATTGACATAGGTTCACGAATGCTACTTGACATAGAAATTGACATACTAATTCGCGAAATAGTTTTCTTTAAAACAAGGGCTGCTGGATACAAAATAAATTGAAATTTATCAAGTTATAGGTTCTTGGACAACATGCATTATACATATGAAATCTGTAATTTTATAATGTAGATGTTTACTTTTATAGATACGAAATATGCACTTTTATAAACTTTTGGATCGTGGGTTCTTGGGTTGTCAAGGTGTTGGACTGAAAATTGGGCTTTTGTTGTTCCATGGTCTACAAATAGAACAGACACTTCTGCGATATACAAATTGACAAGCGGTCCTGCGGACTATTTGAATTTTTGGATTGCGGGTTCTGGGGTTGTCGGGCTGAAAATCAGGTTTCTGTTGTTCCGTGGCCTAAAAAAATAAAAAATGAAATTTGATTAAGTA
This sequence comes from Picea glauca, assembly GCA_000966675.3. NCBI lineage: Eukaryota > Viridiplantae > Streptophyta > Pinopsida > Pinales > Pinaceae > Picea > Picea glauca. Next base: position 629,995 of record JZKD02S1672708.1, read on the forward strand.
GATATATAGAGCATGCATAGAAGCTTCATTCCGGGTTGTCGGGGTTGCGGGTTGAAAATTGGGCTTTTGTTGTTCCGTGCCCTACAAGTAGCATCGAGAGTTCCACAATATACATACTGACAAGCTGTTTTGTAGACTATTTGAATTTTTGGATCGCGGGTTCTTGGACTGGCGGGCTGGAAATGGTGCTTCTGTTGTTCCGTGGTCTATAAATATCACTTGGACTTCCGCGATATACATATTCACAATCGGACTTGCAGAGTATTTGAATTTGAAGGTGCTTGTGTCAAATAACTAAATTGAAATAATAAACTGAAGAACTTATTTTTCTATCAAAAAAATTATTTATAATTAATTTAAACAAGTTTAGCATTCCCGAATTAGTTTTCCTTTTTACATATGCCGGTGGACAAAAAAAGAAAAAAAAAATAGCACTGACGTCTTTTACATAGGTTGGTGAACATAAGTATGAAAACAATGGCGTTCCCGAATTAGTTTTCTTTAAAAGAGCGGGTTCTTGACTTAGCTAGTTTTTGGATTGCGTGTTCTCAGGATGGGGACCTGTTGTTCCATGGCCTACAAATATCACTTAGACTTCTGCGATATACAAATTGACAAGCGGTCTTGTGGACTATTTGAATTTTTGGATTGCGGGTTCTCGGGCTGGCGGGCTAAAAATCGGGCTTCTGTTGTTCCGTGGCCTACAAAAATAAAATATGTAATTTGATGAAGTAGATATATAGACCATGCATGGAAGCTTCATTTCGGGTTGTCACGGTTGCAGGCTGAAAATTGTGCTTGTGTTGTTTCGTTCCCTACAAATAACATCGAGAGTTCCGTGATATACAAATTGACAAGCTGTTTTGCGGACTATTTGAAATTTATGGATTGCAGGTTGTCGGACTAGCCGACTGAAAATTGGGCATTTGTTGTTCCGTGGTCTACAAATAACACCTAGAGTTCCGTGATATACATATTGACAGTCGGACTTGCGGATTACTTGAAATTGAAGGGGCTCGTGTTGAATAAGCAAATTGAAATAATAAACTCAATAACTTATTTTTGTATCAATAAAATAATTTATAATTAAATAAAGCAAGTTTAGAATTCCCGAATCAGTTTTTCTTTTTACATATGCTGGTGGACAAAAAACGAAAAAAAAAATAGTACTAACGTCTGTTACATAGGCTGGTGAACATAAGCATGAAAAAAATAACGTTCCTGAATTAGGTGGGTTATCGAGCAGGGGACCTGAAATGTGGGATTTTGTTGTTCCTTGTGCTACAAATAGCATGTAGAGTTCCGCGATATACATATTGACAATCGGACTTGCGGAATATTTGAATTTGAAGAGGCTCGTGTCGAATAAGAAAATTGAAATAATAAACTCAATAACTTATTTTAATATCAATAAAATCATTTATAATTAATTAAAACAAATTTAGCATTCCCGAATTAGTTTTTCTTTTTACAAATGCTGGTGGACAAAGAAAGGAAAAAAAATAGTACGGATGTCTGTTACATAGGTTGGTTAACATAAGCATGAAAAAAAAAGCGTTCCCGAATTAGTTTCTTTAAAAGAGCGGGTTCTTGACTTGACCGGTTTTTGGATCACGGGTCTGTGTCCTACAAATAGCACTGGCAATTCCGCGATATACAAATTGACAATCGGAGTTGCAGACTATTTGAATTTTAAGGGGCTCCTGTTAAAAAATTTTCGCATTTGCGAATTAGTTTTCTTTACATAGGCACAGAGGGCGGTCGACAAAAGGACCAAATAAATAGCATTCACGAATTAGTTTTATTTAAAACAAGCACTCATTAACACAAGAAACTGAAATTTATGAAATTATAGGTTAGTGGAGACCATAAAATATACATAGAAAATACGTAACTCTATGTACATACTCTCTATAAAATTCTAGGAACACATAAAAGCAGGAAAAAAACTAGCATTCCCGAATTAGAGCATGGACTGAACCCTCAATCGATACTTGCCCAGTTTTTGGATGGCAGGTTCTCGGGCTGGGGACCTGAAAATGGAGCTTCTATTGTTCCATGTCCTGCTAATAGCACGGAGAGTTCGGTGATAAACAAATTGATAATGGGACCTGTGGACTATTTGAATTTAAAGGGGCTTGTGTCCCAAAAATTTAGTATTCGCGAATTAGTTTTCTTTACATAGGTTTTACATACGGTGGTGGACAAAAGCACAAAAAATATAGTGCCAATGTCTGTTACAAAGGGTGGTGGACAAAAGGACCAAATAAATAGCATTCCCTAATTAGTTTTCTTTAAAATAGGGGCTAGTGGATACAAGAAATTGAAATGTATCAAATTATAGGTTCCTGGAGAGCATAAATGATACATAACAAACATACAATTTTTTAAAGTAGATATTTAATTTTATACATGGGAAATATGTAGTTTTATAAAATATGGGGATGATATTTTATAGAGCATGCACGAAACCCTTATTCCATACTTGCATGGAGCCCTGATTCGATACTTAGGTAGTGTTTGGATCACGGGTTGTGGAGCTGGCGCACTGAAAATTGGGAGTTTGTTGTTCCATGGCCTACAAATACCACCCACAGTTTGGTGATATACAAATTGAGAAGCGGATTTGCGGACTATTTAAATTTTAAGGGCCTTTGTGGAAAAAGTATGAAGGACATGTGGTAAAGATGCAACAAATGACATACTCTCTACACGTTTGAGTACAAAAAAAGTAGTGAACACAATTTTATGACATTTATATAAAAAATAATGAAACCTGTTAGATATTCCTGGAAATTTAAAGAAACGCACACACGCACACACACACACAGATATATATATATATATATATGATATCTCAAATTTGAGTCAATGATTTATTTCATACTTTATTTTGAAAATAACCAGGCCGAAGAAAAGATGCATAGGACAAAAAGAGAATTGAGATAAATTAAACATAATGACTTCACATTCAACATAGCTGAAGATAAAAATCTAGGAACACATAAATATATAAGCAGACAAAAGAATAGTTTTATTTGGAGTATATGAAAAAAATAATAGTTTGTTACATATCCCTGGAAATGTAAATGCGTTTGTCATAT
>JZKD02S1672708.1:633108-651565 GCA_000966675.3 Picea glauca
TGGATGAGGTTCATTAAGCCATGTGAGCAGTGTTAATGCCAATCCCCACAAAGTCAACATCTAGTAGAGGTTGGAAAAGCACTTGTGGTTGATGCTGTGAGAGCCACACAATCTGTGCAGTATTGGCAGCTGTTGAAAGAACAAAATCAAGCTGTCGAAAGAGCTCAATAAATTTGGTCTTCCATTCTCTGATTTCTGCGGGGATATTGGGGTTGCAAAAGATGAAGCAATTGAGAAACCATTTTCACTGTCTGTTGGTGCAATGGATGAAGTCTTTGGCTTCTACAAGGGCACCCTTGATCCTTCCCAAACATATTTCCACTAACTCCGACAGCTGCCTTTGTTGAACTTTGAGTTGGTTTTGAATATGGTGTAATGAATCATCCATACGGGCATATTCTGTGTTGATAAGTTGAAAGGTTCTCCCCCAACTCCATAACATCCTTCAACTGTTGGCAGAGGGTGCCAATAATGGCATTGGTGACGTTTTTAACCACTATGGATGCCTGTGCAATCCCAACATCTGTGGCCATATTAGCAAATGGCAGAGAGAAAATGGAAATTATGTAAAGATTGAAATGAAAACAAATGACGAAAAACAAAAGGGACGAAAGAAAGTATATCACGAGGGAGTAGAGGCTTGAGAGATGCAATGGGCTAGATGAGTGTGATACACAATCCATGAATTATTGAATATATATATGAGAAGCGTAGGCTGTTTGTGAAGGATAACATGGCTTGTAGGAAAGGAATAACTTGCATCGGTTAAAAAGAAGAAGAATAGTCTGTGCCCATCCCTCCTATAGAAAAACGTTTGTACAATAAACCCCACCCAGTGAGGTCAGGGCATAATTATTGTACAAAACTCACCTTGTAAAATTTTTATTCCATTAAACCATGCTATCAATGTATTCCCATGACCTTTTATCGCAAGTTATTCAATCAGAATATGGAGAAAAATTAGGAACACGAATAAAACAAGTGTTGCATGGAAGCGCAGTCCCTGCCAGGCTGGACACAGAGTAAATGCATGGGCCACAAGTTGTAGTACACGTGGTATTCTTGAATTAGTTTTATTTGAAATTTATCAAAAATTATTAATGTCTGGTACATAACCAATGTAACCCAACAATTATAGAGTGTTGTGTAGGCGAAGTCGTAGGTTCAGTTTTTTTCATTTTTTATGGCCACCCTGTCCCGTTATACATTTTGCAGGAAAGAACTCGGTGATATACATGAGACAACAATTTATAGAAATGCATCGAACAAATACAGAGTCGCGGGTCCATACTTTTCATGTCCAGCGTGTTTGGAAATATACATTTTGCACCAAATAGTTCTGTCATATATAGTTTGCAGCGAACAATTCCATCATATACATAAGACTGAGTAATTTATAGAATATTATAAAATTGTATGAATATTTATATTCGGAGTCGCGGTTTCACACTTTTTGATGTTGAGGGTGTTTGGTGATATACATTTTGCACCAAACAGTTTCGTCATATACATTTTGCAGCCAACAATTCCGTCATATACATGAGACTGAGTAATTTATAGAATATTATAACATTGTATGAAGATTTATAGTAATTTAATAACGCTATAACATGTTTTACTTAATGAATAGTATAAACAATTATTTAAATTTTATTCAATTTTTTTTTTTTATAAGTTCAAAATGAAGGACTACAAAGAATTTCCATGTTTCAAGCTGTAAATACTAAGCTGCCTTGAGGGGAAACCATCTCAGCCAGCCGAATCGCTTCATAACTGAAGTGTAGACTGTTACTGACGCAAAAAGAGTTCAAAACTGTGGCCCGTAAGGGTGGCTGTTACAATTGTGGAAAGTGTAGACAACATAACTATATTAACCATGGACAAATGCATGAAAGGTCGACATGCACATGACAAAATAACAGAGAAAAACAAGAGACAGATCACCGGTATGGGCTGTAGTGCGGCGATGGGGCCATGCAAAAGGAACCAAATGTCGTGTCCCCAGAAGGAGGCGGCTCCTCATCAACTGGTGTCCGATCCAGTTGCATGGCGTCGTCCATTTTTGATGGCACATGCTCTTCCTTCTGTTCCAGTGCCAACACTAGTGTGGAGGTTGCTACTGGTTGGGTTGTTGCTGCTTGGCCTGCCTCTAGTGGGAGGTGATGAGAACCCTATAACGCGTAGAACAATTGCAGAATTTGAGAGGCTTTACTGTCCAGAGCCTCTAGGCGGAACCAAAGGTCATCCAGGTCCCAACGCAGGTCGAATACGCACTAGGGCAAGGCCTGTTTGCCACTCACATTTTGGGTCAGCATTGGAACCGACTCAAGATTGGGGTTGCCATCGCGAATTTTGACTACCTTTCGGACCATCTATCTGAAATTGGGCGTCGTGAGGCTAGTCCTGAAGTGATTGGGTGGCTAGAGAGTTGGGAGGAGCCAAAGGGCCTAGGTGTGAAATAGATGCTGAATTGCATAAAGGTCCTGGGTTGTATTCGAGTGAGGCCCCTAAGCAGTGTAGTCCCTCCAGTCTGTTGGAAAGGGATGCAGCAAGGGGCGGGAGAGAAGCGGGAATTTGAGGGGACTATGCCAGGGACGAGGAGGGGGTGGCCAAAGAGGGGGAGGATAGCAGTGAGGGGGCAGGCGGGGGATGGAGGACCAGGCGTGGCTGGTTTGGCTGGCAGGATAACCCGCGTTTCGACTTCCCTCATAGCCAGGGCATATCTAGGACAGTGGGAGAATGAAAATGTGCTAGCAATAGAGCAGGAGAGGACAAAAGCAGAGTAGGGAAAGGCTGGGCAGGAGGCAAAGCTCTGAGAAGAAAAACCAAGAAAGAATGAGCCATCTGGAGCTGGTGGAGCAATTGAAATAGGCTGGGGAGCTAGTGAGTTTCCATAAATGGCCACACATGTAGAGTAAAGGCCCAATGAGTTTCGTCGAAAGGATGTGAAGGCAGAGCAGGGTGCACTTAGAGTAATGGCACACTGCCTTGAGCGAGCTGAAGTTAAAGTCATGAGACACGTGGGTAGGGAGTTGAAGTACATGGGTACATGGGAAAAAAGCAGAAAAAATAGTTCCATGATATACAAAGTGACAAGCGGACTTGCGAACTATTAGAATTCTAAGGGCATCATATACAAAATAGTATTCTTTACATATGTTTTACATGCACTCGTGGACAAAAAACACAAAAAAAATAGTAGTAACGTCTATTACCTAGGTTCGTGGAGAAGTGTTTGGTGCAAAATTGACATAGGTTCATGAATGCTACTTGACATAGAAATTGACATACTAATTCATAGAATAGTTTTCTTTAAAACAAGGGCTGCTGGATACAAAAGAAATTGAAATTTATCAAGTTATAGGTTCTTGGACAACATACATTATACATATGAAATATGTAGTTTTATAAAGTAGATGTTTACTTTTATAGATACGAAATATGTACTTTTATAAACTTTTGGATCGCGGGTTCTCGAGTTGTCAGGGTGTTGGACTGAAAATTGGGCTTCTGTTGTTTCGTGGTCTACAAATAGCATGGACACTTCTGCGATATACAAATTGACAAGTGGTCCTGCAGACTATTTGAATTTTTTGATCGCGGGTTCTGGGGCTGTCGGGTTGAAAATCAGGCTTCTGTTGTTCCGTGGCCTACAAAAATAAAAAATGAAACTTGATTAAGTAGATATATAGATCATGCATGGAAGCTTCATTCCGGTTTGTCAGGGTTGCGGGCTGAAAATTGGGCTTTTGTTGTTCCGTGCCCTACAAGTAGCATCAAGAGTTCCGCAATATACATATTGACAAGCTGTTTTGTGGACTATTTGAGTTTTTGGATCGCGGGTTCTCAGATTGGCGGGCTGCAAAATGGTGCTTCTGTTGTTCCGTGGTCTACAAATAACACCTGGACTTCCGCAATATACATATTCACAATCAGACTTGTGGAGTATTTGAATTTGAAGGGGCTCATGCCGAATAACTAAATTGAAATAATAAACTGAAGAACTTATTTTTCTATCAAAAAAATAATTTATAATTAATTTAAACAAGTTTAGAATTCCTGAATTAGTTTTCCTTTTTACATATGCTGGTGGACAAAAAAAGAAAAAAAAAATAGTACTGACGTCTGTTACATAGGCTAGTGAACATAAGTATGAAAACAATGGTGTTCCCGAATTAGTTTTCTTTAAAGAGCAGGTTCTTGACTTAGATAGTTTTTGGATCACGGGTTCTCGGGTTGAAAATCAGGCTTTTGTTGTTCCATGGCCTACAAAAATAAAATATGTAATTTGATGAAGTAGATATATAGACCATGCATGAAAGCTTCATTTCGGGTTGTCGGGGTTGCAGGCTGAAAATTGTGCTTGTGTTGTTCCGTGCCCTACAAATAGCATCAAGAGTTCCGCGATATACAAATTGACAAGTTGTTTTGCGGACTATTTGAAATTTATGGATCGTAGGTTGTCGGACTGGCTGGCTGAAAATTCGGCATCTATTGTTCCGTGGTCTACAAATAGCACCTAGAGTTCCGTGATATACATATTGACAGTCGAACTTGTGGATTACTTGAAATTGAAGGGGATCGTGTCGAATAAGCAAATTGAAATAATAAACTCAATAACTTATTTTTGTATCAATAAAATAATTTATAATTGAATAAAGCAAGTTTAGCATTCCCGAATCAATTTTCCTTTTTACATATGCTGGTGGAAAAAAAAAGAAAAAAAAATAGTACTGATGTCTGTTACATAGGCTGGTGAACATAAGCATGAAAAAAATAACATTCCCGAATTAGGCGGGTAATCGGGCTGGGGACCTGAAATGCAGGCTTCTGTTGTTCCTTGTGCTATAAATAATAGGTAGAGTTCTGCGATATACATATTGACAATCGGACTTGTGGAGTATTTGAATTTGAAGAGGCTCGTGTCGAATAAGAAAAATGAAATAATAAGTTCAATAACTTATTTTAGTATCAATAAAATCATTTATAATTAATTAAAACAAGTTTAGTATTCCCGAATTAGTTTTTCTTTTTACATATGCTGGTGGACAAAGAAAGGAAAAAAAAATAGTACTGATGTCTGTTACATAGGCTTCTTAACATAAGCATGAAAAAAAAAGTGTTCCCGAATTAGTTTCTTTAAAAGAGCGGGTTCTTGACTTGACCGGCTTTGGATTGCGGGTCCGTTTCCTACAAATAGCATCGACAGTTCCGTGATATACAAATTGACAATCGGAGTTGCGGACTATTTGAATTTTAAGGGGCTCCTATTCAAAAAATTTAGCATTCGCAAATTAGTTTTCTTTACATAGGCATAGAGGGCGGTCGACAAAAGGACCAAATAAATAGCATTCGCGAATTAGTTTTCTTTAAAACAAGCACTCATCGACACAAAAAACTGAAATTTATGAAATTATAGGTTCGTGGAGACCATAAAATATACATAGAAAATACGTAACTCTGTGTACATACTCTTTATAAAATTTTAGGAACACATAAAAGAAGGAAAAAAAACTAGCATTCCCTGTAATGTCCCCACTTTGGGACATCATCACAGGGCAGAGACTTATGATGACCAGAGTAGCCAGATGGATGTTATAGTGAGTATAGCGGTATTTGAGAGGCATTGTGGGGTCCATTTGGCATTTATCATCATATTACATCATTATGAGCCATTCCGCACAGGTTGGCTTTGGTTTCGTTCCATTCCGACGATTTCCATGATTTTGACTATTTTGAGCTATAAGTTAATTAAAATCACTGAAGAGGGCATTTTGGGCATAAAAAATTAGGGTATCAACCATGTCCATTGAAAATTTACGCTGAATTCCGTCTCCGGGCTGATCAAGGTTGCAGAATATGCTTTCTAAATCAGCGTCAAGATCCATGTTTTCACTGTAAATTTCGAGCTGCTCCACGTCCCCTACAATTATTTTTCCCTTCTTCTACACGGGAAGGTCGTGAGGAATATGTTCACTGTATCTCTACAAAAATACTGTAGAGTTGGTGCCAGTACTTTATCGAAACGTTGGTTTGCTCCAGATGCTGCTTGAAATGAAGAAATGGAGGGGACAATATAATCCCCCAGAAACATTGCTTCCATGCATGTGAATGGAAAATATCCTCATTAATGACAATATCTATGCGTGTTGTATGATGACCTATTAGAAGTAAAGCTTAATTATTGCATACTTGGAAGTGTGAAGGTGGTAGTTACGGCGAAGAACATTTAAGGATTGGAGGTTTCGTGAACGAACCAAGCTGGCGGCATGTGAATGACATTCCATGGTATTTCAAATTAAGACTAGGAAGAGATTGGAGGTTTCCTGAAGGAAGTAAGCTAGCGGCGTGCGAATGACATTCCATGGAATTTGAATTTAAGACTGGGAAGGGACAAGAAAAGCCTTCGCAAAAATTGCATTGATGGCAAAACTTCTCGAGCTTTGCACGCATCAATGACAACTTAGATGGTGCATGCACAATGACCTGTTAGCATTAAATATTTAGAAAGAAGACACACACACACACACACACACACACACACACACACACACACACACAAACACTATTTCTTATTATGCACACATGCGAAGGTGACGGGCACGAGGAAGAGCAAGAAAGGAAGGAATGGCCAAGTCTGAAAGTGCATGGTGAAACTGTTGAGTTTACAATGCTAAAACTGCATGAGTCAGAATTGTTCAGCTAAACAAACCAAAGGGCTCGGTCTGACTCCCAGTGTATAGTTCATAATTCATGTGCAACAACAACTATGTGGTTGCCAGATCAATATGTGTATAAACGAGGCAAAAATAAAAAAGTACCTTCATAAAGCATGGACATGAGATTTTACAGAGCATGTATGGATGTCATTCCATACTTTTCCACTTTTTGGATCGTGGGCTCTCGGATGGACGGGCTAAAAAAATTGCCTCTATTGTTCAGTGTTCTACAAATAGCACACATAGTTTTGCGATATACAAATAGACAAGGGGACTTGCGGGTTGGATTATATTTTATAGACCATTGACAGTTTCTGGATCGCGGGTTCTCAGACTGGCAAGGTAAAAAACAAGGCTCTATTGCTAGGTGACTTACAAATAGCTTATGACAATAAACTGATAAGCAGGTTTGCAGCTTGGTCGGCTCAACATTCTACTCTAGGGCTAGCGGGATCCCAGAAACGAGAAATACATATCAAATATGCACAGATCCCTTATTCCATACTTAGCCACTTATTTGGATCGTGGACTTGGCTTCGTCCAACTCCCAATGCATATTTCATAATTCATGTGCAACACCAACTCTGTGGTTACCAGACCGGTGTGTGTAGAAACGAGGAAAAACTAGATATGTACCTTTATTAAGTATCGACATCAGATTTTATACACCATGTACCCATACCGCATTCCATACTTGTGGGTTCTTGGGTGGGAGGGGTAAAAAAAAAGGCTTCTATTTTTCTGTGTTCTACAAATAGCACATACAGTTCCATGATATACAAATTGACAGGCGGACTTGTGGGGTGGCTGAGATTTTAGACCATTTAAATTTTCTGGATCGTGGCTTCTTGGGTTACCGGGGTTAAAAATGGGCCTCTATTCTTCGATGCCTTACAAATAGTTTATGATAATAAATTGACCACCGGATCTGCAGGCTGGCCAGCTCAACATTTGTCATTTCACAAGCGAATTTTCCAGCTGGTCGATTGAACATTCTACTTTTACTGATTTCTGTGATATACAAATTGACAGACTGCAAGGCTGGCACGCTCCCAAAAACAAGCACTACATACCAAATATGCACAGATCCCTTATTCCATACCTACCCAGTTATTTGGATCGCGCACTTGCGAGCTGAACAATATGCCTCTAATGTTTCCTGTCCTGCAAATAGCCATCATAGTTGGGCGATATACAAATTCACAAGTGGACTTGCGGGCTGCCTGGCTCAACATTGCATCTGTTGGATGGCGGACGTGCAGGGTAGTTGCCTCTATGCGCAAAACAAAAAAAACCAAAAGAAACATAGCTGCAAACAAGTTTGACAAACATAGAGAAAGTAAACGAAAAACGGTTTACTGTGGAACACGGGCAGGAAAAGGGTGCACCTTTGCATGGTTTGGTCTACGTGTGTGGGTAGGAGTTCTTTGCGTCGTCTACTTTTCCTGTCTGTTTCTATGAACAAAAGTACAAAGAAAAACGGATATGAACATAAGTTCAGATGTTAAGAAAAAGGAAACTACTATGTACATATACAAAAAAGAAATAGAATACGATGAATAGAGTCAAGAATAGTTTTTGGGAGGATGTACCTTTTTTTTTTTTTTTGCACAATGTGTATTTTATAATTCGAGTAGAACACCATCTAGAGCGATGTGTGTATAAATCAGGGATACAAATATTCTTTGAAACATACAAATATGAGTTTACAATAACTTTGATGTATATGTCATAATTCAAGTGCAATACCAATTGCATCGTGATCAGACCAATATGTGTCTAAGACAAACATACTGTATTGAAGAATGGGCAAATTGGACCAGACATGGTCAATAAGTGCATTTTACAGATGGTCTGTGTTGTTCAAAAGAAAGCGGAGACTATATTTGCACATGTAGTTTTCCAATTCTTTTGTTTTGCCAGTATTTTGTAGCATATCAATATTGAAGTCTCCTACAAGTACAATGGGTCCGTTCAGATGGAAATAGGCCAATGCATTGGAAATAACATGCACTATGTTGGAGAATGCTGCATGGGGAGCAACATACAGATTCAGTATTGCAACTTTTGTTCCATGAGAAAAAAAATTTGCAAGCACCAACTCAACATTGTTTTCTTCGATATGTATATGGTCCAAAATCAATAGATGTTTTTTCAACAGTATCATGACCCCATGTGTAATGTAACTTGATATGAAATTGTGATTTGGGAATTATTTGTTTTGCATGCATAATTCCATGTGTGTTTCTTGCAAGCACAGAATATTGGATTGCATTATTTCATAGTCATTCAGTATATCATCCATGTGTGCATTTAAGGTACGTGTGTTAAGCGAGAGAATTGATACAGATGAATTTGTTTGTATGGATTGGTAATCATAATGCAGTTGTCATTTTGCGGTGGTCCTCAGTCGTTCCATTTCAATATCAACTTTCTATTTCACTTTGAAGTTATTTTTTGTGAGAGGACTTAGTTAATACAAGGAGTCTATTCTTCTGACACAGGACAATGCTGTGTACACAAGTCCATGTATCTGAATTCCAGCAGGCTGAAATGCAACTTTATCAAGTGTTAATCCTTGTGATCTGTGGACTGTACGTCCTTGACCTATCTTTGCTGATGTCGATACTGGCTTCGATATTCAAAAAACAGGTGTCCAATCGCTTCCATTATTTGAATTATATAGATAAGACAACTTTCTTGCTTGTCACTTGCCTATATGTGGTTCATGGAACTTAATCCAAAGGACATCCACTTTTTCTGTCCTGGTATAGCCTTTCAGTATTCCATCTGCACCATTCACCAAGCCATCCTATGAATCATAGTTGCAAGCATATATTTCAACCAACATTTCTAATTTGAGGACAAGATGCAAAGGTAAAGTGACTGAATGTTCATGCCGTGGCACATTTCCATGGTTGTCTTCTTCCAGGTCAATGGAATTGATGATGATATCATCACCAGGCATTAGTGATAGCATGTGGCTGTTATGGTTTGCAACATCCTTATTTCTGTAGAATAGGTAAGGGAATGTTGGGTTTGTTGGTGTAGGCCGTAACCACCTCAAATTGATATAGGTCAAGTCATCATGTGTTTGGTTGTTTGTGCGCATTCTATTCATAATTGCAATGAATGTTTCATCTATTTGGCACATTGTATTATGCAACTCAAAGCATTTAATATTGTCTCTCCAGAAGTCACGTGTGATTGTTTCCATGTTAACAGTAGGTTGTTCAAATATCAAAGAATCTTGGATGGGTTGTGCCTGGTAAAAATCCCCACAGAGTATCATGTCAATGTTTCCAAAGTATTTCATCTGCACATGTTTTATTGTTCTTAGTCGGCTGTCAATGGAATACAATAACCGACTCCCAATCAAAGATGCTTCATCTATAAAGACAAGTTGGAGTTCCTCATAAAGCTTAGATAATATATCCAACATTTCCTTGCCAAGTGGAAGAAACTGTGACTTGTTAAAAGGCATTAAAAATGCAGAGTGGACTGTTGTTTAACCAACATTGTATGCAGCTTTTCCTGTGTATGCAACTATTAGGCCCTTTGGTTTCATAGGATCAGAGGAATTGTTTGAACCATAGATTCGTATAAGCATTTGGAACAATGTTTTTGCTGTGAATGTATTGCCTGTTCCTGCTCCGCCTGTAAGGAACACGTGCACAGGACTGTTCATGTTCACGCATTTTTTAAGAGCAATATCCTTTATAATTGTTTATTGTTCACAATTCAACAAACGTCTTATTCTATGGTATTCATTATTTTCAATTAGGAAAGGATATTTTGTAACTTGAAAACCAAGATTGATACATTTTTCACTTCCAGCCACTGGAGGACGAGGCAAATCTCCTTGTAAGTCATAGGACTCGAAAGGAGTTCTGGTTGTTTCTGGGTCTCTGAATGTGTCATCATGATCGCCAGGGTTTTCTAGGTCATTAAGTGAAACCTCTAGATCGCCCCAGGTTGGATTAACATTGTAGGTAAATCTAGCTTCATTGATGTGCACCATAGTCTCAGATGCAACATACATAGCCTCCCATGTACAAAAGTTATGTATTAATGCCTCTTCATTTTCATCGAACGGAACGTACAAGAACAATTTTTCTCTACAATAGTTTTCATAGTCACAATGTTTATTGTATTTGACAAATCGTATGACAGAGGGTTTTTTTCTTTTTGATATGGGTGCACCACTTTTTTTGTAATGCGATACGAATTCTTCTAAGCAGATATGACTAATAGGAGATGGACACTAGATGTAATAATCAATAATAGAGTGACATACCATGTCCTATGAATTGTCAGGTTCTTTTTGCAGCAAAACCAGTGGTTTAAGGACAAATGTGCATTTTTCAAGGGGAGATGTGTTTATGAAGACACATTTTCTTGAACTACAAGTGAGGGGAAAGGAAAGTGCGATGTGAACTGCTTGCTGAGCAGACATTTGTTGAAGATTAAGCAATGTATTGCCAAGTGTGCGTATCATTTGTATGGCATCAATATGACTTCTTTCATGTTCTTTGCGTATTATTCTGAATGCACTTGTCATAGATTTGTCAATCTTTGTCATATACGAGGTACAATACGATGCTGCAGCATACGCATTCAACACATACTGCGCATCTGTATTTTCTTTCCACATAAATGGCATGTCCTTGGAGAAACTGTTGTTCCAAATATGGGAGAGTTCTTGTTTAAGGAAAAGTGTTGGTTGCCTAAGTGTACATTGTATGGCTTGGATGTACTCATCTTCTAATAGATTTACCTATGTCAAGAAGGCATAAAAGCTCATCATTTCGTCAAATCCTCCTTCTTCCAGAAATGCGAACAAGGATTTAGATTTCTCAACAACAACATTTTCCTCTACACTAACTGGCTCTATGATTCTTGTAGCTCTCATTGGTGGCACGGAAAAGTTGTATCTGCAATGCGAGTTTTTTCATTTTCTACAACTTCTTGTATGGTAATGTCTATGGACTTTCACAAGTTTTGGATCCAAATGATCTGTGTTGCATGTTATGTATTTATCCACAAATTGTTCTATCTCTAAATTGTTATCAACTCCATACACCGGTGCACCCTCTATCCACAACAGTGCATGGTCATGTTCATTTCCCCTATTATGGAATTTAGTCACAAAAAAGTGGTCTGATATTTTTCCAAAAAACGTTTCATCATGGCATATTAATTGTCTCAAAGCATTTATTTTATGTCTATAATAGCGAGTACATGTCACCGGGTCTTTTCTTATGAGGTAGTCAATGTCGTTATTTTCCAGTGTATCGGTTTCTTTTTTATGTTTCATGTTCTTATGCAGGTCAGATACCATAGGCACCAATGGATCCCAACAATGCTCTACACTTGTAAATGTGACGAAAAATGTTGGCTGGCCTAATTGTCGGATCATTGCAAAAATATTTTTTTTGTTTTGTTGCAAATAGTCAAGAGAGGTGTGGATGTTTTTGAAATCTATCTATCCAATATCAGATTTCAGATTTTTTTCTAGGTTAACTTTGAACTTCACATCCTTCACGAACAACTTTCTTCCTTGTAACTGGCCTTTTCTTATTTAGACCCACATGCAGGACAAAAATTGCTCTATTATTATGCACATTGTCTTGAAAAACAAATTTGTTATGTGACAGGAGAAGCAACCGCTTGAATGTAGCAGCTCCCATCAAACTATTTTATGATAACTGAATCATTCTGTAATATTAATGCCACGTGGATCTCCATAGAAGAGTGTTGGAAAGTTCATTTCCTCAACGAATTTGTCCTTGAATATTCCAAGTGGGCGCTGCCCCTCGGCAGGTGCAATTTCGACAATTTTGTTTTACAAGTCACAAATGCACTGTGAATCAGTGAATCCATGCACCAATGTTTCAGTAGCTGTTTCATTGTCTGATTCATCACTTGCATCAAAATCATTAGGATTTTAAAGAGTGTCTGCAGATTGCCATGTTCTTCTGCGAGAACACTGTTCCAGTTGGCATTTATACAAATGTTCTATGCTTTGTATAGGGCTCTGGAACATAATTCCTTTAATGCTTTCATAACAATGTGAACACACACTTTGCCTGTCTGATAGGCATTTTTGTATCGCAAGCGTGTTTTTAGAGCCACAACGAATGTAATTGTATTGTTCATAGATTGTGGTAACACTTTTTGCACAACATCTAGCTGAACATGCACATTAATAATTGATCTTGTTAAGCCCATCTGGGGTTGTTTATAGCCCCAAGGTCTAATTTGAGCAAATGCAATTCACAGAGACACAAGTCTCTCCTCAAGTTATGTAAGTGCACTTACATCTTCTAGTGTTGTATTACATCTTATTTAGTCAGGGGTTGCAAACTGTGGCAATTTTCCATTTTCAAGCGATCGTTTGCATGGAAGACAAACTTTCCCACTGGAAAATGGTTTATCGTGTGCTGTCAAGCGGAGGTATTATGCTTGCAAATCAGGCATGAAAGACTTACTATTTTTTGAAAAATTCAATTGTTCACAAATTGCACATGCAATGGAAGGAGTGTCTTTCATTTGTTTCATGTAGTTCTGTCTTGCATTTTTCTTTCGCAGGGAAGTATTCGTAGAAACTGTTTCCTGGTTTTCATTGCTACTATTGCATGGTGTTGCTTGTAGATCATGAAGTCGTACAGTTGCATCACCATTTTGGGATATGAAATTGCACCTGTTTATGTTATGTTCTGCACGAACAAATTTCTTTACATTGTGATATATGAGTTTCTCTCTAAAAGGCAGTGTAGCAATGTATTTTTTTCTCTTGTGCATGACCTTTTTAAAGTTGTGGTAACTTACTCTACATTTCTTTCCCAAGGGCAGGATGAGCTGGTGGCAACTAGGATGAATTTCACTTTCACCCAACTTCTGAGAAACTACTTTACATTTTTTGTTCAAGGCCTCTATGACCTTATCAGAAGTCGGACGAATTTGACGAATAAGTTTTTTCAAATTGTGATAACTTACTCTACGTTTTTTGTCTAAGCAGTCTATGGCCTCATCACATCTGTCATGAATTTTATGCATGTTTTTTTTGTTCAAGCCCTGTTTGCCCATATTGCAACTGGGAGGACTTTCATTTTCACAAAACAACATTCCACGTGTATGAAAATTCGATGTCATTTGGGTGGCATCGACAGTCAAATCTGAACTACCGATATGTGCAAGCAAACGTTCATAATGGATATGTGTTGTATCTGTTTTCAACGAGAGGATGTCAATTGTTCGATCATAATTTGAATCAATAACTCAAGAATGGACAGTGGCATCTGGCAAGGGAAACCACACATGGATATTCACCCTGAATATGACAGACAACCATTGCAAACAGAATCTGCAAACCTCCATACTCCCTTTTTCATATGGAAGCGCCATGTTCGTAAGGTATTCCTGCCAACTTCCAACTGCCGACATATTTTGTACGAGATATGGGAAAAGGTGCTGATGGAAGCACCTAAAAGCATGTTGGCTGCCGCCTATAATTGCATTGCAAAAGGACTGTACAGTGTAAAGTTGCAGCGATTGAACATCGAACTCCGTTGGCACCAAACAACAAATTGCATTGAACAGACTATCTCCACAGCTAGACACAACGTTTGTTTCCAGCTGTAAACCATGGCAATCTATGCCATGCAAAATCCATTTCCATTACGATTGAAGGTCTTTACAAATAACGGACAAGTAGATACGAGGACCTTCTATATTGCATATGGGCATTTTTCTGTACACTAGTGGTTCATAATGGCCATTGAGGGCATTGCCATCATGGAACAAGATGCAATATGGATTGTCAGATGCAGTTTTGTTGAATAGTAGATATATTGTTTTTCTTGTCAATGACCAAATGCCAACTGATATATTCAGCCAGTTAGATAGCCATCGTATACAAAATGTATCTCCCCAAAGTCCCCTCTCATGCACAGGCAGAACTGGAGATGCAGACAACCACATTTTTGAAAAATACGTAGTGACATCATGTATTCCATGCAACTACAGAAGAAAATCAGATTCCTGTTCATATTCACAGGACTGCAAAGCCTCAACATTGCCATTTTTAAATCAGGTTAAGAAATAATCTATCAATCCATTGCGCAGCTCAATCGACGAATAGTGGAAATGCAATAGAACCTGGAATGCATCGAAAAGGCAATCCCCAACAATATACGAGAATGCATTCATTCTAAAAAGCGCATTGCTATGCAAAACCACGTTAATGCTGTCATGTATAATGGATTGTGCAGCTATTTCATACGACTCAACATCTATTACTTCTTTCATCTCTTCAACTATCACTTTGAAGCTATTTGCTACATAGTTTCAGTTTCTATGAAAACAGAGAAAAGAAGAGGAAAAAAATAAAAGGTAGCAAAATAGAAAAGAAAAGCAAAATAGGGTACCAATCCCTATATGTATCTTTGAACCTTCTTCTTCTCAACTTCAATCTCCCCTAGTCCCCATAGCAGATGAGAAGAAAACAGAGAAATAAATAAAACAATAACTTTACTCAGCAGAAATAGAACAGGTAGACGCAATGTTCTAACCCACATAATGAAAGCATACCCTACATATAGACCCCGCCCGATGGTTCCCTCTTCTGATGGTTCCCAAGTACTTTTCGTAAAGCCCTCTACATTTCAAGATGCATGGTTTCGAGGAACATAAACTAAGAGCACAGACAAAGATGGTGGGACTCCCACCATTGAAAAACAACAACAGCAGGGAAACTTACCCGTCAACAAAGGACGACAAGAGCTCAGCCACAAAAACTGCAAACGGCAACAACAGGTCCAACAACTTGCAAAGTTGAAGAACAATAAATCAATGAACAACCACGAAGAGCTCGAACTGCAAGTGCAGGACCTCAAGTTTTCAAAGTTGAATCAAACAAGAACCAAAACCATGGAACGAAGCAGCGAACAAGGATTGAGAACTCGAGTAGTGATGCTGACCATGAATGAAACTGTATTGAAACACATATGTACAATAATCATTAACACTGCCATAGCTGTTAGGTAAATAATTAAGATTGTCAGGACTGTCGAAGGGTGTAGGCCTGTGCAAGCATTTAAGAAAATATGCAGCATGGCAGGTCTGTTCTCTCAAAGAACGCAACAATAAAGCAAAAATCAGACATAGTAATATGGTAGAGAATGTATTCTACCTAGCAGAAAATGCTAAGGGAGACATTCGAACTAATGCTAGCATTAATCCATTGTCGACCAATGCATAATAAAATATATAATTAAAAAAGACCATATACTACCAAATACTTTGGACATGTCAAGATATTTAACATTGGGAATAATGAAGGCGGAAATAAGACCTCCAATCCCTTGTCCAATTAGATCTTGACAAACATGATACTTTTTATTATATTAAAATTGATGTCTTCACTTCCCTTGTTCCAACAATAGACAATATGGAAATATTTCTGGTCAATGCACAATCTAATACCAGGTCAACGATTTATCGATCACTATAGTCCTTCTACGCCTACGACAGGGACTAATAACGTTACATCACTATTCCATTAACCTTACCACATAAAATTAAAATTAAAGTTATTCCAATATTAAGATATCTCATCATTAACATACATTATACAAGTTCACATGAGAGTCATACGCGTGTTATATATAATGTGCGCATTACATTAGGTTTGTGCTTTCTTTTAAACAAAAATCAGGTTAGTAAATAAATTTGAAGAGATTTCTTTTAATTATTAGAGTTATTTAATCAATATTAAGGGGAATGTTGAAGTTATATTGGATTATGAATTGAGTATTTTTTATTTTTTTTAAGAATAAAATTATGAAAAAAAATATTTATAAAAAATATATTTAATTTTTTATTTATATGTAAAATGAAAAATATAAAAAATAATAATAATATATTAACAAATAATTTAATAATTCTAATATATTTTATTAATAATCAATATAAAAAAATAAATTTAATACATATAAAAGATAAAGAAATAAAGTATATTAATAATGAGTAAATAGAATAAACACATATAAAATAAAGAAATAAAGTATATTAATAATGAATAACGAGAATAAAGATCATGAACATGTATTTATTAATGAATATTTAAAAATAAAGAGGGGAAGGCATAATTACTTTATTGGTTTTTTACTATTAAATATTTAATTTATTAAATAAATAGTTAGGGTTTTAAGATTTCCGTGGTGGAAGTTGTTATTGAGATTATTGGGAAAATCCAAAATTCTTATTTTAAAAAGATTATTATATTTTATTTACATATGCTATTTTAAAAGTAAAAACACATTTAATATTTAATAAATAATTAATTATTTTGAATAATTATTATATTTTATTTGCTTGTGTTATTTTAAAAGTAAAAAAATATAATCATAAAATTTTAAAAAAGTAAATTTTTTATAAGTATGGGACAAAATTATTATTAGTACATTCAATTAAGTAAATTGATTCAATATGGAATGAAATTATTAATACATTTGATAAAGCGGATTGTGGATTGGTATTTTTTTTTTAAATTTTAATGTATATCAATATTTTTTTTTTCATAGAAAAAATTGTAATTTTATTAGGTAGATACAAAATTACATTCATAGGTATATACTGACTATGAGGAAATAGCCAAATATATATTATCTTGTAATGGAAACAATTCTATTACTGAAATTTCAACAAAAGACATCTTGGTCATATTGTCATTATCCTTCTTTTTATTTTACCACAAAATATCAAGATTGTCTCATAGCCTATACAAAATATTGTAAACATGGATCACTGATAAGTAGACTATTGGAGAGAAGGAGCCAGTAAAAGCGCTTTGTTCAGGCAGGGCAGGGCAGAAAGCGTAGAGGCAGGAAGGAAAGGATAGAGAGTGAGGCAGGGCAGAGAGCTTAGAGGGGGAAGCGAGGTTCCCATCCTTACATAGGTAGGTAATAGGTACGTGAAATTAGGAAAAATCCATAAAAAAGGGAAGTGCTAATCCCTGAGATCATAAGTAGGAGTTAGCACCATCTGAATTATCCAATCCAGTAGCTAAGAAAGAAAATAAATGTAAGGTAATGTAGGTCCTAGTCTTATCACAGTGAGGTAGGTAATTCATGACCACGTTAATTGCCACCCACGTAATGTAAATCCCCTGCACCCCTTACCTTTGTCTGATAGATGGACAGAGGGAAAGAACAACCAGTAGTCCCCATCCCATATTATCGACAAGCATATCACAGACATAAGATCGTACATGACCTCGTATTCCATCTATTAGACTCGATAACCAGGTGCTCTCCTATAAAAGTCCCTCATGAAACATCCCGTGATAGTAATCAAAACTGCCCTCTGCTGTCTGTTCATTAATATGCCACCAACCATATTCTAGCTGCAAGCCTTCTTTGGAAATCCTATCAACCAGCTGGTTTTGTTCCCTATATATATGAGAGAAATATATAGAGTAAAAAACAATAATAATCCTCATAACTTCTTCATAAATTGGCACAAGACAAGAAATGTGACATCTTTGTATGCTATTCACCCAGTTGATGATTAGTAGGGAATACCCCAAAACCTGTAGCATTTTGCACTCCTTTTCCACAACAAATAATAGTAAAGGTTTTAATGCCATAATCTCAAAGTAATTATTTGAACCAGCTCCCAAAACAGACTTGAGAAGAAAAAAATGTGAAGTGGTAATGTATAGACATCCACCCCCC
>JZKD02S1672708.1:651602-663171 GCA_000966675.3 Picea glauca
AGGCATCCCCATCAAAGAAAGCCCATTATTGATCCTTATCTATATCTTGCTCATGTATCACCCAAAGATTTCCAACTCCCACTCTACCCAAGGATTTGAAATGTTCAAATATGCCAAGACAAGTAATTTCCACTCATGAGGGCGATTGTACCTCATCCTGAAAAATCGATGAGTTCTAGGCCATCCAAATCCCCCAGGAGACAATAAAGGGGAAAGGCTCGTTTTCCTGATGTTCCCTCAACATAAGCCAATCTTTCAATGCGTCTTCAAAGGAAACACCCTGCCATCGACTAAGAGAAGTGACCGTTTTGTATGATTCTACCCAAACTAACAAAGAGAAAGAACAACTTATAAAAAAATGGTCAACAGTCTCATCCCATTCTTTACAGAGCAAACACCAACACATACCATTGAATTGTCGCTTATGAATGTTATCCCACATTGGAAGTTTATTCTCCAATATAGACCACACCAGAATTTTCCCTTTAGCAGGACATCATTGTTTCCAAAGTTTCCTCCACCACCAAGTAACTTCTTGCTGAAATAATTCCACACTCAGTTGAACGTGTCCTTCTTTTGGGGTGTATGCCCCTCCCGGGTCCCCATCCCAAAGAAGTTCATCATCTCGATTCGTCAAACGTACATTTTCTCTCTGAAGAGCCCGAATGTACCTGCCCCAAAGAATAATGTCTTCCCCAACAAGACCCAACACTCTCCCACTTTTCCATCCTTGATTCCAAATATTTGTGGAGTTTGGGTCCCTGGCTTGTGCCAAATAGAAGTAACTCCCATTCTCCAATCGGGAACATAAGTATGCATTGAGTAAGTGTTCTCAATTACATCCCTCCCATGGGTCCAATCCAAGCCTAAACAAATGTCCAGACCCAACTCTCCAGGCTAAGCCATTCCCCACCACCTCATAATCCTTTAAAACTGCTTTCCATATAACAAATATTCCCATCAAATTAAGAATTGGATTCCTTATCCACTCAAGTAATGAAAGAGGAGCCACATATTTCTGATAAACAACTTTTGTCCATAAATTTTGGGTATTTATCAGTCTCCATGAACATTTTGCTGCAAGTGCTTTGGAGAACAAAAATATATTCTTAAGTCCCCAGCCCCCAAGAGCCTTTGGCATCGCAATTTTCTCCCACCGAACCCAAGGAACCACCTGTTTATCCTTATTTCCCCTCCAAAGGTAAGAGAAAGACAATTTTCATGCTTTTTCCAGAATACCCTTTGGAATCCAAGAAAGGGACATCAAATAAACTAAGATAGCCTCCAATACCGACTTGATCAATACTAATCTCCCAGCCCTTGACAACCATTTGAAGCTCCATCCCTTTAGTCTTTTTTCTAACTTTGCTATAAGCCACATCCAGTCTGTCTTTCGGTAATCATTGGGTTTTAAATGAAAGTAGAGAATCTACCATGGTTCTTTGCCGCTGCCAGAAATCTACCAAGTCCTACTGCCACAAGGAGAAAAGGTAAGGGTGACTAAGGGAAGCCCTATCACAAACCTCTTTCGGCTTGAAAAAAAGAAGAGGCTGAACCATTGATGAGTATGGAAAAAGATACCAAAGACATACACCCCATCACCCAATTGGTAAAATCCAAACCAAAACCAAGATGAATCATAAGCATTCTTAAATACAACCAATTTACCCAATCGTAAGCTTTGGATAGATCAATTTTCACCACAACTCCCCTAAGTTTCTTAGTTTTAATGCTATGAAGACCTTCTTGGGATACACCAATAGATTCATGAATTTGCCTACCTTTCAAAAAACCAAACTGTTCATTGGAGATATTTTTGGACATAATAACCTTTAACCTTCTGCTTACAAACCTTGAAATAATCTTATTTAGACAGTTACAAAACAAGATGGGTCGGAAGTCGTCAAAGGAGAAGGGATTGTCTGACTTTGGTATGAGTGCAATGAACATATAATTCAAATTTTTATGTATATAACCATTCACCCTTGATTCCTCGACCACCTTCAGAACATCAGGTCCAATTAGATCATAAAAACTTAAATAAAACTCAATAGGCCAGCCATTGGCCCCCAGGCTTTCCCCTTTTTGAAATGAGTGAAGAACTTCTAGTAATTCCTTTTCAGAAACTACTGCCATTAGTGTCCCATTATTTGCCTCCTTGATGCAGACCCCCCTGCTCTCCAAAGGTTTGCTTGACCTCCCGGTCTTGGATCGTTCGAGATACTGAGTCGGAGTGACTCTTGGGTCCCTGCGGGTACCCAAAACTATTGTGCACACATGCACGCACAGGCCCCTTTTTCCCCAAGTGACCATGGCTATGACCGCGGGTCTATTGCTTCTCAATTCGGGCTTCGGGGATATCTCGAGCTCTTCCTTCAAATTTTCCTGAAGCGCGCTTCTCCGATTCTTCGGACTTCCACCACGCGTCTCCTCAGATTCACTGGCCCCACTATGGTTCGAGTTTCACGACTTCACGAAACTCTAGCTTGCTTCCCCGCGAACCTACAAACTTTCAATTTCCGGATCCCTTAATCCACTGCCAGGTGTTCTCCCCACGATCAACGGTTGAGATCAAATCGCGATTTCAGACTTTGCGACCCTGCACTTATACTCCTTCCAGATTTCCCGAACCACGAAGTGTTGAAACACCTTACGGCCAACCTCTGCGTAGTTCTCCCAGATATGACGGCTTGGAATTGTTCAGCTCTCTCCTGAATGAATCTTTTCCATTGACTTTGATGGGAACTTCAGGGACTTTTCTCCTTGGAGATTTTCCACCCGCTCTCCCTCCCGAGATTTACTTTTTTGACTTTCTCTTGTGCCTCTGAACACTCTCTTCGACACTTAGTCGAAATATCGACCTGTGCACACCTTGCAACGGGTCCTCTTCCACACTCAACTTCTCCTTGTGGATGATTTATCACTCCTCGCGACTTTCCTCCAATGGCTTGTCTTCTGTGACCAAAATCATGCTACTCCTCCTGAGATTTTAGGTCTGAAAACTCGGTCATGCACTCCTTGCATTAATACAAGTTCTCGCTATCTCTTATGAGCTTCGATTCGAAATTGACTCTTTCATGCACTCCTTGCAGACACTATGCACACCTTGCACTCACTCAAAGAAGAGAAACAATTGAAACTTATTCACTTCTCACAGTGACTCATACACTCAATCTTGTAACACATTCATGGATACAAGAACAAGAAATAACAGAGAATTGAAAACAAACAGAAAGTCTACCATTCATTCAGACAGACACATAATAACAACCCACATTTTGAACAATATTCCTCTTCTATATTCATTCAACTAAACTCTACATACATTCATACACTACCTCTCTGTAGCTCCCCACTCTTTACTACAATGGAAATCTACACATTAGATTCAACAACCTCTTCTTGGCAACAATACAAAGATTTATAGAAAGGGGCTCTTTGAGTTCTTCCCTCCAACTACTCTACGCTATCATATCAAAATAAAATCTTTCAAATACTTAAAATTTATTACAATAAATATGGAGTTAGACAGATAAGAGCGGACACTCCAAATCTGTGCTGCAATCCTTCTCATTAAAGAAAAATATATCCCCCCATCGATCTTACGCGATGGCTCAACCTCCGATCATTAAAGATGTTCATAACTCAAAACCTTTGTCAGATATTTCATTAATACACAGATCTTTGAAATTCAAAATATTTCAAAATACGCGCTAGTGCGCCCAGTTGTCTTCCATGCATGATTTGTTGGCGATGCTCCTGGATGATACTCCCCTAGATGAAAAATTTATGGACTCCTGTCCATGAGATCCTGCACTGATTTTCCATGCTTCTAGATATCTACTTCACCAACCCAACTGGAATCTTCCATCGGGTGTCCTTTCCACTTCACCAAATACTCAAAATACGTCTTCCTTTTGGTCTTCTTACCAACTCCCTGATCTATGATCTTTTCCATCTGCAACTTCTCTGCTACAGGCATCTGTTTCTCCCACTGGATATTCCCTTGATTTTTTGAACCTTTGATTCTATCTTCCCTGTAAGGATACAAGTCTGCAATGTTGAATATGGGCGATATACCCACGTCTTCTGGCAGCTCTAATTCATAAGCATTCTCACCAAATCTCCTTAGGATTTTACACGGTCCTATCTTTTTCATCTTTAGCTTATTATGTGTTCCCCTCGGGAACCTTTCCTTCCTCAAATGTGCTAGAACTTGGTCTCCAACTTCAAATTCAAGCTTTCTCCTATGATGATCAACTCTGCTCTTGTATTCACTGCTGCTCTCCTTCAGTTGTTCCTTGATCTGATACTGAAGTTTCTGCATTACTGCAGTGAAGTCTTCGGCTCCAATGATCCTAAATTCTCTCTGCTTCAGATCTCTTAACTCTAACACTCCTCTCAGATTCATTCCATAAACTATTTTAGATGAACTTTTCCCAGTGCTTCTGTTCACTGAGTCATTATATGCAAACTCGGCTCGTGCTAGAATTTGATCCCATGGACTATGGTGCTCAGTGACCAAACTCCTCAACAAATATCCTAAGCTTATATTCACTACTTTGGTTTGTCCATCCATCTGTGGATGATATGCAGAACTAAAAGATAGCTCTGTCCCAAAAATTTTCCACAACGTCCTCTAGAAATGACCAACAAATTTGGTATCCCTGTTTGAAACTATACTCCTGGACAATCCATGGAGTCTCACAACCTCTTTGAAAAACAAATTTGCAACATGCGTTGCATCACTGGTCTTCTGGCATGGGATAAAATGTGCCATCTTCGAAAATCTGTCCACCACCACAAATATGGAATCACTTCCTCTTTGTGTCCGTGGCAAACCCAACATGAAATCCATGCTTATTGCATCCCAAGGCCTCTCTAGAATAGGCAATGGCTGATACAACCCAATTTTATGCTTCTTCCCCTTGGCATATTGACAAATATTACAATTTTTCACAAATCGCTTCACCTATGCTCTCATACCTGGCCAATAATATGAACCGTTTAATTAGGCAAATGTTTTGTCATGGACGAAATGTCCGGCTAGACCTCGACTATGCTTTTCCTTCAACAAATTCTCCCTCATCGAGCATCTTGGTATGCACAACTGGCACCCCTTGAAAAACAACCCATCCTGAATCAGGTATTCGGCCCACTGGCTTCTGTCTCTGAGTACAGGATTCACACATGCTTCATATTCCTCTCTGAAATCTGGATCACTGTGGTATATTTCCTTAAGATGATCAAAACCCAAGGTTCCGACCTGAAATTCCTGCAGAATCAAAACTCTCCTGCTCAATGCATCAACAACCTTGTTAGCATTACCAGAAATGTGTTTGATAACAAAAGTGAAATTTTTCATAAATTATATCCACTTGGCATGTCTCTAGTTTAACTTCTCCTATCTTGTTATGAATTGTAGATCTTGATTGTCGCTATACAAAACAAACTCCTTCGGTATGAGATAATGGCTCCATTTCTTCAAGGCTTGAATTATGGCATATAACTCTTTATCGTATGTGGAGTACTTCTTCTTGGCGTCATTCAGATTCTCACTGAAATATGCAACAGGTCTATTTTCTTGACTTAAGACCGCTCCAATTGCAACTCCAATCGCGTCACATCTTACTTGAAATGTCTTTTCGAAATACGATAATACCAGAATTGGTTGTTCCATTATTTTCTCCTTCAATATGTTGAAGCTCCTCTTAGCCTCTTCTGTCCATTTGAAAGACTTGTGTCTTTTCTTCACTGTATCCATTATTTGAGAACTAATCCCACTAAAATTTCTGATGAACTTCCGATAGAAACTTGCTAATCCATGGAAGCTTCTTACTTCAAAGATATTCTTTGGTGACGACCACTCTCTGATTTCTTTCACCTTTTCGGGATCCATATTCAATTCATTTGAAGAAATGACAAAACCCAAGTAAATGAGTTCTGTCTTCATGAAAGAGGATTTTTTCAAATTAATTAGCAGCTTCTCTTGTTGCAACCTCCTCATCACCAATGTCAAATGTCTCAAATTCTCCTCCCTAGTCTTGCTAAAGACCAGTAAGTCATCCATATATACAATCACAAACTTGCCAATGAAATGTTTCAACACTTCATTCATCATCCTCATAAAATTACTCGGGGCATTCGTTAAGCCAAACGACATAACAAGCCATTCATACAACCCCTCATTTGTCTTGAATGTTGTTTTCCACTCATCACCTTCTCTCATTCTTATTTGGTGATATCCACTTTTCAAATATATCTTTGAAAAATAGTTAGCTCTGCTTAGGCAATCCATCAAGTCATCCATCCTTGGAAATGGAAATATGTATCTAATGGTGATCTTGTTTATGGCCCTTGATTTAATACACATTCTCCATCCTCCATCATTTTTCGGACTCAATACAGTTGGCACTACACATGGACTCAAGATTTCTCTGACCAATCCTTTGTCTAACATATCTTGAACCTGTTTTTTCACCTCCTCATTCTCTTGAGGTGTCAATTTGTACGTTTCTTTGTTTGGAAGGCTTGTTCCTGGTATCAAATCAATGTGATGGATGATACTTCTGATAGATGGCAATGAGTTTGGAAACTCATCTACTACAATGTAAGAAAAATTCTCTAGCAGTTCCTGAACTTCCTCAGGAAAATCTTCCATCAAAGTACTGATAAGGATAACCGTCGGCTTCCAAACTAAAACAAACTGCATCTCCTATTCCTTCTTTACTTCATTCAGGAGTTCCTTCCCAGTCATGAGAAGTATACTTGTGCTAGCTTCATCCTTCACCTTCTTCTCTTCAATTGGCAGTAACATGTGTGTCATACCATTCTTCTCTAAGGTGTAAGTATTCCTCCTCCCATCATGAATAAAATTCCTGTCGTACTACCATGGTATTCCCAACAAAACATGACATACATCCATGGGAATCACGTCACACATAATTTCATCCCGATATC
The DNA here is from genome assembly GCA_000966675.3 of Picea glauca. NCBI lineage: Eukaryota > Viridiplantae > Streptophyta > Pinopsida > Pinales > Pinaceae > Picea > Picea glauca. The sequence goes on from JZKD02S1672708.1 coordinate 658,563, forward strand.
CTCCTATTTTAAGTTCAACAAGGCATTGTTTAGTTATTGTTACCTGATGACCTTTCTGCAACCATGAGAATTTATACGACATTGGATGTGTAGTCATCTCCAGCTCTAGCTTCTTCACCATCTCCGTGGATACTAAGTTGTCAGTGCTTCCACTGTCAATTATCACCTTGCAAACTATGTCCTTCATTTTGCAAGTTGTCCTGAACAAATTGTTCCTTTGTACTGGATTTTTAGTCTCTGGATCTTGCTTCAAAAGAACCTTTTTCATCATCAAGGATTTCCCATCCTCTACACCTTCCACCTCAACATATTGCTTCTGCACTTCCAAAATGTGAGCTTCACCTCCTCCTTTCTTCCTCTCGGGACAATCCCAATACATGTGCTCTATTTTTCCATAGGCATAACACCTTACTTCTCCTCCTCTGCATCTTCCTCTTCCTCTGGGAAAAGAGTTTCTACAACCACACTGCCTTCCTTGGGAACTTGCTCCTCTCTCAGAGTGACTATGTAGTTTCTTTGCCTCGTCTTTGGGCTTCTGTACTTTATCCTGGGCAACTCCTTTTCTTCTGTTCAAACTTTGACCTCTGTGTTTTTGACTCTGCTTTCTGGCCAAATTTTCTTCTACTTTCAGTGCAATTTGATACACATCCTCTACTATCTTGACTGTCACCATGCTGATTTCATCCCAGATATCATATCTCAGGCCATTGATGTATATGGAAACTTTCTCCTCATCTCTCTCTCTCTGTCCAACTCTAATTTTCAATTTGTAGAATTCCTCTGTGTACTCCTTCACAGTGATCCCTTTTTGTCTTAGGTTCTACATCCTCTTGAATAGATTTATCTGGTAATCCTTGGGCATGAATTTTTCCTTTAGCTTGGCTACCATTCGATCCCAACTCTTAATATTTTGTTTGCCTTTTCTCCTCCTGTTGGCCTGGAGTTCATCCCACCACAATGTTGCATGTCTTTTTAACCTAGTGACAACATGTCTCACCTTTTTCTCCTCCTCGACATCCTCATAGTCGAAATACTTGTCCATTGCTCGTATCTAATCAGGTAATTCTTCTATGTCTAAATTACCTTTGTAGATAGGGATGTCTATCTTCTCTCTGGCTCCCAAGTTGACAATCGCTTTCAGCAAGCGTTCTTCCGCAACATCCTTAGCTACTGCTTCCTCAACTTCTACTTCTTCATTTTCTGCCTTGCTGACGTCTCCAGCATCAAGTGCTCTCCTTTGTGCTATTTCCATGGCATCCAGCCTTGCACGTAATTCTCTCATCTCTCTTTCCATAGATCTATTGGCTATAGGTGGCTCAACACGTCTTCTAGGTGGCTTTATGCTGACGCTCTTGATACCTCTTTCCGATATCAACCTGCTTCTCTATCTATAGAAATCAATTCTGAACTTTCTCTGATACCACTTTGATGAAGAACCCCTTCTCTCCAAAGGGCTGCTCGACCTCCTGATCTTGTATCATTCAAGATACTGAGTCAGAGAAACTCTTCGGGTCCCTATGGGTACCCAAAACTACTGTGCACACACACACACACGCACAGGCCCCTTTTTCCCCAAGTGACCACGACTATGATTGTGGGCCTATTCCTTCGCAATTCGAGCTTCAGGGATATCCCAAGCTCTTCCTTAAACTTTTCCCAAAGCATGCTTCTCCAATTCTTCAGACTTCTGCCATGCATCTCCTTAGATTCATTGGCCCCACTATGGTTCGGGTTTCACGACTTCGTGAAACTCTAGATCGCTTCCCCGCGAACCTCCAGAATTCTGATTTCCAGATCCCTTAATCCATTTCCAGGTGTTCTCCCCATGATCAATGATTGATATCAAATCGCGATTTCAGACTTCGCGACTCTGCACTTATACTCCTTCCATATTTCCTGAACCATGAAGTGCTGAAACACCTTATGGCCAACCTTCACATAGTTCTCCTAGATCTGATGATCTGGAATCGTCCGTCTCTCTCCGGAACAAATCTTGTCCACTGACTTTGATGGGAACTTTAGGGACTTTTATCCTTGGATATTTTCCACCAACTCTCCCTCATGAGATTTACTTTTTCGACTTTCTCTTATGCCTCTGAACACTCTCTTCGGCACGTAATCGAAATCTCGACCTGTGCACACCTTGCAACGGGTCCTCTTCCACACTTAACTTCTCCTTGTGGATGATTTCGCACTCCTCGTGACTGCCCTCCAACGACTTGTCTTCTATGACTAAAATCATGCTACTCCTCCTGAACTTTTGGGTCTAAAAAATCAGTCATGCACTCCTTGCGGACATTGATGCACTCCTTGCATACATACAAGTTCTCGCTATCTCTTCTGAGCTTCGAGTTGAAACTGAATCGGTCACACACTCCTTGTGGACACTATGCACACCTTGCACTCGTTCAAAGAAGAGAAACAATTGAAACTTATTCACTTCTCATAGTGACTCATACAATCAATCTTGTAACACATTAATGGATACAAGAACAAGAAATAACAGAGAATTGAAAACAAATAGAAAGTCTACCATTCATTCAGATAGACACATAATAACAACCCACATTTGGAACAATATTCCTCTGCTATATTCATTCAATTGAAATCTACATTCATTCATACACTACTTTTCTATATCTCCCTGCTCTTGACTACAATGACAATCTACACATTAGATTCAACAACCTCTTCTTGACAACAATACAAAGCTTTATACAAAGGGACTCTTCGAGTTCTTCCCTCCAACTACTGTACGCTATCCTATCAAAATAAAAGCTTTCAACTACTTAACATTTATTACAATAAATATGGAGTCAGGCAGATAAGAGCAGATGCTCCAAATTTGTGCTACAATCCTTCTCATTAAAGAAAAATACATCCCCACATCGATCTTACGCGATGGCTCAACCTCCAATCATTAAAGATGTTCATAACTCAAAACCTTTATCACATATTTCATTAATACACCGATCTTTGAAATTCAAAATATTTCAAAATATGTGCTAGTGCACCCAACTGTCTTCCACACATGCTTTGCTGGCGATGCTCTTACATCACTCCTCCACAAACCGAGGGAATAACCGAGCTACCTGCACAATTTATGCAATGGACATACCCTCTTGGGCCTTGAATAAAGCACTAAAGTGTTCAATACCCAACATAGCCAAACCTTCAAAAGAAGAAACCACCTCACCTTCCCTCTTCCTTAGCCCCCAGATAGTATTATCCATTTTCCTACATTTGGAAAAAGATTGAAAGAATTTGGTATTCTCATCACCACAAGAGAGCGAAATCACACGACTCTTTTATCTCCACATAGCTTCTTTTTCCTCCAATAAAACCCTGCATATTTTATCCAAGCCAACCAGATTCTCCTTATCATCAAGAGATAAAAACCCCTGCCCTTCACCTTCTTCAATATCTAAGAGTGATGCTTCAATGTGTCTCAGTTCCTGTTCATCCTTGAGATTTTTCTCCCGAGCCCAAGAAATAGTAGCTTGTTTTAAACTTTTAAGAGTCCACGCAAACTGTACAATAGTAGGGATCTGGTTCTCAGTAGAGATTGGAAACCACATGCCCCTTACTAAGGCTTGAAAGGATGGATCCGAAATCGATCCTTCAAAGGATTTGAAAGGGCTCGGTGCTCTTCTACATCTACCCCTTAGTTCCAGCATAATCGGTTTATGGTCAGATGCCCCCCCACAAGTAACCCACTGTCGGACCAATTCTAAGGAATCTAGAACCTCTTCTGACAATAAGAACCTGTCCAAATTATTTTCCACCCTATCCTCACCAACCCTTCTATTACACCAAGTTGGATTAAGTTTTCGGGGCTCAACATCAACCAACCCAAGCTGATCCAAAAAGTTTTGAAAGAAATTGGTTAAAGAATCTAGGACAACGCGTGACCCCTAAACCTCAACATCCCTTAAAGAGAAATTTAAATCCCCTCCAAGTATGATCTCCTTACCCCTAATCTAGGAGAAACCAGCTAAAGAGTTCCAATATCATTGTCTATCTTGGTAAGTCCCATAGACATTGATAATAGTCACATTACGCCACATACTAGAGGAGAAAAAGGTCAGACCAATACCCGAGTCAAAACCACAAACACTTTCCAAGTTACAAGTATTTTTGAGCCACCCAGTAGCCAAACCACCTGAATGTTCCCTGGCATCCACTGCTGCAAACATCCACCCTAGAAGCAAGGACTCAAAATCCTTCACCACTATTTCACTGGCCTCTAACGTTTCTTGTAACAGAATACCATCTGGTGAGTTCAATTGCACTAGCCTCCACAAGGACGATTTTCTAGATGGGTTCGCCAACCCATGATAGTTGAAAGACAGGATTCTCATGAGGTAATTGTTGGAAGATTGGTTGTTGTCATTGATGTCAACCCTAGTCATTGTTTTTGGACTGCAAGATTGATAAAGGTATTTGGACATGAAGGACAATGCACATGAAGATACAAAACCCATGGATGGATATTATAAATCATGTTGTTTCTGGTGGTATGTGGCACATCACGTGGATCCTCATGGTTGAGGAGAAATGAATTTTTGAAGATGACAAAGTGAATTGAAGAAGGAAGTACATGTAGGCC
>JZKD02S1672708.1:674531-688984 GCA_000966675.3 Picea glauca
ATCTAAGTGATTTTGCTGCGGATTGAATCCTGTTTACCTGGGAATGTCTAGAGGTTTAAAGCAAGATTGTATTGTTTAGATTTACTTATGGAGGAAATAGTGGGGAAAACGTCTGTTTGATTGTTTTACACTTAAGTTCTCCACAAACAAGTTAAGTCCAGTGTATTGCCATGAAGAAATTTAAATGCAAAATTCTAACAAAATTGCAAATGAATAGGACACCCTGCAAAAAAAGATGATGAGCATGACCTACCATATATGTTCAGTTTTTCCAACTGCATCTGTAATTGCCCAATGCCTACGAAGCAGCTGAACCGGCCGATTACAACAATTGCTGATTCTTATACGATAAGCAAAGAAATATTGCCCTTTAGAAGGTTGACTTCGTCCTTTCACATAGACACTCCTGACTTGTACTCTGATTCCCTGGCATGCAAGAAAACTTCTTCCTTCAGTGAACAGTTCAAGATTAATAGTTCTGAACATGCTCCAACCCCTTGACATCCAAAGATAAATACTTTGATGAGCGACCTGAGACAGCTCCATATTCTCAATTAAGATTACTAATAAACGAGGAACAAAAGTATCCCTAAAGCACTTACACAAGTGTAGTTGTATCACAGAAGCACTTAAGAAGTGCATCAGGAGCAATCAGCTGAAGCTCATTTCTCTATTTAGCAGCATCCTGTCAATAGTGTCATCATCAGCGCGAAGAAAATAGCTCTAACTTATCAAAAAAAATCCTGTGGTGAATATTCCTCGGCTTCTATCTTCTCCACCTGCAAGTTATCTTTCAATAAGAGTCGACTGCAGTGACAGCCATCGACCTCCAAATGACAGCAGGAGGACACTGACAAAGGCTCGATCTGCACTGCATCGACTGCATAACTTTAATAAATTAATGTTTAAACTTGAAATCTGCACTGCATCGACTGCATAACTTTAATAAATTAATGTTTAAACTTGAAATCCCATGTGTTGTTCCAATTTGCAATGAATGCACACGGAAGAATAGATAAATGAGCATTTATGAAACTATAATGAAAGCAGTAAGAATTGGCCTGGGAAGAAGCGAAGCCGGCAATAAGACTTCAAACTTCCCAGCCAATCAAATTGTGACAAATTCATAATTTTTTTATTAAAAAAATTACGTATATAAAGTTCCTATGTTAAACATTAGCATTTTTACAAAAATTTGGAAGTCAACCTTCAATTAATTGAAAGTCAGCGATGAACTCATCGCTATAGTCCCTGCCCTTGGCCTTCCGGCAGGGACTAATAATGTCTTTAAATCAAGTATGTAGTATGGAAAGTGGATTTTAAGCATCAAACTCATAATAATATCAATATTTATAAAGGTTTTTTAAGTGACAACGAAGTGTGTAAGCAATTCTATAAGAGTATTTCTAAAGGTTTTTTTAAGTGATAATGTAGTGTGCAAGCAATTCTATATACTTATAACTCTTTTTCGAATGAATTCGTATAAAATGTCTAAGTTTTGTTCTATTTATTACTTTAATTTGTTTGGATGCTATATACATTTAAAGTTATGATGGGATTATTCTAATTATACTTAATTTAAAAAAAATATTAAATAGTTTTTTTTATTGCATATTTTACATAATTACAATATATTATTATTAAATTATTGGTTTGTTTGAGAAGAATGAAGCTGCATTCTTGTTTTAAGTTTTTTGACGTTTGGATCCTCAAACTGGAATCATCCAAAGTTATTAAGCTTTGAAAAGTAGAAAAAATTAAAATAAGAACAAGTTCCATTTTTCTCAAATATACTATTATTTTTCATATTTATTTATCCCTAATAAATACTTAATAACAATTTAATCTTTTGATCTAGATACAAATGAAAACTAACTCATCATATTCCCACTACATAAAGTTAATGGTATGTAATGCAATGCCAATAACATTTTTTCCCTTTATAAATATGTTTTTTTCCTTCATAATATTTTTTCTTTTACAAACATGTTTCTTATCTACTTCATAATAACACTTTAATACTTTTGAAATATCAATATTCAACAAGTAAACAAAAGTTTATCTGCTTCATAATAACACTGAAATACTTCTGAAATATCAATATGATTAAACAAACCAAAATTCAACAAGTAAACAAAAGAGTATCTCCAGAAAACAAAAATGCTTACTTTCATTGTGTATTATAACTCACAACATCCCATATTTGTTTTTATTTATCAATTAAAAAAATCGGTAAATTCTATGTTCTTATCTACTTTATAATATTTTCAAAATATTGATCTTTTAAAAATAATATATACTTGAAATAATCATTAGTCATAAAGCAAAGAAAAGAAATTCTTACTTCCACCAACCACATCATTTCACATTTATTCTTATATTTTAAAAGGAATATGTACTTTAAATAATATATCAAAGTAAAAAAAATACTTATGCCATCTACATCATTCCATATTTATTTTTTTAAATCAATTTAAAAGTTTATTTGCTAAATTCCTTATTCACTTGTCTTGGTCTATCAATTCTAAAAGTTCCTTTGATTGCTTCTTAGAATTCAATACAATATTGTAGTTACTTATCAATATAAAACTTTATGATAAAACTTTAACAAAGGATGAACTCAAGAATTATTTACTTTTTTTTTCAATGGAAAAATTTCTTGATTATATTAAAAAATATAATGTGTTTTCTAGGCAGAGAAAATACAAAACACAGCTAAGGTGACATAACTATCAAAATGAAGCTTTTGCCAATAGTGGTCTCTTGACCAACAAATGGAGAAAGTTCATAGAAAAAAAGTGAAAAAACTAAGTTACAAGTGTGAGCTACTATATCTAGCGAGCAAAATATACTTCAAATAAATCGAAGATCAGAAATAACCTACAATGACTCAAAACATGAAAGACCGCTGAGATGAGATGAGAAGATCTTAAAATAGAGATAAGAAGTGGGTAGGGCCCTCATGGCCATCTATCCAGAGGTTGTATGTTATAATTCCCTCTTTTTTCTGTAGCGTTGCCTTAGATAGTTGATCTGCAGAATTGTTGTGCTCACGGTAGATGTGTTTGAAGTTGAGTTTTTTGAAAGAGGGTAGAAGTAGTCTGATTTTGTCCTTCCAAGCTAGAAGGGAGATGGCTTGTAGATCACCCCTATTGTTCAACCACTCAATAATAATTCTAGAGTCCCCAAGTATTTGAAGTGCTTCAATTTGATGTCTGGAGGCCAAATATAGAGTGGCCCAGGCGCCGAATAGATCAACTCTGGTGTTGGTGCCCGGGCCATAATTAAAATTCCATCTATAGGATGCATTTTTTGTAATTCTGATCAACCCTCTAGCACCGCTATGTGTGCCATTTGATAGCGTTTCTCCATTGAACCATCCAGTTGAAGTATCCTCTAAGTCAGGTGTCCTCTTTGTGTTCTGCAATCTTGGCTTACAAGGGTGAATGTCAATCCATTTTTTAAATAAACCAAGTGTTTTGTATGTTGTTGTGCTTGTGGATGGGGTCTCATTTGCAATTTTTTTTTTTTATTTCTGTTTAGCTAAATGGACTAGCATACCAGGGATGGAAGGTGCTTAAATTTGTGTTCCCTATGAGTCCAAAGATCAAAGCAATCAGAGAGAGATGGCCCATCCCAAGTAGATTTAAGATCAAGCAACAAAGTAATTTTTTCCCAAGCGAATCTAGAGAAAGGGCACTTGATGAACAGGTGGTCCACAGATTCAGCATCATTGAAGCAAAGATGGCAGATATTTGGTCCTATCCTCCTTTTATTTGAAGGATATCCCAGGTGTTCAGCTTATAAGTGTTCATGAGCCAAGTGAATAGTTTAATCTTTGAAGGAAGATGCCAGCTCCAAAGTTGTTTTCTCCAACCCTTAATATTAGAATGCCAGAGCGTGTGATTAATCTCTGTATAGACAGTCTGGACTATGAATTTTATCAAATGGTCACCCCCAGACCACTATAACTGATCATCCAATTCATTTAAATGAATACCAACAAGTGCTAAGGCCAAGCAGAAGGTGTTCCAAAGAGGTGCTAGCTCTGCGCTGAGTTCGAGTGTATCACTAAAGATCCACCTGTCAGGTAAAGAAGCCGATATGGATCGATCTCGAGCTTGGTAGAGATACCAGATATTTTTTGAATGTAATTGAGCTATCAGCTGAGGTGGTAGTATAGTGGCATCTCCCAAACCAAGGATGCAGTTGCGGCCAAGGGTGATGGAGTGGCCCAATCCCGACTGCCAACAAAACCCACACGTTAACCAATATTTGGATTTTGTGAGGTTTTTCCAGAATAAAGAGGCTGCCCTGGTGGTAGTCATATCAATTAGAAGACAACTGGAGACTGTGTAATGCATAAGGTATTTATCTTTAATAATGGAATTCTAGATGCTAGGTGTAGTCATCATGTGCTAGAGAGAGTTGGCTGCAAGTGCTTGGCTGAAATGAAAAATATTAAGGATCCCCCATCTGCCTTTTTGTTTGGGTTTAGCCAAGGATTCCCAATTGCATAGGTGCTGTCGAGAGTGGTCTGAGAAACCCAACGAGAGAAAATTATAAGTAAAACAATGGAGTTTTGTGATTACCATAGTAGGAATGGCTGCATGAGCCATCCAATACACTAGTTGTCCTTCTAGAACAACTTTAATGAGTGTAAAATGGGCACCTATGGAGAGCCACCTTGTGCACTAGTGGCCAGTCTTTTTTTCAACTTTTGTGATGAGCCAATTCCAATCCGCCAACTTATAGGAGTTTGCCTTTAAAAAATATCCTAGATACTTGAGTCCAGTGGAAAGATGAGTAAAGGTGTAAGGGAAAATACCTTTAAGTTGATCCAGGGTATGTTGTTGCAGATTTGTGAAGTGAAAAGTTGATTTTCCCAATTGATCAACAATCCCGTAGTGAAGCAGAAGGTTTTTAAGATCTCTTTAATCTCAATCCATTCCTGTAAAGAATCATTAGTCATGATGAGGACATCATCATTGAAGAGAAGATGAAGAATCTTGATAGTCCTGGACACTTTAATTCCAGAGATCTTTCCATAAACTTGTCCAAGTTTGAGATGTAGATTGAAGGCTTCCATGGCCAGAATGAAGAGCAAAGATGAGAGGGGACAGCCCTTCCACAGACCTCTGCCACTGTGAAAGAAAGAGGATGGTTCCCTATTAATCAAAATGGCAAGGTTTTCACTAACCACACAGCTCATGATCCACTTGATCATAGGATGGCTAAAACTTGTCTGAGTCAGGATCAATCTGAGGAAATCCCAATCTATGAAATCAAAGGCCTTCTTGAGATCCAGTTTGAGGATGAGTGCCTTGGAATTTTTGGATTTAATACTATGTAGGCACTCCTGGGCAGTGGCAATAGCATCTAGAATCTGGCGACCTTTTAAGAACCCCATATGTTCATTGGACATGAACCATGAGAGGAATGGCTTTATCCTTGTCGCAATGATTTTTGAGATGATTTTATAGTAGAGATTGCAGAGTGCAATAGGCCTATAATTAGCAAATGTAGTAGGATTTGCAGCTTTAGGAATGAGGGTAACAAAGGTCAAGTTCAGAGCACCTGCCACCTTCCCTTTGAGTCTAGTGTTCTCCACAAGTTCTAGGAGATCCAGACCAACCAAATCATAGAAACACAGATAAAATTCTACCGTCCAGCTGTCCGGGCCTGGACTTTAATCCTTGGAGAAGGATTTTAAAGCAACCAAAATCTCTGAAAGCGTGCAAGGGTTGTCAAGTGACAGTGAATCATCCACCATTACAGAATGAGGAAAGAGTCCTACCATTGTGACTGAGGTATGCAAATTTTTAGTGGGCTTCACCTCAAAGAAAGGTTTAAAATGTCTAACAACAACTAAATTTATGGATTGTTTTCCTCTATGGAGAATACCTTATGCATCTGCAATTTTCCAAATGTAATTTTTACTTCTGCATGAGCTAGAAAAATTATAAAAAAATTTGGTGTTAACATCACCACTCTTAATCCAATTTGTCCTACAACGTTGTCTCCGGGTAGCTTCTTCTTTGAGGAGGAGATGATTTCTTTCAGTTTCAAGGCCTTTTATAACTTCACCGATGTCACCAAATACCCCCACTCAAACATCTACAAGTTGGAAAGTCTGTAATTCTGTTTCAATGTCTATTAGTCTTTGAGTGTTGTGTTTCTTGAGTATGGCTGCCCAAATTTGGTACAGGCTTTTAGGCTCTTAAGATTCCATACAAGATGGTGTTGAATACAGGGCTTGGTAAGATAAAAAGGATCACTCCACACTTCAACTACTATGGAAGAGAAATCAACTTCTAGGAGCCAACCCAAGTTAAATTTGGAAGGATATGCAATCTTGTGGGTAGATGAGTCCAAGTGCAAGAAAATCGGAGCAAGCTTTGAAAGAAAAGGGGAATCTACCCAAGTGCAGATTCTATCCTCCATGGTGATTAAATGTTCGGAAATGAGGAAAGTTTCCCCATATGGTATTCAAGTCTGCTATGTCATTCTTGGGCCATTTTCTCCATCATAACTAAGGTTGCAACATCATGTTGACATGGATATGAACTTAATTATGATGTTTTATAGACTTGTCATAATGAAAAATGAATACCATATTTAAGTCACTATATTTGGGATAAATGTTGTCATATTTAGGTCACTATATCAAGATCTATAAATGTATCTAAGTATGACAACATTTATCCCATATAGTGACCTAAATATGGTATTCATTTTTCATTATTTACAAGTCTATAAAACATCATACTTAAGTTCATATCCATGTCAACATGATGTTGCAACCTTAGTTATGATGGAGAAAATGGCCCAAGAATGATAAGGGATGTTACAACAGTAAATCATGTGGTTGTTAATAGCGATAAGAGTTACGAAATTAGGTGGTTGTTAATAGCGATAAGGGTTAGGAGGTTTTTTGTGATACTAAAAATAATACATGCCATGAGAGTGATGAAAACCTATGTTAGGATAGGATTAAAAACTCTTATCACAACAAGTATGGTTAATGGTGTTAATTATGATGCAACCAGTGATTTGAATTATGATAGATATAGTGATGCAAAATGAAAAATAACAATTTTAAATAAGATTAACATCTTTCTTTAAAATCACTATTATAATATGATGTTGTAGAATCATAAGTAGCATCATCTCTTTGTGCATTTTTCTATGAAAAAAAAAAGTATAAATGAAACAAAATATGACACAACGAGTGACGCCAAGATTTACATCAAAATTTTGTCATTTAATTTGACGCACACTCTTCAAGGCATCATCTTAGTAATGAGAATAATGATGCAAAACATTATTTAGCATTATATTAGTGTCCTCAACATCATTTGTTTATGCAAGAAAAACCCATGAAGTCATTGTTGCATCAATTTTGCATCCTAGGTGTGTTTGTTGAATCATATTAGCATCTAGGTGTGTCAATATGGGCATCTTTATTTCATATTAGGTGTCATTACAATGTCATATATTTATCATACTAGAGTCAACAATGCATCATTACTATTCATTTCGCAACATTACCATATTGGCTTCTATGTAGAGACTTTTGTGAACCCAAGTTGTGTTGTTTTAGTGTTAAAGTTGTGACATTATTATTAGTAATGATTAAATTCTTTTTATTAATTTAATTATGATTTATTATATAAGTAATTTAATTAATCAATTATTATTATTATTTGTTAATATAATTAAAATAATAATTATTATTATTTTTGTCTCTACGTCGATTCCTTCCTAGGGTTTTAGGATTTTGGTGCTTCTAGTGACTCCCCATGACAGGGCCTACAAGGGTTGAAACCTCCCTTCATACAAATAAATCCTTGGTCGCAATGGCGACGACGATTCTGGACCCAATGTTGCTTCGAAAGGTGCCCCTGACAACCCCTCCCTTACCAATCATGAGGTGGCTGTAAACAAAGCCAGTGACACAACAATGATAGATCTATCACAATGTAGCTATGAGCCCAACAAATGGAAGCTAGGCCAATGGATTCCAAAAGTAGAGGAGATGCCCAAATATGAGATACATTTTGAACATATAGGCAACTATCTTCAGTTTATGGAGGATCACATCCTCGTAGGCAAGTTTCTAGGGATTTGGCCCACTGAATTAGATATGGTTTCCTATATCAATGATCAGTGGAAACCCAAAGGTCATATCGAACTTAATCTTGGAACCAAATAGTTTTTCATTGTGATATTTCACCATTAGGAGCATACCGAAAGGGTTTTTGAAAATGGACCTTATTTCTTCTTTTTAGTAGGCCTTCACCTTCGCCATTGGATAGAGAAATTTAACCCAGATAAGGAAGAATTATCCTATGTCCCAGTCTAGCTTCACTTATACTCTCTTCCACATAAATATTGAGACAAGGAAATACTTGCAGGAATGGGAAATACTTTAGGCACCTTTGTAAAGAAAGTTGAGTCCACCAAGCAAGGTAAATACACCGCATTTGCATTTACATGAATGTTTTGATACCTAATCTAGAGTCCATCTGCCTCAGCTACCAAGATTCAAACAAGATTTAGAATCTAGACTATGAATACATTCCTTTTCACTATCATTGATGCCATGAGCATGGACATATTTTCCATGATTTTCCTCTAAAAAACCCCCCAAGGCCTTCAAAAGCATAAGCAAAAAGATGAGAAGGGTTTTGTCAAGGTAGTGAGCAGGAGTAGATCTGTAAAAAAACCACCTTAGTCGGAACCAGTCAAATCCATTACTTCCAAAAACTGCTTTGAAATCCTTGGTGAATTCCCATCGAACATGATCAATGCCATCCCCTCCAATTCCCAAACTAATATCTCATTGTCTTAGGGGTCTTCAAATCCTTCTATCAACTTTGTTGAGCTCAAGGAGTATCTACCCATTGAAAATCCCATGGAACCTTTAGATCCAGTGGTTGTAGCCATGAGTGATGATGTTGACAATGACAATAAAGGGGAAGAATATGACATGGATCTAAAAGGATTGACCTACAATGCATAATTGAAGCATGTCAAAGGTGAGATATAAGATATATTTCGAATGATCAACAATTGCGAGTGCACCATGCTCTCACTAGGAGAAAAAAATCCCCATATTCTCTTAGCCTCCCTACAAGTTGTATTCCAAGATTGGGGTTACTCATCATCAAGTTGAAACCACACAAGAAAAACCCCGAAGATGATAAGCACCAAGGGAGAAAATCCAATCTGCAATTGCTCCATAAAATTGGGGATATTTTGGTTAATCCAAGAAAAAATGTGTTGATCATGGATTCATATCAACCCTCCCTTCCCTATCATCTACAATGAATATCATCTCCTGTAACATTCACGGTCTGGTAAGAGTAAGCAATGGATCTTACGAAATAAGGTATGTACCGAATCTCCTAATATTTTTGTTCTACAAGAAACAAAATGTTGTGATGACAATGCCGAAACCATTCTTAAAAAAGTGTGGAGGAATTATCATGCAATGATCATCGATGCCAGTGGTGCAACATGAGGCACTGCCATTCTCTGGAACCTAGCTACCATTATTTTAGATAACTTCTTCGCCACCGAAAGAATCGTTTCAACTCAATTCAAACTTATTTGTTTGTTGGAAATTGACTTTCTCACTAATGTTTATGGACCCCAACCTATTGTGGAGAAATCTGAATTTTTGAAAACTTTGATAAATTTGGTAGATTTCATTGAAAACCTTCACTATATTATAGAAGGATATTTCAACCTCATCTATTCCCTTGTGGATTAAAGGGGAGGGATTCACAACCTAGACCCAGACAATGATGCCTTCAAATCCTTCATTCATGATAAAAAATTAATTGACATCGAAACCTATAATGGTATTTACACTTGGAACAACTGAAGGGGAGAATCCCATCAAGTAGCATACAGGTTGGACCGCTTCCTGATCTTGGAATCCCTTCTTCTATCAGGACAAGGTCTATCTACCAACATTCTTCCTTCAGCGAGATCCAACCACTAGCCTATTTTACTATCCTTAGATTCTCTAGGAACCCCTCTCAAGAGACCCTTTTGGTTTCAAAATTTATGGCTTTCTCATCCATATTTTCAAGAAAAAATCAATAAATGGTGGAAAGAAGCAACTATATATAAATGTGCTCTCATGTATCGCTTATAGAAAAGACTTAAAAATATCAAAAAACATCTCCACTCCTCGAATAACTCAGTTTTTGGAAATATTTTTCAACCTCGGAAGGATATGGAATCACGTATGGAAGATATTTAGCAAAATATCCTTACCTCGAGGAGATATGATTCTTTAGCTCATCAAGAGTACGATATTTCCTCCTAGCTTGATGAGTGCTATTAGCAAGAAGAGATTCTCTGGTGCCAAAAATATTGCATTCAATGGCTCAAAGAGGAGGAGTGCAACACTAATTTCTTCCATCAATCCATGATACAAAGGAAACATTCACACCACATCACTCCACTCAGTAATTCTCACTATAACAATCTTTGTTCTCATCAAGATATTCAGAAAGAACTAGCCTCCTTCAATTCTCTTCTCTCTGACGCTCATGTTGATCGTTCAGAGGCTATTCATTCCATCACCAAGCACATTCCCCACCTTGTCACTGACAACTATAATGTTCGTTTTGTTCACTCAATTTCCCTTTCTAAGGTGAAGGTTGTTGTCAAGGATATGCCCCCTAGTAAGGCATTCGACGATGATGGTTTTACCATTGATGTTTTCCACCACTACTAGTCCACAGTTAAAAATGATGTTTGGGCCTTTGTGTCTGAATCACAATGAATCTCAAGGGTCCTTCCTGACTTGAAAGCAATTTTTCTTATGTTGATTCCTAAAGAAGACAAAGTTGTGGAGCCCAATGAATTCCCCCCCATATCCCTCTGCAATGTGATCTATAAAATCATTACCAAAGTTATCTCTTCTTCCCTAACTCTCCTTATTGGTCCCAAGCAATCTGGCTATGTGGAGGGACATCAAATTTTGGATAGCATCATTCTCACACATAAAGTAGTTCATTCCCTAAAATTGACCAAATCTATAGGAATGTTGATTAAATTGGATCTATCAAAATCCTTTAACAAATTCAGATGGCAGTATATTCACTCAGTCCTCCTTGCCTTTGGTTTCCATCCTGATTGGGTCAAGTGGATCCTCTCTATCATCTCTTCTTCCTTCTTCTCCATTCCGATCATTGGGTCTCCTTCTCCTCACTTCATGCCCTCTCGGGGCATTCACCAAGATGATCCTCTCTCCCCATTCATTTTCATTCCGATGGTTGAGGGTTTGGGAAGAATTCTTAAAGAAACTATTAACTCTTGCAAACTACATGGCCTTAACATGCATGATTCTAATCTACCCATTTCCCACAGTCAATTTGTGGATGATACCATGCTAATGGGTATCCCTACAACTCAATAGGACAGGGCCATTAAAAAATTCCTTTCCTCTAAAATGTCCATCTCAATTCCCAAATATTCTTTTCTAAGACCTCTTTAGCAATCCAATTCCATATCTCCCACATTTTGGGATTTTTTAGGAGCTCCCTTCCATCCAAATATCTAGGAGTTCCCTTCCTAGAATCAACTGTAAGTAATGCCTCATGGGAAGATCTTATTTCCAAACTCACCAAAAAGATATCCGGTTAGACCTTTCACACCTTGAATATTGTTGTCCATCTCATTCTCCTTAAAATTTTCCTTCAAGTCATCCCCATCTACACCTTCTCTGCCCTGGTCACCCCTAAGAGTATCTTAAAAACCATCAAATATATTCAGAGAAACTTTCTTTGTAGGAAACCAAAGTGGGAAAAAAATGGGCCTTAGTAGCCTAGATTACCCTATATCTTCCTAAAGTATAGGGAGGGTTGGGACTACACAACCTTGAGATTCTCAATTCTGTTCTTGGAGCTAAGATCTGGTGGTGTTGTCTTAAAGGAAATGGTGAGCTCTAGTGTGCGGTATGGAAGAAACAATATGCCAAAGAAATCCGTTTTTTGAAGCTCATCTGAATGGATGGGGAGTGCCCTAGGTCACTCATATAGAATACTTCCTGGTATAATAAATATCTCATTTAGGAGCACATCTTTTGGGAAATTTTTTATGGGAAGTCGACCTTATTCTGGGAGGACTCTTGGAAACAACTGATCAGGGGATCGAATTTTGCTCAAAGATTCAAAGTGCTTAGAATCGCTTCAAATCGAACGAGAGCATAGGCCTCATCATTGCGAACCCAACGCAACTCATTTGGGTTCAAACGGACGTCGGGAGTGAGAGATAGCGCGATCTGTTCGAATCGTCAAACAGGTAAAAAAAGGACACTAAATGTGCAGTCCGTACAGGCTGACGTGGCAGGGGCCGTTCGATGACATGGAAGAGACCGTATGTTTGTACGCTGATGTGGCATCTGATGACGTGGTAGTTTTTGATTGGCAGATGTGGTCGAATTGTGATGTTACACGTGGCATCATTTTGGTTAATGGTGTGGTGCCACGTGGCCCAGTCATGGGCTACCACGTGGCACCGTTGTATTGGTTATTGGTTCAAAACTTTATGTACTCCATGGGGTTCGAACTGTGGACCTCTCCCATAGTCCAAAGTATTGGCAAGAGCCGCCCTGCCAATGCACCCACACATTGTTGCTTACCATATAACAATTTGCATTTTATTTAAGTTCAAACTATTGTATATGTGGGTGGGGGTCAGGCTGGGGCTTAACCCCAGCCCATGGTCTTTTGTGTTATACCATGTGACCACTTACCACACGATGGGTGCGTGCAGGAGTTGTATTTCAAATGGAGCCCCTGGTAACACACCGCATATGCCATATGACCCAATGTAATAGATGGCGTGCATTTGTTTATTCAAACGGTTAACATAGTTTCAATGGGTGGTCCATGTGCCTGATACTTGGCGCTTAACTGTTGGCTAGCCCTTTTTGTATATGCGGTCGATTCTATGACCCACATGTGCCCGAGAGCTTGGCGATTAGGGGTTGGCACACCCATAACCGTCCTACAGTTCACACCGTTGGCGCGGTTGTGTTCGGTGTTGGGTTTTTACGCTTTAAATGGCGTGTGTACTAGTTTGAATGAACAAGGGTGCAATTTGTAGATGCAAAGACAACAAGCTTGAAGGGGGGACTTCCGGGAAGCCTAACTTCTTCGTTTTTTGGCCAAACGAGGTGTCGAAAAAGCCCAGCTAGGGGTTTTTGGATGTTTTGAAGCCATTGGAGCAGTCTATTTGACAGTTTGAGCATTGTAAAGCACATTTTTGAGCACTTTGAGCAAATAATAAAAATGATCCATTGGAAGCTGGACCAGGAGATGTAGCCCAAGAGAGGGGTGAACTCTTTTATCATTTGTTGTGTTATGTGTTTTCTGTTCATTGATTATGCTGTTGTTTATATGCATCTTGAATGAGTAAATCCTATTAATGATGTGTTGCAAATTTGATCCATTTTCTTTTAACACATAAAATTTAACTTGCAAATATTTTCAAGATTACAAGTCTTCTTCATTTTTAGATCAAGTTGGTCTCAGAGCATAGGTTTTTGAAGACTTGATTATTTGCAAGTGTTTTGTTTTTTGATGCTCACAAGGTTGAAACTCACAAGAGGAGAAGGTCAACTTGTGGAGCCAAGTTCAGATCCTTCAAGGAGGAAGCATATACAATCACCGCAAGTTACAAGGAGGCATTCACTAAGTATGGCTCATGAAGAAAGTCATGAACATGTTCCTGCAGAAGATGAAGATCTCAGAAAGGCTGTCATGGAAATGAGACAGATGATGAAGATCTTGATGGAAAGGAATGCATTGTTGCAAGGTGAAGGCTCCAACCCTTCAAAGCATAAGGGAAACAGTGGTGATAAAACTCCAAATGGAATTGGAGGGAATGGTGCTTCTCCACCACCCTCTCCTCCATCTTATTTTTCTTCTTCTTCTTCTACCAATTCAAGACCTCTTTCGAACTCTCCAAAGGGACATGGTAAAACTCCTTCACAAATTCCTTCATTAAAGATTGATATTAAATTTGAATTGCCAATATACAATGGAGAAGTTAATGCTGAGAAATTAGATAATCGGATACGTCAGATTGAGGTATATTGTAGAATACAAAAAATTCAAGATGATGAAACCAAAATTCAACTTGCTTCTTTAAGATTGGATAGTGCAACACTCATTTGGTGGGAATCCAAGACTCGGGAGGACATGAAGAATCATGGTAAAATTTTAATCTCTTGGAATGATTTTATTGTTGCAATTAAAAAACAATTTTATCCATTGGCATATAAGCAAAAGGCTACTATGGAATGGAAAATTTTTAGACAAGCTAAAGGAAAGAATGTGCAAAGCTTTACTCAAGAATTTAGGAGAAGAGCTTTGGTTTTGGGAGTAGATTTGTCTTCTCAAGAAACTTTACTCAAATACATTGGA
>JZKD02S1672708.1:691257-705036 GCA_000966675.3 Picea glauca
CTCCTTTAGATTTTATCTTTGGGAAGGATATTTCTATCGATGGTCAATATGACATTGATAGGGTAGAAAATTTCATTGAACAAATTCAGTCGATACATCAAGTGGTGCAAGAGTAGTTGGAAAAGAGTCAAGCCAAGTACAAGACGAGACATGACAAGCATCGTGTTGGTCACAGTTTCCAAGTTGGAGATGAAGTTTGGCTTTACATTAGTAAGGAGAGGCTTAAAGGAGAAGGTAAAAAATTGAAACCAATTCGATATAGTCCTTTCAAGATTATTGACAAGATTGGTAACAATGTCTTTCGTTTAGATTTGCCTCCTTATATGCAAATGTATGCAGTTGTTAATGTTGAGAATTTGAAATTGTATGAGCCTCCGTTGATTGATGATCATGTAGAGCATGTTCGGATTCCTTCTATAGATGATTTTTCCCTAGAGTATCTTAAAGAACTGCATGAAGACACCATCCTTGACAGGAGAATGTGAACTTCAAAACGAGGAAATGTGGAGTATCTTCAAGTTGGTCTTAAAGGAACAAATCCAAGAAAATCCAAGTGGATTGAGGTTGGAAGGGTGAGGGAACTATACTCTCATCTTCACATAGATGAGAGTATCAATTTTTGCTCAAAAATTCAAAGTGCTTGGAATTGCTTCAAATCGAATGAGAGCATAGGCCTCATCGTTGCAAACCCAACGCAACTCATTTGGGTTCAAATGAACGTCGAGAGCGAGAGATATTGCGATCTGTTTGAATCGTCAAACAGGTAAACAAAGGACGCTGACTGGGCAATCCGTACAGGCTGACGTGGCAGGGGCCATACGATGACATGGCAAAGACTGTATGTCTGTATGCTGATGTGGCATGTGATGACGTGGTAGTTTTTGATTGGTAGATGTGGTCGAATTGTGATGTGACATGTGGCATCATTTTGGTTAATGGTGTGGTGTCATGTGGCCCAGTCATGGGATGCCACGTGGCACCGTTGTATTAGTTATTGGTTCAAAACTTTATGTACTCCATGGGGTTCGAACCATGGACCTCTCCCATAGTCCAAAGTCTTGGCAAGAGATGCCCTGCCAATGCGCCCACACATTGTTGCTTACCATATAAAAACTTTCATTTTATTTAAGTTCAAACTATTGTATATGTGGGCGGGGTCGGGTTGGGGCTTAACCCCAGCCCATGGTCTTTTGTGTTATACCATGTGACCACTTACCACATGGCAGGTGCGCGCGGGAGTTGTATTTCAAATGGAGCCCCAGGTCGCACACTATATATGCCATATGACCCAATGTAATAGCTGGCGCACATTTTTTTATTCAAACAGTTAGCATGGTTTCAATGGGTGGTCCATGTGCCTGACACTTGGCGCTTAACTATTGGCTAGCCCTTTTTGTATATGCGGTCGGTTCTATGACCCACATGTGCCCAAGAGCTTGGCGGTTAGGGGCTGGTGCGCCCATAACCATCCTACAGTTCATACCACTGGCACGGTTGCGTTTGGTGCCTGTTTTTTATGCTTCAAATGGCGTGTGTGCTAGGTTGAATGACCAAGGGTGCAATTTGTAGATGCAGAGACAACAAGCTTGAAGGGGGGACTTCCAGGAAGCCTAACTTCTTCGTTTTTTGGCCAAACAAGGTGTCGAAAAAGCCCAGCTAGGGGTTTTTGGATGTTCTGAATCCATTGGAGCAGTCTATTTGACAGTTTGAGCATTGTAAAGAACATTTTTGAGCACTTTGAGAAAATAATACAAATGATCCATTGGAAGCTAGACCAGGAGATGTAGCCCAAGAGAGGGGTGAACTCCTTTATCATTTGTTGTGTTATGTGTTTTCTGTTAATTGATTATGCTATTGTTTATATGCATATTGAATGAGTAAATCCTATTAATGATGTGTTGCAAAGTTGATTCATTTGCTTTTAACACATAAAATTTAACTTGCAAATATTTTCAAGATTACAAGTCTTCTTCATTTTTAGATCAACAACTCCCTCAGCTCTAGGACTATTTTACCTACTTGAACCTAAAAGACATATTAAGGATGGGTCATGTCTAGAATGTTTATCAATAATGGGATTTTCAGTCATCCACCTCAGACTAGAGGTGGTGGGCTATAAATACAGATCACCTACCCCACCAAGAAAGGCTTAATTTTTCATCTTTAAATTTGGAAGTTCTCAACCCTGAACCAAATATTTGACAAAGACAAACAAACCATGGTGGGGACACAAGTTGGGTGGATTATTCAGTCTCAAGGAATTCTATGCTTTGGCAATAGGACATGCTCAGATCACTCAGGACAACATCTGAATTAAAATATGGAACTCCAATCTTTGACCGAAAGTGGCCATATTTATATGGTTAAATACTCATCGAAGGATCCAGACTTTAGATCAGATACTCCACATAGGTTTTGAAGGGACAAGCCTCTGTATCATGTGAAAACAAGATACACAAACTTTAGAGAACCTTTTGAACTCTTGTCCCTTTAGTGCAATCCTTTGGGATCAAGGAACCAAAATTTTTTAGACAAATTGATTGGCATAGATATAATGCCAAACTCACTCTCTCTTCATGGTGTTTGAAAACACAGATTCCAACAGAGAAAATAATCCTTTAGTAACCACTCACACAATGAGATCAAAGATCAACACACCAATATTTTGACATGGTAAAACCCTATGGGGAAACATCAATGGCCCTAGCCAACGTGGCCACTTGGAGCAATTTATTAATGCAAAATAAAAAGATTACAACGATATTTAAAAGAGAGTTTCTCACAATCGATCATCGAAAAATGACCCTCTATGTTCTTTAAATAGAGATCACAGACCAATCGGGTGCTAAGACACATATCAATGTAGTCGTTAAGATTGAGGAGAATATGAACTGTCGGATCACTCTGTGTCGGGAACATATCATGACCGTCATATTTCCTAACTGTAAATTCATACTAAAGAAACACACTTTTACTTAACAACACATTAGACCAAGTTGATCTTAACTAACTCCTAAGTGTATAAATATCCTGTAATGTCCCCAACCTCGCAGGCCGAGCCACGTCACATAAACTTGACTTCTTCCTCTAGGATATTCTTTGTAGTGGCCCAAACTCACTATTGGAAAATTCTACTTCAAAATTCCTAGTGTGAAAAACCTACTTGTAATACTCCCTGTTACAAGTAGATTGGATTAACTTCACACAACCCTAAGGCTTCAACCACCTTATCTCTTCTTCATTTATCCTCAAGCTGGCATCGGGATTTAGATCACATTGAATCAGTGCCTAGAGAACACAATGCCCCCTCTCTTGAATCTTAATTAGGCGACTTTGGCCTCTCTGTCAGAGTTCTTTTGGCGTTTCGGGGTTTGCGGATGAGAAAGGATTAGTATTTTTCTCCTTTAAAGCCGTGATGGGTGAAATACCGGGAGGGCCTAATGGTCGCCATGTGTTCCCCACTGATTTGACGGCTCTGAACTAACCCGGTAATACTGTGGGCCCAAGTTTCGGCGCTATCGGGGTTCGGGGTTTCGAAATGTAAAATGGCGAGGAATGCTTACCACTCGAACTCCCGAATGCCGACATGACATGGATGCATGCCGCGTGTCCTTCAGATGGACGGCCCAGATAGTATTTTCTATTATAAAGGGGTTGTCCCCCCTTCGCCCGCTCGCTTGATATGACCTAGTGCTGAGATCTTGGGCTTAGTTCAAAAGGAGCTTTAGAGTTTCGATGATCGGCACTTTCAAGTGCAATGAACGGAGAGCTTCCTGACTCCCGATACCCGATACGCCGACATGATGCCACCTGTCCCGGTTGGATTGGACGACCCAAATCTGATTTGAACTATTGGTGCTCCCTCTTTTGCTAAACCTCGGGCAACTCGGTAGCTTCAAAAACCCGATGACTGTCGATCTTCTTTGTAAATAGATCTTGGATGCTGCCAACGCTATTTTTCCCGCTTGCTTGCCTTGCTACCGAAAAAACAGGGAGTCTCCCGTGCTGTGCTTGGGCACTTCCTGAGAAACCTGCAGACCTGGGTGCTTTTGCGCCTAAGACAAAAATAATCGCTAACATTAGGCTCCATGGGGGATAGAGTCATCCCTGTGATGCTCTAAGAACTCATTCTGCAACTTCAGTGCCTTGCTGTTGGGCTATGGAGTCAGGCTCAAAACATCCCGCTGTTGAAAATATAGGCCAAAAAATAAAAACAAAACAAACTAAACGTTCATGCTTACAGGAGCTTATTTATGTACAGTCCTAATCTAATAAAACACTTTACATGGGCTAGGTGAAAGAAAACTTCCACCATAGTCATTCAAGCAGCTTCCTGGATAGAAGCTCCTTCCTTTTGTCGATGATCATCAGCAGATGGTGTAACCGTGACAGCAGAGCGGTTACACTCTTCAACTCCTCCTTACAGGCTGGAGTTGAGATGAAATAGGGTGGATCCAAAGCATAGGGGAAATGCCACTCCATGTACTTGCAGACAAGGTCATAGAATGAGTGGAAAATTCCAGAAAATGGGCGACATACACCTTCCTCTGCTACACAGCTGTTCACCTGTGGTTGAATATCTCTGATAAGCACAGGTTGATGTTGGACAACTGATGTAGGTTCGTTTCTCTCGGGCGGTGGCTGCTCGCTGACTGGCTCTAGACAGGAAATATTCTGCTCCTCTGGTTCGGTCTCCCCCGGGTCCGATTCGTATTCATCATAAATAGGGACCATGGGGTGGTTCTGTTTGCTAACTGGCTCTTCAGTATCTCTATAGTGATCAAAAGTAGAATAAGCTTGCTGCTCATCATCACTATAATATATATCAAAAAGGGGTTGTCCTTCATTGATATGATCCTCCTCCAGAACAGTGATCCTGTCAAAAATTTTCGTTTCAGGGACAGTGGGACCTGCTGCTTCTGGCTGCTCATACATAATCCTTTTCTCTTTAATCCCAAGTAAAAATATATCGTGAGAAACCCCCTGGGGGAAAAGAGAAGAAACCTCTTCCACAACTAACCCCTCTTTTAAAAAGAGAGGGTCTTCGTCATCATGAGCAGAGCTGCTAGGAACATCTGCTTCCACCCGATGCCTAGGTAAGCCATCTACTATAGACCACATATGCTCTATAAACTCATAATTTTCACAAGAGGCATGTTGATCGTTATGAACATCTAAAAGAGCAGGTGCATCTAAAATAATGTCAGATGCTTCCGTTCCAGGGCTAACACAATTAATACATTCAACACCTCTATTTTTTCATGGAAAATGCTTTCCTCCACAGTAAAGGATTTATCATGGACATGGTCTTCAGGGCCAACAGAGGCTACCTGAAGCAAAGAAAACTCCTCACAACAGTTTTCAAACAAGCAATCAGCTGGATAGTAGTCTTTACAAAATGAATTGAAAGCTATATGAAAACCTATTAAAGAGCGGATGCTTGCAGCGGGAAGAGACCGACACCATTCAAGAGTAGCTCCCTTCAATGAATACCTGAAGAGCTTAATCTGGACATCCTCATGCATGATGTTGTGTCAGTGAATAGCCTCATGGAAGTCCAGTAAATGCTCAGCTAGTTCCTCCCAACTTGTTGCATGAAATTCAGGGAGGAAATCTTCCCATTGGTCTCTATCAGGAAGTGCATTAGGAAACCCAACTATCTGGGAAAAGTCACAGAAAGAAAACCTTTGAGCCATTATTTTCTCCATATCGAAACAGTGGAGTCGCCAATCGATCCTCGAATCATGGAGTCGCCAGGTGAAAGATGCGCAGCTTCAAATATGCCTAGTCCTTGTTCACCATCAAAGGCTAGATCTTAACGTTGTCGTTACCCCAGGAAGCTTCTCAGACTAAGAAAGCAGCTGCTGAAACCTTCTCGAGAAACCTCCTTAGGGTCAGCTTTCAGGTGTTCTAACAGTAGTCACAGCTGAAACAATGATGTGGAAACAATGGAGTCGCCACAGTGGAGTCGCTAGGTGCACAGTAGCAATCTTTAAGGGCTCTAATTTTTGATGCACCTTCAGAATCAGAGGCTCAATGTCGTTCTGCCCAGGGAAAATCTTCAACTTCGTCCCCGACAACGGTGCCAGAAATGTTAGCGTTAGAAGTCACCCCTGGATTGCTTGCAGGAGCAGAGCCCAATGCCCATCATTTTTTTAGGTCACAATTTATTTAATGGGGTGATCGGATGGGTGAAGACTCAAGATAATATAGCTTTAACTCGGGAAACTGGGCCTGGTATGTAGAAAGCAAGGGAGGTCTTGATCCAACTTCTGTCAGTAAGTTGATTAAAGGGTGGTAGATGGAATACTTGTAAGAAGGGTGAGCAAGACTGCCTCGGGCAGTAGGCCTTCAGAAGCTTGAAGAAGAAAAACTCAGAAGCCAAGATCCTCTTGGTCCAGAGTTTCAAAGAGCTGAGGGGGTGACTCGACTGAATCCTTCAATTTCGAGTCGTTTCAGTGCTGGGAACATCACAAGAACCAATTAGAAACAATGTGACTATTACAGTGATCCAACCTACATCATCCTATAACAGCCACAACTCAACTGGATCCTCCAATTCTGAGTTTTTCTAACACAGTAAACAAAGAAATGGAAGGGAAGCTGACATCCATAAAGTAACAAATCTCAAATGCCATCTACATTAACCAGAGCGACCAATGCTTCATCAAAACCTTACAATCGGGAGCTTTGCTCAACCATCGATAGATCCAAAAAATGGCCAAAATGCCTACATATGCTCTTCCCCATTTCGCCCAGCAGAGGCGTCTCCTCAATCACATCTGGCCTGCATTCTACTGTCATACGCTACCTTAATTCTTCATGGCTCGTGCTAGGGGGGTAGCTGAGCCCTTAAATGTTGAATTGGCGTGTGTAGGATTCCCTGGCAAGTTGGAGACTCGACGCGGCTTCCATGGAAAGAATCAGTACAGAGGACCATCTCGGGTGGACCTTCAGCCGGGACGTCCATACCCTGTAATTAATGAGTGAAGCGAGGCTTCAACCACCTTATCTCTTCTTTGTTTATCCTCAATCTGGCATTGGGATTTAGATCACATTGAATCAATGCCTGGAGAACACAACAGCCCCTCTCTTGAATCTTAATTAGGCGCCTTTGGCCTCTCTGTCAGAGTGATTTTGGCGTTTCTGGGTTCGCGGATGAGAAAGGATTAGGATTTTTCTCCTTTAAAGTCGTGATGGGTGAAATGCTAGGAGGGCCTAACGGTCACCACGTGTTCCCCACTGATTTGATGGCTCTGAACTAACCTGGTAATACTGTGGGCCTGAGTTTTGGCCCTATCAGGGTTCAGGGTTTCAAAATGTAAAATGGTGAGGAATGCTTACCACTCGAACTCCCGAATGCTGACATGACGTGGATGCATGCTGCGCGTCCTTCAGATGGACAGCCCAGATAGTATTTTCTATTATAAAGGGGTTGTCTCCCCTTCACCCACTCGCTTGATATGACCTGGTGCTGAGATCCTGGGCTTAGTTCGAAAGGAGCTTCGGAGTTTCGCTGATCGACACTTTCAAGTGCAATGGACAGAGAGCTTCTTGACTCCCGATACCCGATACATCGACAGGCTGCCACCTGTCTCGGTTGGATCGGATGACCCAAATTTGATTTGAACTATTGGTGCTCCCTCTTGCGCTAAACCTCGGGCAACTCAGTAGCTTCGAAAACCCGATGACCGTCGATCTGCTTTGTAAATAGATCTTGGATGCTGCCAACGCTATTTTTCCCACTCGCTTGCCTTGCTACCGGAAAAACAGGGATTCTCCCGTGTTGTGCTTGGGCACTTCCTGAGAAACCTGCAGACCTAGGTGATTTTGCACCTAAGACAAAAATAATCGCTAACACTGTCTCCAAACTATGGTCTAATATTCAACAAAAGACTTGGTCCAAGGTGTCGACTGCTGCAACTAGCCTACAGTCCCTCATTCCCCACATGTCTATCCCACCTGAGGAAGTGTGACCCTTATCTTCTTAAGAGTCATTTGACTTCCCAAATTCCCTTTTAGGGATTCAACAATAGGCTAGACAGGAAGTATCAAAGCCCTGTATCTAATACCCAGCGCACCAAAGAACAATTCTCAACCAACTCTCACCCGGAGAGAATGCTCATAGGCCTGGCAACCCACCTATTTGACAACAAATATTTTCTCTGGAGAGAATTCTCATGAGCCTAATAGCCTTCTTCTTCAATAGTAAACAAACCTACCCAAGCATAGGGTTAAGAAAAAATGACAATAAGTTACAACAAAAAATACACATTCCTTCACAGAGGAGATTCCAGAATGATTGATTCCCATTTGATTTACACTAAGGCCATCAATATATATTGCATGCCTTCTACTTGACACTTGTCACCTTTAGAAGTAGCTTTAGCCACTTGGTGACTTGTTTCCTACCCTCAGTAACTTAGGATAAATACATATCCATAAATTAAACTTTTGAAAATATTAATAAAATATTCCCTTGACTTATGCTTCCCCTTTTTCCTTTTTCATGGATTTTAGCCCCCGTCTCTTTTTCGTCTGAGTTGAGTTTGTGTAGTGATGTGATTATATTAAAAATATTGAGGGTGATTACATTTACAATACAGGCGCACCGACCTTCTGCATCTAGGCTCACTAGCCTTAGAACATAAACATATATACAAAGGCTCTCTGGCCACAAAGCTGTGCGCTTAATTTGATGTGCATAAGACTCTAGGATGTGCGCACTCTTATTTTGATGCACCATCCTTACATACTTTCACAAGTGTGTGCTACATTATAAAATGTGCACTTTCTTTCTTTGATGCACAACCCTCACAAAATCACCAAACTATGGAATGTGCGCACAAAACTGAATTCAATACTTTCTACTAACAACAACTCACCAGTTTATACACACACACACACACACATTTACATTTACATTTACAGTTGGGATTCATCCTAGGGGTATTACATTCCCCTATCCCTTATTTATGCACTATCCTCAGTGCATTACATACACATTTATACTCAAAACTTTCAAAAGTCTTCAGAGAGATGTGGATACTCTGCTCGCATAACATCCTCATGTTCGCAGGTTGCATCCTTAGGAATGTAACAGGTCCAATGGATCCTTACCAATGCTATTGCATGATTCCATAGCATCTTGACTTTCCCATACAATATGCACACTAGTTGAACTCGAAAGTTTCCCTCTTGCTCCACCTGAATCACATTCCAATCAATGACATGATTAGCATCGGGTATATACATTTTAAGAAAAGAATCATGCAATACATTATGAATACTCAAGGATGCAGGCAATGCAAGCATATATGCGACATGACCAATCCTCTCCAGGATTTCAAATGGCCCACAATAGCGTACTGCCAACTTAGAAAAAATTCCCAACTTCAGGGAACTTCGTCTGCTTTTACTTTTAGGAACACATGGTGACCCACTTTAAATTCTCTAAAAGTTCAACCTTTATCTATGTAGGTTTTCTATCCGTCTTGGGTCGTTTTTAATTTTTTCTTTATTTTTACCATCTACTCTTCCATTTCTCGGAGCATATATGGCCCAACTACTACACGGCCTATTGGGTTATCCCAACTCAAAGGTGTGTTGCACCTTATACCATACAGTGCTTCAAATGAAATCATCTTTAAATATGCTTGATATCCATTATTGTAAGAAAACTCTACCAAATACATGTAGTCTTCCCATTTTGATGGCTTATCCATCACACACATCCTTATCATATCTTTTATTACCTAATTTACCCTCTCTGTTTGTCCATCTCATTCTGGGTGATAGGTTGTGCTAAAGTTCAGACTTGTTCCAATTCCTTTGAATAATCCTTTCCAAAATTTTGAAGTGAACTTGGGATCTCTGTTAGACATAATTGCCTTAGGAATACCGTAAAATTTAGCAATTTATTGCATGTATATCTTGGCAATTTCGGTTGCCTTTCACTGGAACAAAATGGGCATCTTTAGTAAGGTTTTCCACCACCACCATGATAGAATCATTTTTCTTGGAAGTCCTAGGAAAATTAGTTATAAAATCCATTGTTATAGCTTCCCACTTTCACTCAGGGATGGGAAATGGTTGAAGTAAACCGGATGGATGTCTGTGCCCAACCTTGACCTTTTGACATTCGAGACATCTAGTGATAAAATCAACAAATTCCTTTTTCATACCTGGCCAATAGTATTTCTTCTTGACAACAAAAATTGTCTTTTGGTAACCTGGATGTCCAACATAAGGAACCTTATGCATCTCTAACAATATTAGGCTTTTCAACTCCTGATCATTTGGAACATAGACTCTGCATCTAAACTTCCAAATTCTATTGTGACATACCTTGTTGGAAGTTTGCCTTTATGTCCACATAGCGCAGATCTGATTTGGAAACTTATGAAAGTTTGTTGCACAAATCTATTTGGTACATGCTAATGGTTGTAGCATGCATCTCATGCACCCTCCTGTTGAGTGCATCCGCCACCTTGTTCTCTTTTCCTCTGATATGATTTATGTTGAAGTCCTACTCACTAAGGAACTTTAACCACCTGCTTTGTCTGACATTTAAAATTGGTTGTCCAAACAAATATTTCAGACCACAATTGTCTATCCTCAGTTCAAATCTTTTTCCCATGAGATAATGCCACCACATATTCAAGGCATGCACTATAGATGTCGATTCTAAATAGTGAGTGGCATAGATCCTTTCATGATTTTTCAACTTCCTTGATTCGTATCATACCACATGTCCATTCTGACTTAGGACTCCACTAAATCCTTCCTTGCATGCATCCATGCACACAACAAAGTCTGCATCAGGATCAACAATTCTCAAAATTGGTGCACTTTTCAACAAACTCTTCAAGTGCTAAAGAATCCTTGCACCCAAAGTCCACTCAAATCACACACCTTTCTTCTGTAGGGATGTGATTGGATGCGCAATATATGAGAATCCTTCAATAAACATTCTGTAGTACCCTGCTAGTCCCATAAAGGATCTCAATTCTCCTACATTTCTTGGTGTTGGCCATTCCTCAATGGATTTTATCTTGGACGAGTCCACAACTATTCCTTCCTTTGAAATAATATGACGTAAGTAATGAATCTTTCTCTGGTAAAATGAACACTTGCTCAACTTTTCATAAATTTGATGCTCCCTCAATACCTGCAACACCATCCTCGAGTGTTGTTCATGGTCTTCTTTAGACTTTGAGTAAATAAGTATGTCATCCAAAAATATGATGACAAAGTTATCTAAATAAATTTTGAAAAAGTCCATTCATTAAACACATGAAGAAAAATGGTTCATTTGACAACCCAAATGGCACCACTGTAAACTTGTAATGGCCATACCTTGTTCTAAAGGTAGTCTTTCTAATGTCTTCTTCCTTAATTCTCACCTGGTGATATCTAGATCTGAGATCAATCTTTGAAAATATCTGCATGCCTCATAGTTGATCAAAGAGGTCATCTATCCTTGGAAAATGATACTTGTTCTTTACTGTCACTTTGTTCAACTGCTTGAAGTTGATACAAAGTCTCAACGTACCATATTTCGTCTTCACAAACAATACTGGGGCACCCCAAGGTGACAATCTTGGGCCTATATACCTCTTATTTAGAAGATATTCAAGTTGCATTTGCAACTCCATCAATTTTGGTGTACTCATCCTATAAGGATTATTGGATACATGAGTTGCTCCCGACATCGGATTTATAGAGAATTCGATATCTCTTTTTGGTGGAAACCCCGGTATTTTCTTAAAGACATCCTCGAATTCCTTTAGTACTGCATAATCTTCAACACTTGGCACTTTATCCACAAGTGCCTCCTCCATGTGCGAAGCAATTACTTGAAATCCTTTCCTGTAACTTTTCTTCAATTGTAAGGTTGTAATTTCTCTGATAGTCACAAATCTTGGAATGCCTTGAACTGTTCTCAAATTTCCTTGCCCATCCAAGCAAGTAAATTCCTTATTATAACAATCTAGAACAACATGATGCTGGTCCAACCAATCCATACCAATGAGGCAATCATACGAGCCGAAAGATATGATATTCAAATCAGATTTTGTGTGCAGTCCATTCATTTCCATTGGACATGCCTTGACCATCTCATTAATTTTCCTTTTTTCCCCTGTAGCTAACTACACCAACCAAGGTTTTCCAAGATTACTTCTCGGCAATTGGGATCTTTCCACCATTTTAGGATTTAGATAACTATGACTAGGTCCTGAGTCAATTAAAATAACAATGGGTTGGTCATTAATATTACATTCCACCTCGATCATGTGTGACTGAAACTTATCTTGCTTGTTGTCTAGGGATGCGTAAATTCTAGGTACACTTCTACCCATGTCTTCGACTGTCATAGTTTGTCATACATTGTGCACAGTCCTCTCTTTTTTACATATTTGAGGGCAATCTCTAAACATATGATTTTCATCGCAACCCCAACACTTCATTGGCTGTTGCCTTGGCTTGGTTTCCATTGTCCCAGTTATTCTAGGCTCCTTGGAAATTGGCTTCCCTTGTGCAATATTTTTGAAAAATGGTGGCTTAGTCCGCTTCTTCCTATGTTGCACCTTACTTTTCATTTTGTCTTCCCAAGCCTTTTGGAAGGTTGTTCTTCCCTTCTGTTGATCATAGATACATTTATCTCTCCTTATAGTTTCTTCCAATGTCTTAGGATCATCATATTTATATTATCACTAATAAATGATGGCAAGCCACTCAGGTACCTTTAAATATTCAATTGTTCTATTCGATTACTGAGAGGGGGGGTGAATCAATAATAAATCAATTTAATCCTTTTTAACCATATAATGCAAGTGTTATATCAGTGTAGCATTATCATCCAATAATTGCAGAGTAAATAAACAATGAAGCAATGAACAATCATACACATACATTTTTACGTGGAAACCCAAAGCGAGAGAAAACCACAGAATGATTTTTCTTATATGTCTTGAAGAATTACATTCATTGGAAGAACCAAATTTCTTTGTTTTCCAGCTGCAACTGGAAGGAGGCTCCAACCCCCTAGTTTCTTAGGCTACAACCTGAGGGAAGCTCCAACTCCCAAATTCTCTGGCTACAAATAGAAGGAGGCTATAACCCCCTAAGTTCTCTGGCTACAACCGGAAGGTGGCTACAACCACCTATCCTTTCCTCGTCTAACCACCCTGACGTATAAGTAGAATGATTGAACCACTGTCAGACTATCACAGTGAGATATACTGCTGTAAACTTGTACCAATGAACCTGCACCAAACAACTTGTACCAATAACCTGAACCATGCATCAAACTATACCTCAACCTGTAATCAACCTGTACCATAAACAAGTGCATCAACCATGCACCAACCTGTACCAAACAACCTGTAATCAACATGTACCATAAACAAGTGCATCAACCATGCACCAACCTGTAATCAGAATGTACCATAAACAAATGTATTCAACCATGTACCAAGTATGTACCAATCATGTATCAACTACTCATCAACTATGACTCATCAAGATGTATCAACATCATCAACTATACACCTCATGTATGTGCCAACTCATCAACTACTTGTCTCAACCATGTACCCAACATGTACCTCAACCAAAAGACCTCATCAATTTCATCATCTAAATCTGATTTGTAACTCTGCAATAGACCTGGTGTATATGATCACATACTTGCAAACCTTCCTTAACTTTAACAACAAGAGACTAGCATTTTCATCAAACTTTACTTTAGTCTCACATGACTAGTTTTGGATTAGT
>JZKD02S1672708.1:724833-742930 GCA_000966675.3 Picea glauca
GAAGCACCAACTTCCTTTTTTTTCCAGCTGCAACTGGAAGGAGGCTCCAACCCCCTAGTTTCTCAGGCTACAACTTGAGGGAAGCTCCAACTCCCCAATTCTCTGGCTACAACCATAAGGAGGCTACAACCCCCTAAGTTCTCCAACTACAACCAGAAGGTGGCTAAAACCACCTATCCTTTCCCCATCCAACCACCCTAACGTATAAGTAGAATGATGGAACCACTATCATACTATCACTTTGAGATATACTGCTATAAACCTGTACCAATCAACCTGCACCAAACAAATTGTACCAATAACTTGAGCCATCCATCAACTTGTACCTAAGCCTGTAATCAACTTGTACCATAAAAAAGTGCATCAACCATGCACCAACATGTACCAAACATCCTGCAATGAACTTGTACCATAAACAAGTGCATCAACCATGCACCAACCTGTACCAAACAACCTGTAATTAGCCTGTACCATAAACAAATGCATCCAACCATGTACCAAGTATGTACCAATCATGTATCAACTACTCATCAACTATGTTGGTACATTTGTAACTCTATAATAGACCTGGTGTATATGATCACATACCTGCAAACCTTTCTTAACTTTAACAACAAGAGACTAGCATTTTCATCAAACTTTACTTTAGTCTCACATGACTAGTTTTGGATTAGTCTACAACCCTAACTTGCAATAATCATAAATATTTACCTGTAATGAATAAAGATATGAAAATAGTATACAATGTTCTTCAATGTGTTTTGTGCAATTCCTCCAGGTGTCACTAATTGGAACCTCTCAGAAAAGGAGTTATAGAAAAAATGGCATACCTTGTTGAATTATGGCTTATTCTAGAGAGATAACTTGTAGAGCGTGCCCCACACAGAATATTTGTTGTATGGCTCTAAAAATTGTACACAGAATATTACAGACTTTAATATAACCAAAACATTTGGTCTTACTGAATTAGGATCTGTTATGAAGAATTTATGATGTTTTTACCCGAAACACCTGTTTTAGACTAGTTTCAGGACTAAACACAAACCCTATTTTCCACGGAGTGTAACTCCAAAAATACAATGACCCACAAGTTGAAATTTGTACCACAACTACTTGGTTATGTTTCCTCAATGTCCTCCCAATTTCACAGTCTAAATCATTCTAGAAAAAAAATATTGCGGAAATGGT
Source organism: Picea glauca (assembly GCA_000966675.3). Taxonomy (NCBI): domain Eukaryota; kingdom Viridiplantae; phylum Streptophyta; class Pinopsida; order Pinales; family Pinaceae; genus Picea; species Picea glauca. The sequence continues at coordinate 726,022 of JZKD02S1672708.1, forward strand.
GAGATGACCTGTAAATAACATACCTTAGAAAGCATTATCAAAAGAATTTATCCTCCTTTGAATTTCAGCCTTCTTTACTTCACCTTCCCTCTGAAATTAGGCTTAGATATCCTTTGGTTACATCAGTCACCTGTAGATACTCAATATGCTCAAGTTTGATTAAAATGAGAGAGTCTTTCCTCTTATTTATATTTTCATGTAGCTTCCTCAAGGGGTTACCTTTTAACCATTTTAACCCACTTTCCTTATTTTAGGGTTAACCCACTTCTAATTTCTTCGTTAACTTTATTATTTAGAGAATTTATTTTGTATTCACTTTGAATTATAGTACACTCATCACTTCACTTTATTATTTACCTTCTAAAATCTCTTAAACTATTTTGACTACTTTGACCTTTTGGGGCTTCTAGATGACTCATGAGGGTTCTCCAACTTTACATGGTCATAACTCTCTAACCGTGAGGAGTTATGTGACATTCCACATACCACCGGAAATGGAATGAATTTTACTATCCATATAGAATAGTATTACCTACAAATATATCAAAACTCATACCATTATCCATCAAACAAACTTTGGTCCATTACCCAAACCTGGGTTCTCCAACTTTGCATGGCCATAACTCTCTAACCGTGAGGAGTTATGTGATGTTCCACATACCACTGGAAATGGAATGACATGTAATACCCATATAAGGTAGTATTACCTTCAAATATATTAAAACTCATACCATTATACATCAAACAAACTTGGGTCCATTACCCAAACCTTTGTGCTACCGGAATTCACTACCAAACTTTCTCCAAGGGTTGACATCAATCACTAAGGGTTGACATCAATCTACAATATCACTCTCCAATGGTTAACATCAATGAAAACCAACCCAAATAATAAACATGTTCATCCTTGATAAAAGGCACATATTTCAGTATCTCTAAAAACTCCTTTCGTGCTCATCTATGGTCATGCTCCCAAGCTTGAGTTCAAAGAATTCCTTCATTTTCCTATCATAGTAGCGCTTGGTTAAATATTTATTTTCAAAATATCGCTTGAATTCCCTCCAAGTAACCTTCTTATCATCAATGTGTTTCACTTACACATATTGATCACACCACATTGATGCTTTTCCCTTGAGCTGATAAATGACAATTTGCCCTTCTTCCTACAAGGAGAAATCATGGAGCTGGAAGTATTTTCTCATACCCAAGAACTAAAAATTTTCATCCTTATCCTTCTTATTCTAACCATCAAAAGTAGGAGGCTTGATCTTATTCATTTCCCCCTGTAGCTCATCCACCCCAGTCCTTCTCTTATGCTTTCTGACAGAAGATGGACTCAAAATATTTCACACTCTCCTGGTTGAATGCCTTGGAAAGTGATGGACATGTCTGTCATCACTTCTTGAATTTCTACCCTCATCATGAGACCTATGTCTTCCTGATTTACTTGACTCAGTCTCCGTATCCATATTTTTCTCAATTATGTCCAACTTTTGTAGCTACTTGATGTTGAAAACATCTTGCTCCTCCTTGGCTTTCATAATCCTATTATTATCCAATTTATAGATTTGGACGTCCTTTTGCAAAATTTTTGTGGTCTCTACCAAGCAGGGATGATTTTAAGGATGGAAATTTCTTTTAAAATGTAGAAACCTTGGCGAATCTTACTAATCCTTCATATGTCAACTATAAATGTTTGGCGATATTTTTGTAAAAATATTCAAATTTCTAAGTATTTTATATAGTTTTTATAAAAAGTTTGCGATTTGTGAGGTAAAATAATTTTATGCTATAGAATTTGGGCGAATCATTTTTAAAATAACGAATCTTGTTTTTGGAAAAACCATGAAAAATTAGCCCATGAGAAAAATTTAGCCCCTAAAATCATCCATGCTACCAAGTTTATGCTCTCCTCTAAGCCTTCCCTATGTCAATTGGATTATGTAGCTTCAACACCCATACCAATGTACAACCTTTCCATTTCCTCATCCTGACTATAGGTTCTCTGCACACCTTCCATGCTTTTAATCTCTGCATTGATCCCACCCTGAACTAATTGATGTTAGTTATGCAAAAAGTGTAGTCAACAAGATTTATTAGACTAATCAATGTGACAATTTTATGAAATATATGCACAATTTGTCAAAATCCTTTCCTTTCTTTTTCCCTTGGATGATTTTTAACATCCAAACTCTAGTGTGCACACTCATTCATCACAGTCCTACACTATGCACAATAAACTTTGTACTGTGCAACACCAATACTTAGCACACACAACTATTTCATGATAATATCTAGTCCATACAAGTCCAGTGTTGAACCAATTTCTCTGATACCAGAATGTAACATCCCTGGCCTCCCAGGCTGAGCCATGTCACACAAACTCAACTTTTTCCTCTAGGATATTCTTTGTAGCGGCCCAAACTCACTACTGGAAAATGCTACTTCAAAATTCCTAGTGTGCGAAACCTACTCATAATGCTCCCTGTTACAAGTAGACTGGATTAACTATGCACAACCCTAAGGTACTACGCCCAAACTCACGTTGAGCTTCACTCTACAAGTACATTTTTTTTATAAAATTATAGCAGTGAAATAAATGTCACAAATCCTCTACACACTTTATCCCTTCAGTACACACACACACACACATTGTTGTGCGTGCAATTCTTCAATGCACATAATATTACTGCGCGTGCAATCAATCCAATACTAGACAATGATTCTATCACTTTGTGCACATGGAATGATTCATTGCACACTCAGGGAATCATACCATGCCTTGGTATATTCTAATCATACCACAGAGTTTAACTTAAAAGAATACTTAGGAACTATCATACTTCTCATGAGCAACAATACATATATATTCATCATACATGTAGCTAACAAGAAACACTTATAACTATCATGATCACATGTGATGTAGCATACATGAATAAGAGACCTAAATATATAGATATAAGTAGTAACATTCAACAGATTTAACCACAATATGCAAATGAAAATTCATACAGAATATAAAACCATTTAAAATATAACATTAGAGCGCACAATAATTAAACAAGTCTATGAAGGACACTTATCTTTTATGAAAAATCACCAATTGTGTGCAAGACTCAGGCGTTCCTCCTAGCCATAGACTATGTCTCTCTTAATATTTCAATGAAAGGTCACCCCTAAGTTGGGTTTAAAATCCATAGGAAAAAGGGTTCCTATCTCCAGACTATGGTATGATATTCAATAAAAGACTTGGTCCAAGATGTTGACTGCTACAACTAGCCTACAGTCCCTCATTCACCATGTGTTTGTCCCGCCCTAGGAAGTGTGCCCTTTCTCTATTCAATAGTTCTTTGGATTTTGCACCTCCCTTCTAGGTTTTTAGCAATAGGCTGGACATGAAGTCTCAGACCCCTGTATCTAATGCCCGGTGCACCAGGGAATAATTATCAGCAAATTCTCACCTAGCGAGAATGCTCATGGGCCTGACAACTCACCTTTTTGAAATAAAAGCTCTTCCCTGGGGAAAATGCTTACGAGTGTGAAAACTCTCCTCTTCAATAATAAACAATCCTACACAAGCATAGGGTTAAGCAAAAATGACAATAATTTACAACAAAAATACACATTCCTTCATAGAGGAGATTTTGTCTGAACGATTAATTCAGAATGAGTGATTCCCCCTTGATTTTCACTAAGGCCAACAATATATATTGCATGCCTTCAACTTGACACTTGTCACACTTAGAAGTATCTTTAGCCACTTTGTCACTCATTCCCTACCCTCAGGAACTTAGGATAAATACATATCCATAAATTAAACTTAAAGAAATATTAATAAAATATTCCCTTAACTTATGCTTCCCCTTTTTCCTTTTTCGTAGAGTTTATCCCCCATCTATTTTTCATCTGATTTGAGTCTGTGCACAATGATGTGATTATATTGACAATCTTGAGGATGATTACATTTACAATACAAGCGCACTGGCCTTCTACATCCGGGTTCACCAGCCTTAGAACATAAACATATATGCAAAGGCTATCTGCCCTCAAAACTGCATGCTTAATATAATGTGCACAATACTATGGGATGTGCACACTCTTATTTTGATGCACCATCCTCACATACTTTCACAAGTGTGTGCTAAATTATAAAATGTGCGCTTTCTTTCTTTTATGCACAACCGTCACACAATCACCAAACTGTGGAATGTGTGCACAAACATGAATTCAAGATTTGCTACTAACAACTCACCAACTTACACACACACACACACGTTTACATTTACATTTACAGTTGGGATTCGGCCTAGGGGTATTACATATCATGACATCCCCCCTTAAGAACAACTTGGGATAGGATTGAAGGATTTAAAAAGATGACACACTAGGAGAAATGAGGAGAAATTAAAGCCTATCCCCACTTTATGACAACTTCTTGAACTCTTAACATAGATTGAAGTTTGGAAAACTTCACTTCTTTAAGAGATTTTATGAAAATGTTTGCAACTTGATCTTTTGTAGGGCAGAAGATCACTTTAATAACTTGATCATGAATGAGCTTTCTGATGAAGCACATGTGTAGCTCAATGTGTTTTCTACACTGATGTTGAAATGGATCTTTGGCAAGCTTGATGGCACTTTGATTGTCACACCAAAGGCTGGTCAGATGTTGATGCTGGAATCTAAACTATGAAAGGATATGTCGAATCCACAAGGCTTCCTGACTTGCATTAACTTTTTCTCGGTACTCTGCTTCTGCTGAAGAAAGTGAAAAATCATGTTGTTTCTTATAGGCCCAAGTGATAGGTATTGAACCTAGGATGAAAACATAACCTGCAGTAGACTTATGATCATCAGGGTAGTTGTCCCAATATGAATAAGTGAAACCAACCAATAAAGGAGTCCCCCCTGAACTGTAATGTATCCCAAACTGAACTTTACCCCAAACATACCAAAGTATTCTTTTAGCTGATTTTCAATGGATTTCATGGGGTGTTTTCCTATACTGGGAAACAAGACCAACAACAAAGGAAAGGTTAGGATGGGTATGAGTAAAGTATAAGAGGCTATCAACTAACTGACGGTACAAATTGGCAACAAATTTGGGAGAAGTACAGGTAGCAACAAGCTTGACTCCATATTGGAAGGAAGAAGGGGATGGTTTACAATATTCCATGTGAAAGCGATGAAGAAGGTCACAAGCATACTTAGACTGGGAAAGAAAAATTCCTTCCTTGGTTTGCAAAACTTGGAGGACAAGGAAATAGTGAAAAACACCTAAGTCTTTCATTTCAAATTTCTTCTTAAGGTTGGTTTTCACATGGTTTAAAAGTTTTGAGTCACTACCAGTAAGGATAAGGTCATCAACATAAAGGGAAAGGATTATGAGATAACTTGCTACTTTCTTGGTATAAACATTAGGATCAGAATGGAATCTAGAAAAGATGATGAAGGTGGATTTTCATCCTCACTGTCATCATCTGAAGAAGAATCCAGAATAGGAATAGAAGAAGGCACAAACACCGAAGACGGCTTGCAAGTCTAAGAACTCATATTGTCCGAAGAAGTGATAGAGTCTGCACCAAGGTCCATAAACCATCTTAATGTGGTTCCCTTCAAGGTAGGAGGGAACAATTTTAGCTTTTGAGCATTCAAAGTATAATAATAACTTCGACACAGAACGTCAAAATCAAACAAGAAGGTGTCTGGATCCTCGTTGTCCAAGCCATGAAAGTTTGGAAGGGAAGAGAGGGGAATGTTTTTCATTGGTTCTTGTTGTGGAATATCCCCAATGGGAAATTAAAAAGTGGAGACTACTTTGTCTACATTTCAATTCACCATGTGTTCTTTCCACAATATGTGGAGTCTCTATGAATCTGGACTGAGGATATCCTCTGGTTGTTGGGAATTTTCTAGTAGCTTCTCAAGGTTCCCTGCAATACTCCCTTGGTCTGGAAGAGGGTTTTCGATGGGAGTATCAAGGGGAGTATAAACCTCCAACATTGATTCCGGGTACGCATGATTGTTCTTGTCAATGTCCCCTAGACCTTCTATCAAATCTTGATATTCATCTTTTGTCGCTGCTGTAGGTGGTCCTGCATGAACAAAAGACTAGGAATCAACTCTTTTCCGTGGTCTAGTATTTTGATAGTCTACCCCTGAAGCCAATTATTTTTCCTTGGATATTATTTCTTGAATGTATGTCACCTATCCTTGGTCCTGATTTATTTTTCCACCACAACCCCTTCTACCTGTGGGTTTAGTATTCCTGGTGGCACCACGTTCTTCTCCTACTTTAGTCATGCACCCAAAATATCTTGAAATTCATCAATACAATGTAAGCTATGCTTTTGCACCTCTAATAACCTCCCCACCAACAATGCCAAAATGTTGGTGTGTTTAATCATCTTATTAAAACATCCAATGCATTTAATTCTCAGAATGAGATACATTCGTTATTGCAAGGTTATTGTGAAATGTCTATGCAGGAAACAATCCTCTAACTAACACTATCCTGAGATAAAAAAGGAAATAAAACCTCACCAACTAAGCATATAATTGATATTAAGCCTTATACTTCCTAGAAACAAAAAATCCTTACGAAATTGCAAATCACATCTATTACTTAATCCAAATTGCCAATTTGTTGTAAATAGAAACACTCTTATGGTTGTACTAAGGTCGAAACATAGTACTACAATTAAAATCACTATTTAAATCTTGTTTAAAGTAAAATATCCCTATTGAATTAACACTATGCAAAATGGAAATAAACTCACCCTTGCATAAATAAAACAAGCTCACTCTTGCAGAAATGAAGGGAACTCTTGCATAAAGGAAACAAACTCAATTTTGCATAATGAAAGTCACTCCAGAAACCTCACGTTGCACACTGTCCAAACCAATTCACTTTCTGGAAGAGAAACAAATAATCACACTTTCTATAAAATGAATCAACAAACTTCATTCTTAATAAATTGCACTCACTCCTATCTTGAAAACACTTCATCCAATGTAAAGGGAAACACACCTCGTTGAAATTAAACAACTCCAAAATTAACTAATGATCTATACTAGGAAACCACCTATGAATAATTGGCATCAACACTTGAATTTCATTTAACTCAAGTAACAAACCAAGATACAACAACCACACACTAACTTATAACATAAATTTTATGAACTAAGTCTGAATCAATTTACACTCGAGTGACAACAATTTGCATCTACACCAAAACACTCAAAATCAATCATGAATGAAAATCACAACAAAGGTAACACCTACAAGAAAACAAAGTAAATCTACCTATTAATACAATAACAACAACCCTTCTAAAGAGGAGGGTCCTTCCTCCTTAGTAGGGGCTGGAAAAGTGACAAGAACTACAACTTAATCACACATAAAGTTGAACCACAAACTTTCCAGATCTTTGTTACTCAGAAATCAGAAGGTGTAGGTACAAATGTTGTTCTTCATCGACCAAAATGATTGTTTCCCAAAACTAGACTAACTCTTGAGAGAATATGCTCTACTTCTTTTAAAATATCCCTTATCTAACTAATCTTGGAGAATTGACAATTACGAACAACCTTGAGAATATTTTGATTCTCAAGATGTTCATTGTTTTCTTAATTAAGAAGATACAAAATATTTCTTGTAACTGGTCACAACTAATTACATAATTTTCCCGTTGGATTGTCCTATAATTCGGGCTAACAAAAAAAAAAATATGATATACAATAATAGTGACTTAAAAATTGCCACATCATCAAAAGGTACCAGTCATAGCCACGAGGGCTTGTATGTTAGTGAACCGATCAACATCAACACAAATGATCTCCAAATGGCATCATTGGTCTTCTGAGGATATCGACACTGCTAGGAGTAATAACATTTCAGCGCTTCAGAGTAAAAACATCTGGAGCAACAACACCTCTAAGTAACAACATCTCGAAGTAACAACACCTCGAAGTAACAACACTATGGAGAAACAACTCCTCTATCAGTCAATTTTTCTGCGGAGATTCTCAATATTTTATTCGTAATTACCCAAAACAACCAATATCCTCCTCAAAATGAAAGCAAAATTTAAGGAATCGAGGTATCAAGTGGACTTAGCGTACCAGGATAAAAAAGTAAATATTTTGGACTATAATGGCTATGAAAAGAACATGGATATTATAAGAAGGGTAGATAAAATAGTAACAAAATGATGGAAAAAGGATGTCAATTCCTTAACCCAACAGTTGTCAACACCTCAAACCCTGAAGATTGTAGGTTACATTAAGAAGCAAAAAGTTATAGTTCTCATTGACTCAGGAAGTATCCATAACTTCATTGATAAAATATTGGTAGAGCACCTCAATTGTTTTGTATATCGAATGACAAATTTTCAAGTTTTTTTTGCTAATGGAGGGAATATTGATGTGTGGGAAAACGCCACAACATTATAAAAAGTATGGGAGAATATAATTTGGAAATACCAATGTATGTATTGGAGGTGTAGATTTTGTTCTAGAGATTCAATGGCTGAGAACATTAGGTACAATTTCTACAAACTATAATGAGTTATTCATGAGATTTGAATTGGAAGGAATTAAATATGAACTCAAAGGGTTAAAATATGGACCTTTTCAAGTCATCAACTATCATAGAATGGAAAATCTTCTAAAAAAGGTAGCAAGGGAGTTGTGGTTAAAATTTACTCTATGGAATTTAAGAAGGAAGATGAAAATATTCCAAAAGAATTAAGATGCACATTGGAAAAGCACTATAGGGTCTTCCAAGAAATTCATAAAGGTCTACCTCCATCTAGAGATCATGAACATCAAATCAAACTAATACCGGGAAGTACTCCTCCTAATAAAATTCCTTATATATATCCTCATCGGTAAAAATGGGAGATTGAGAAAACAATATAAGACATGCCAGATTTGGGTATTATTCAACCAAGCAGGAGTTCGTTTCCAGCTCTAGTAGTGATGGTGAGAAGAAAATATAATTCTTGGAGTATGTGTCCTTATTATAGAGATCTAAACAAAATCACCATAAAGAATAAATTCTCTATTCTAGAATCCAAATATTGATGAGCTATTAGATGAGCTTCATGGAGTGGCTTATTTTACAAAGTTAAATCTTAAATCAGGATATGACCAAATTAGATTAAGAAAATGTGGCATTCCCAAAACAAATTTTAGAACTCATGATGTGAACTATGAGTTCTTGGTCATGCCTTTTGGGTTGACCAATGCTCCTTCGACTTTTCAAAGTATTATGAACAAACAATTTCAACCCCATATTAGAAAATTTATGTTGGTTTTGTTTGATGATATACTTGTCTATATCAATGATGGGAACACAAAATTAAACATATGGATCAAGTCCTACAAATTCTTGAGAACAATTAATTGTATGTAGAAAGATCCAAATGTTCTTTTGGGAAACAAGAAGTAGAATATTTGGGTCATATTGTTTCAAGGGAAGAGGTTCAGGTGGACCCTCAAAAGATCCAAGCTATTACAAAAAGGCTTACTCCTAAGAACATCAATATTATTAGATTTTTTTTGGGTCTTACATGATATTATCAAAAAAATGTTAAGAATTATGCACGCATCACAAGCCCACTCACATCTCTCTTGAAGAAAAATTCATTTCTATGGAATGATAGTGCTACTTTAGAATTCTCTTTATTAAATGATGCCATGTCTTCTACACCTTATTTTGGTAAAACATTCATAATAGAATGTGATGCATTAGGACTAGGAATGGGAGCAGTATTGACACATGAAGGGAGACCAATGGCTTTTGAAAGAAAACAATTCAAGGTAAAAGATTTGGTGAAATCTACATAGGAAAAAGAAATGGAAGCAATTTTACATGCAATAAAAAATGGCAACATTATCTCATTGGGAGGCACTTTAAAGTCAAGAAAGACCATGAAAGATTAAAGTACTTTTTAGAGCAATGATTATAATCAAAAGAGAAAAAAAATGGGTAGAAAAAATGCAAGGGTTTGATTTTGAAATAATCTACAAAAAGGGGAGGAACAATGTAGTATGAGATGTTCTTTCTAGAATACAATAAGCCTCAAGATTGTATTCTATTACATCTTATATTCTTGTGTGGATGGAAGAAGCTCACCATGAATGACAAAAATGACAACAATACTAAACAAAAAGTACAATGTATAAATGAGGGGATGAAATCTATGAAACATTGGGAGTGGAAGGGAGATATACTTTGGTACAAGGGTATACTATTTTTGTGTTGTAAATCAAAGTTGAATCAACAAATATTAAGGGAGTCCCATGACTCTACGATGGAAGTGTTACCACATAAACTTGTCAAAGCCTTAGGGGTATGTAGTTTCTACCTAAGTCTATATTTTTTCTTGTTTCTACTCATTTTGCAGACCCGAGCATAAGTTTTTCCTCCCGGCTTGTAGTTTTTCTTTTGTCCACCTTCGTCCGATTGATCGACCTGTTTTCTCTATGATCGATCACTTGTTTATTTACCTCTGTCACTGATCATTTTTTTTTCCCGAGACCTCAGTCAGTCATCCAGGTAATTGTTCATAGAAGTCGCAGTCGTAAGCACCAACGTAACACTTAGAGCGGTCTGATATGGATTCAAATCAAGCAAGTGATCAAGATCAACTTTCAACGATAGAGATCCATCAGGCAGATCAGATCGACAACCATCGGGTGATCGGGATCATAGAGTTACATGAAGTATAACGTCAAACAACGTTCTGAAATCGCAAGGCCAATCCTAGCCGTTGATCTTTGGAAACATGAAATTGCAAAATGATCTGGGTCGTCTATTTCAAAGGGCACGTTGCGCAGGATCAACATTTCATTGACTCATAGAATGGAGCAGTCAAAGGGCAGAGTCATGGAGACTCACGAAATGCAAATTCGTGAAATGATCTGAGCCGCCCATTTCAGAGGGATGCATGTCACTTGATCCGAGCGATTGCGATTTCTCGACTCGTAGATTACAGCTTGGGATACAGTGCGAACTCGCGAAACGAAAAATCTCGAAATGCTTGGGAAATAGACCCACGATCACAGCCCAGGGTCATATGAAAAGTAGGGCCAAAAGGAAGGTAAGTGCCTGATTGAGCGACGAGAGGATGAAGTTGTTCGAGGAGACGATCATGGCCGTCAGATTCAGTGTAGATCCGACCGTCGATTTGAGCAGGGTCATTTCACAGGATGAGCGTCAGGATATTTGAAATCAAGGGGAGTGAAAAATCCCGAAACACGAAATATCGAAATTTCATTGGGATAAGCACGAGGTTGTAGCACCCTGTTTCCCCCAGCTTTTAAATATAACTGGACTGGCCAAGAACTATGGAAAACTCATAAATGTGAATATGTGATGTAAATGGACCTTGAGGAAAAGGTCAATGAATGTGAATAACATTTTGAATTTATTGCAGGACTGTTGAGAGGGGATGTGCAGAAAAAGAGATCACGATGGCAGAGGAAGGCACCTGGAAAGGTGGCATTAACTTCCACCAAGAAGTAATACCGTATTTGGACTCCACTGGCTCGGAGAACCAAAAGCGGCTCGCTGGCCCTGAATTAAATGTCTCGTAGGCTGGTAGGTAGATGGTTTAATGAGGGATGGGAGGTGAACCTCCCATCCATAGAGCCATCAGGCCTGATCAGCGCGAGGGTAATCACGCCACACGCAACCTCGCAAGAGGATAAGGCATGGGGAAGAAGTGATTGTAGGGGGCATACGCGAGGGGAGAACTCTGGCATTATGTAGACTGAGTGATAGCAGAGAGGAAGGATTGCAACCTTCTCTCCTGGTCACTGGAAAACAGAGATGCAGTCTCATAGCATCATGGTCTCAACTTGGGGGTGGCTAGTGGTAAATCCACTGGGAGTCGCTAGGCCTACGGTTGGGTGGAAACGAGCACCCCTCTCAGCAGTTGCTTGACCCCTGGTGTTATTTCTGATAAGTGTTTAGCCTCTGTCATCTTGAAATACATATACATATATATGTTTATTCTGATAATTATGCTCATAAGATGTGAAACTGTGAATGATTTCATTATAGGAATGACTGTATGGTGTTGTGATCAGTACTAGTAGTTGTATATTTATATGGAAAGACTACGTATGTTTTATGTCTTCATGAATTCATTATTTGCATGCATACTGATCAAAATTCAGACTTCACGTCTGGTTCTTGGGAGGATGACATCCTTATATACCTCAGGTAATACCTTGAGTAAACCCCCCATAGAAATACCTTCCTTGAAAATCCCATCAAGAACCGGGAAGGCGGTTGGGAAGGCGTAAGGCCTTAGTGACCCTGCATGAGGAGGAATGATCTTCTTGAAAACCGAGATGACAAGATAAGGATGAAGTAATGAATGGTTAGATGAGATCCCATCGGGGGATCTGTGGTCACTCATGACTGTCAGATCAGAGGAAGAAGATGGAGGGTTAAGTGCTTTAGCCTTGATAGGTATTAATCGACGAAAGAGATTTTATCGAGAAATCTATGGTCACTCGTGACCATTAGATTTGGTAAGAGAAAGATGGAAAATTAAATACCTTATCCCTGATAGGTGTTGGCCGATGGATGAGATTCCGTTGGGAAATCTACAGACACACCCAACCGTGGGATTGGAAGGAGAAGGTAAGGTGTTAAAATGCCTTACCCCTTTGTTTTCTGTGTCTTCATGGGCAGTGAGGAATTTGGGATCATAGATCTCCAAGTTCCGTGAGATTATCTGGACTGTGGATTTTTTCCATGACCAGGGAGTCGTGGAAGAATGCATGGGTAGGAACCGATTTGGGTTGTCAGATCTCGGCTGGAAAAACCGATGGCTGTTGGATCTATCCTGAGTTACCCGAGGGTTAAAAACCCCCGTGAATCGGGATTTTCCATGATGAAAACCTCAGGATAGATCTGAACCGTTCGATTAACGGAGGCCACGTGTCGTAAGATCTCCCATTTCAGGAAATCAAGAATCGCGAGATCAGGATTCCTGTTGACAAGAGTTTGGGATTTTGCATGATGAAAACCCCGGAATAGATCTGATTCGTCTGACCGACGGAGGCCACGCGTCAAAAGATCTCCCATTTTGAAAAATCGGGAATCACGAGATCGGGAGTTCTGGCGACAAAGGGTCGGGACTTTCCTGGGTGAAAACCCCAGAGCAGTTGTGGACCATCCAATTTAAGGAGGTGACGTGTTGAGAGATTACCCGTCTTAGGAAATTGGGGATCAGGGATTCGGGAGTTCCGTTGACAAAACCTCAGGCTCTTGCCTTGACAAATCCTGATCCATAATGTCGAGACAATAGCATGTGGCTAAGTCCCGATGGACGGACAAGATTCCTTCGGGAAATCTCAGGGTCCGTAGCGATCGTCCGATGTGAGGAAGAGATGCCAGTTTTACACTGGGGTGCAAGTGCACATTAGGGTAAGTAGCGAACAGATCTGGATGGCCAGAGTCCACTCGCCCAGATCTACGACTGAGGATACATTCCGGAGCCCCCTTGCCATTTTGCCTTTAATGGGGGAGGAGTCTAGAATTGGACGTGCAACTCTTGAATGGTCGAGATTAATTCATCATGATCAACGGTGCTCAGGTGGATTCCGGACCCCCCTTGCCATTCTGCCTTTAATGGGGGGGGGTCCGAAATAGTGTGGTGTGTGAAGTGGGGCCCCTCCTGTCATGTCGACCACCATGTCGTTTTTCCCTCTCTACCACCTGTGTTCCACTTAACCACACAACGGGGTCGTTTCTCATTGGTTGTTCTCTGACCCTGTTGGGATTTGTTCCTATTATCCTTTTGCTAACCCTGTAGGGATTCGCCCCCATTGTCCAATCGCTAGCCCTGCCAGGATTCAGTGGTGGCCACGTCAAACTACTTGACCTCACTGTAGCGCCAAGGGGCGAAATATGAAAGAGGTACTGCATTTATTAGAACTGTGATCATGATCCTCGACCACATGGGAGCAGAGAGAGAGAAAGAGCCAGCTTATGCTGGTCCTCCATGGATGTTTAGGGCTTTTGATTCAACAGAGGACCAGAAAAATCTGATTTAGGTAGTGGGTGTGTGACAAAGTGGTATCAGAGCATGGTTACAACACTTGGCCTGATTGGGCTCATGCACGAGTCGTGCATAAACTCCGTTCGAAGTACTCCTACGAAGAGTAACCCCCTAACGTAACTCTCTTTTCCAGGATTGAAAACTTGGAAACGAGAACCCGACTGTGTATGCATGTGAAAGAGTTATAAATTATGTGCAGATTATAAAAATATATCTAACTCTTGACTAACAATCAGTGTTTGCCTTTTCACCTAAGCGGACGATCAGCCGCGGGAATTTACAGACACAGAGAAATGGGAACCCCTCCAAATCTAGACGAGACTGTGAGGAGTCTTATGGTTGAATTGCAAAGTTGCAAGGCCGACAATGAAAGGATGATGAAAGAACAAGAAAAGCAAACTGAAATTAATGCAGTGTTACTGCAGATCTTATCTGACCTACAGTGACAAATGCAGCATGAACCCGAAGTGAAGAAACATGGTCGTATCAATGGCCATACTGAGAGGAGCACCTCAAGGAAGGTTCACCCCAGAGGTAAAGGACCAGTGCCAGAAAATTCCACTGAGAAGGAAGCTGGCGATTCAGAAGGCTCTTCCAGCAGCAGGACTAGTTCCTATTCTCAAAGAAAACAGAAGAAGCAAATGACTTCCAAGGGTCATAAATTTGAGGAATTCAGAAAGGCCAAACCTCCCTCCTTCTACGGTGAGATAAAGAAGGGAGAGGTAGCCGAGGCTTGGCTACTTGGAATGAAGAAATATTTCAGAGTCCATGATTTTTCAGAAAATTTGAAGGCCCGAGTGGCCACTTTCAATCTAAACGGAAAGGCTTCCATCTGGTGGGAAGATCTTAAGAATATGAAAGGGGTCTGCGAGGAGGACCTGTCTTGGAAACAGTTTGAAAAGTACTTCCGAAAGAAGTATTTGTCGGAAAGGTATTTCGACGAGAAGGCTAAAGAGTTTTATGAACTCAAACTGGGACAACTCACTATAGAGGAATATGTCAACAAATTTCTTGACTTATTGAGATATGTACCCTACATCAAAGCAGAGAAGGTGAAGGCACAATGCTTCATCAGGGGCTACCCAAGGAATACCGGAACCGAATTGAATTTGATGAGCCAAAGACCTTAGAAGACACTATACGAAAGGCAACATATTGTCATGAACAATATGGACATTGGGCAGAGTCTTGTGGAGACTAGAAACAAAAGAGTGGTTCGAGATTTCAGAAAAAGGGGAGCAAATCCTCAAGATTTAAAAACTACAAGAAGAACCCCAGAATGAACTATCCATCTCGGAGTGTACTCCAGCAGAACTTTCCCTCGGTGGACGGAAGTAAAAATTCTGGACCTATACCAGTGAAGACTAATAACCCAAAGAGAGGACCTATGAAATGCTGGGGTTGCGTAGAAGATCATCTCCTGAGAGACTATCCACACCGACAACAGAACAGTTGGAAATTCTATAACATTTAGGAAGCTACCACAGTCAATGATGCAGTAAGGAGTGTGCCACAGATTTATGCAGCCTTGGATAATAACCAAGCTGACCACCAAGCTTCAGTGGTGGAAATAGAAGGTATGATTTTCAACCATCTGGTGTCTGTTTTGATTGACCCTGGTTCAAATTTGAGTTATATATCCCCTAAAGCTGTTGATAAGTGTAAGCTACAACCACGAAAGAAAACTAAGCCATGGTTGGTACAGTTAGCCATTGGCACCAAAAGAAAGGTAGTAGAGGTCATACCAGCCTGCCAACTAAGGTTGGGTGAATTCCCCACCCAAGAAACCCTTAATGTATTACCCCTGGGATCATACGATCTATTGATTGGTATGGACTGGATGGCCGCCCATAAAGCCAAATTGGATTGTTACCATAAAACCTTAGAATGTGTGAGAAAAGAAGGAAAAAGGATAACCCTCCAAGGGATCCGAAAACCGGTCTCGGTGAGACAAATCTTAGCCCTGCAAATGAGAAAGTATTGTCGAAAGGGATGTCCCCTATATGCAATGCAGGTGTTGAAAACAATCGAAGGTGATAAACCAAGCCCTGATGATCACCCAATCCTGAGAGAATATAGAGATGTGTTCCCGGAAGAGGTACTGGGTCTACCTCCGAGAAGAGACATTGACTTCTCGATAGAGCTTGCACCAGGAGCAGGGCCAGTGTCTAGGACACCCTACCAGATGAGCACACCTAAGTTAGTTGAACTCAAATTGCAATTGAAAGAAATGAAGGATAAGGGTTATATTCAACCCATCGTGTCCCCGTGGGGAGCACCAGTCCTGTTTGTGAAAAAGAAGGATGGCAGCCTTAGACTGTGTATCGATTATAGACAACTCAATAAAGTAACCATAAAGAACAAGTACCCCTTGCCCAGGATCGATGATCTATTCAATCAGTTAGGAGGAGCGTCTATTTTCTCAAAGATTGACTTGAGGTCGGGATACCATCAAGTCCGAATCAAGGGTGAAGACATCCATAAAACTTCTTTCCGGACACGGTATGGTCATTATGAGTTTGTGGTAGTGCCATTTGGGTTAACCAATGCCCCTGCCACTTTCATGTGCTTAATGAACAATGTACTCAGTAAATTTTTAGATCAATTTTTACTAGTTTTCATTGATGACATATTAATCTACTCTAAGAATAGAGAAGAGCATGAAGAGCATCTCAGACTTGTGTTGCAAGTGCTAAGAGAGCATCAACTCTATGCTAAATTCAACAAATGTGACTTCTTTCAAAAGCAAATACATTACTTGGGACATGTTCTATCCGAGGAAGGGGTAGCAGTAGATCCTGACAAGATCAGGTCTATCATGG
>JZKD02S1672708.1:747099-770386 GCA_000966675.3 Picea glauca
GCCCCTCCTGTCATGTCAACCACCGTGTCACGTTTCCCTCTCTGACACCTGTGTTCCACTTAACCGTGCAACGGGGATGTTTCTCATTGGCTGTTCTCTGACCTTGTTGGGATTTGTTCCTATTAGCCATTTGCTAACCCTATAGGGATTCGCCCCCATTGGTTGATCGCTAACCCTGTCGGGATTCGGTAGTGGCCAAGTCAAACTACTCGACCTCACTGTAGCGTCGAGGCATGAAATATGAAAGAGGTACTACATTTATTAGAACTGTGATCATGATTCGCGACCACATGGGAGTGGAGAGAGAGAAAGAGCCAGCTTACACTAGTCCTCCATGGATGTTTAAGGCTTCTGATTCGGTAGAGGACCAGAAAAATACGATTTAGGTAGTGGGTGTGTGATAGAGGTCATGGCATGAGGTCGCGTGGGGAAATGAAGAGGCACTGCGCAAAATATCAAAGCGCCCAAGTTGGTCACAGAGAAAGATCTGCGTGACCTTGAGGTACCAGAATTGACTCGAAGGAGTCATGAGTTCGCCTGGAACATTCATGGGTGTTAGGCCTTGTCCCGATCCCGATGAAAGTAGTTAATGGAAATGGAGAAGGTGTTTGAAACCTTGTTTCACCACATAAATGGAAAGCATTGAAAAACTGGTCGTGGAGGGCAGACTGTCCCTCAAAAGTTCCCCTGTCATGGATATTATTGTAAAGCCCATACTGATCTGATATTGTGTCTGACAGAAGAATGCAAGTGAAAACTGACAGAGGAAGATGCAGACGCCAAGCCTTGAATGCAATGACCAGAGCGCGCTTCTGAAGGGAGCAGGTTGCTTGGACTATAAACACTTAGTTTTGATATTTTTTTAGGGTCGATGGTTGAGCTAGGCTCCCGTATTGTAAATTTTTAATGAAGCTCTGGTTCTTCTGCTTATGTATTTGTATTTGAGACTTCTTGTTTAATGTAAGTCAACTTCTTTCCATATCTTTGTAAATGGCTATGTTAGGACACTCAGACATGGAGGATCCAGTCGAGGGTAGTATGTTTTTGTGATGTAGGTTTGATCACGACCAGTCCTAACCAGTTTCTAATGTTGTTTTTCCCCTAACATTGAATGAATCGGGCATGGATGATCCAGTTGGGTTGTTTTTATTGAATTGTGATGTATGTTTGATTTCAGTTCAATGATAATTTCATTCGGTTCCCTAAAAATCTGGACCAAGAGGATCTTGTCTTCTGAGTTTTCCCTCCTTAGGCTACAGGAAGAGTCGATGTCCATGTAGACCTCTTCACTCTCCTTAAGTTCTTCCCCATACTCACCCTTTCTACAACTTACTGACTGAAGTTAGATCAAAACCTCATCTACTTATGCATACCAGCCCAATTTTATGAGTGAAAGCGATATAATCCTGAGTCTGCGTCCATTACACCACCCTTAAATTTATTCATTGTGACATACAAACTGATGGGTACTGGGCTTACCTCTGCCGCAATCCAGAGGTGACTTCTGGTGCTAACATTTATGGCACTGTTTCCAGGGATGAATTGAATATTTTCCCTGGGATTGAACGACAAAGCTTACTGATTCTGAAGGTGCATCAGAACTCAGTACAGTGAAGATTGCAAATGTGCACTTGGCGACTCCACTATGGCGACCCCATTGATGTGAATCCATTTAAGGCGACTCCAATGTTTCCATTGTGGCTTCTAGAGGCAGACACACAAGGTCTACTCCACAACTGCCTTTAGCAAAACCTGAAGCTGACCCAGAGAAAATTATTAGAAAGGGAAGGGCCCTCCAAAAGGTACCTCTACTACTAAACTAGGTATTTTTGCTGATTTTCATTGTGCTCCTATAGAAACTCCCATATCTGCTTCTCATTTTTCTATTATACCATCTGTTGGAGTTTCCCAAAGTTTAAAGTTTGGAAGTGTTCCTGTTGAGATTTCCCCTCCTGATCTTGGATTAGAGGGAGAAATCCTTGTCACTCCTTTTCCCCCCTGAAGTTGTACCATGGTTTATACCCAACACCTCAGAATATTTTCCTACCCCGGGCTTTACCACCCCTCCTCCTATTACTGTTGCTGCTACTGAAGAAAGGGATTTTTTTTTCCTTTAAACCCTATATCTTTTTCTCCAAATCCTCTGCTGTTTCCCTTTCCTCTAGGAAATTTAGTTCCAGTCTCCCCTGTTTAAACCCCATCTCCTCTTGGTTCTCCTCCACCTATCATCCCTATGGTAGGTTCCAATCCTCCTAGAAACATAATGGATGCCATAGTAGCTACTAGATATGCCCCTATAGTCCTACCTTAGCCCATGAACACTCTACCTGCTAGGGATTACTTAAAATACATGCCCAAGTTCACTGGAAAAGAAGACATAACTGCTAAGGAGCATGTTGCTTCCTTCTACAGTTATGCAGACAATCTGAATATTGAAAATGAGGATGTCTGGATGAGAATATTTTTCCAGAGTCTTGATGGTGAGGCTAGGAAATGGTTTAGAGGATTGACCCCTGGATCCATTACTGGAATTGAGGCTCTAGATGATGTTTTCTTGAGAAATTGGGGGGATAAGAAAGACTTTATGTATTATATCACAGAGTTTGGGTCCCTAAAGAGGAAAGCGAGAGAATCTGTCTCTTATTTCTCCAAAAGATTCAATAAAATGTACAATAAGATCTCTGTTGAGATAAAGCCCACAAAATCCTCTACCAAAATCACTTATGCTAGTGCTTTTGACCCAGATTTATGCCTCCTGCTCAAAGAAAGAAGAGCTACTTCTCTGGCTCATATGAAAGATGCAACCCTGGAAGTAGAATCCAATGTATTGGCAGTTGATAGACTTAGGAACAAAGCTGACAGAGACAAAGGAAGAGGGAGATCTGAGGCCTCAACCTCTGGTTCTTCTGCATCCCACCCTCAAGTGGATGAATTGACCAAGCTGGTAAAATCCCTGTCTGCAGAGATGGAAAAGATGAAATTTGAAGGGAAGCAGGGTTATAAAATGCCCAAAATGCTGAAAACAGAGGCAACTTCAGAAGACCAAATAACACCCCTCAGATACTCCTAAGAGAGCCTTGAAACAGATATAGGGATGATCAGAAGATTCAAACCCCTCTCCAAAATAATCTGGTTGCTAATGAGGATGGGGAGGAGGAAGAGATTGATCCTGAAATTCATTGTCTTGGAGACACCACCCCATTTCCCCATTTAACTCAATCTACCTACGAAGAGTCCCTCATGATCATCCAAAAAAATGAGTTGAGTAAAGGGGAAAATACCAATAATATCCCCAATAAATACAGCCTCAGGTCTAAGAAGAAATAACGGAAGTCTGACATTCCTTATCAGCCTTCCAGAGTAGAGAAGCCTACCACAGATGTAGCAGACGACAACTAAGGTAAAAATATTCAAACCCCCTCATCAGTAGCCAAAGATCCTGCCCCATAAGTGAGAGGAATTCTGAAGCCCCCCTCCTCTTTCAACTTTGAGCATGAAATTCAAAAAATCAGAATCCATGTACCCCTTTCAGAGATGGTCAAGCATGAAGATTTCAAAAGAAGCCTTTCTAAACTGTTGTTGCTTGAACCCCCGAATCATCCCACAGACTCAATCAATTTGTAAGATGAAAAGCCAACAATCATATTAGATCCTATGGTGGAAGATATAGATGATTCACCCCCTCCCTTCTATACATCACTGAACATACATGATAATGTGTTGCATAATTGTCTGATGGACTCAGGGGCGTCTCATAATCTCATGCCCAAAACTGTCATGGAATAACTAGGATTAGAAATCACAAAGGCTTATCATGATTTATATTCTTTTGATTCGAGGAGAGTGCAATGTCTTGGGTTCATCAAAGATCTAGTTGTGACCTTGTTTCAGCTGCCCATGAAAAGTGTGGTCATGGACATTTTGGTGGCTTATGTTCCCCCCAAGTTCTGCATGATGTTGTCAATATCTTGGATAAAAAGACTTGGGGGAACATTACAGATGGACCTCACTTATGCTACCATTCCTGTATTTGGGGGAGAGCATATGAGACTATACAGAGAAGCTCAGTTAGCCTATATTATTAGTGATGAAGCTCACCCCACCAACCATCCTATATTTGCACTTGACACTGAGTTGGGGTCTAGTTTATTGCAGTTCATTGATGCTCTCGAGCCTCCTTTAAAACTCAAAAAGCAACCCTTGGTTTTTCATGAAGATTCTTTCTCCACCACCTCTATTTGGAGAATGTTCTTTGATGGAACCTCTTCTAGGGATGTTGTTGGTGTTGGAGTGATCTTTGTTTCACCTTCTCAAGAGACCATATCTCTGTCCTACAAACTGGAATTTGAAGCTACCAATAATGTGGCAGAGTATGAAGCTCTTGTTTTGGGATTAAGGGTGGCAAAAGACATGGAGATCAAGGAAATATCTGTGTTTGGGGATGCAAAATTGATTGTTAATCAGATTAGAAATATTTATCAAGCTAAGAATCCCAGGCTCAAATCTTATAGGAATGAAGTGTGGGACATGATTGACAGTTTTTTCCTGGCCTTCAACATTTCATTCATCTCGAGAGAGGAGAACAGAGTGGCTAATTCTTTGGCTATTTCAACAAGCAATTTCAGAGTTCCTCTACCGCCTAAGCTCAAGTATGATATAGAAGTAAAATACAGATCCTCTATACTTGAAAATGTCAAGCATTGGAAGGTGTTTGAGGATGATCTTGAGATCAAAAGGTTCCTGGAGACTATTGAGGAATTTTCAGCATTGCATATAGATCAAGATCCTAATATTGAAAATGAGCCCCACAATGATGTATTTTTAAAGAAAATCTCTAATCATCATATTGTGTAGTTTCCTGGCAATCACATCCCAAAGGGACTAGTTCCTTTGGAAAGACTATTTGATAGAAATGATGTGGTAGTAAAGGGTAAATTTTCAAACGATGATGTTGATGTAAATGAATGCAATATTGGCACAGAGGAGGATCCAAAATTTGTCAAGTTGTCAAACAACTTGTCGAGGGAGAAAAGGGATAAGTATGTTGAGCTATTAAAGAAATGTGCTGATGTGTTTGCTTGGACTCATGAGGATCTTAGAACATACGACACAAGCATTATTGAGCACAAGATTCAACTGAAGGAAGAATCCAAACCATTTAGGTAGAAGTTGAGACAGATAAATCCTATGTTGCTACCTACCATGGAGAGAGAGGTGAAGATGCTTTTGAACACTCAGATTATTGTTCCTTTGAGGTATTCTGAGTGGGTGGCAAATTTGGTCCCAGTAAGAAATAAAAGTGGAGAAATCAAACTTTGTGTCGATTTCAGAAACCTGAACAAGAGATCGAAGAAGGAAAACTACCCTTTGCCAAAGATGGAGCACATATTACAGAGGGTGACTGGTGCATCTAGGATGTCCATGATTGATGGATTTTCTGGCTACAATTAGATCTATGTCTTGCCTAAAGATAGGGAAAAGACAACCTTCACCACTCCTTGGGGTACATTCATGTATGCCAAGATGCCCTTTAGGTTGATGAATGCATGGGAAACCTTTCAACGAGCTATGGATATAGATTTAATCGGAGAAAAGGAAAAATTTATGGTAATCTATCTGGATGATATCACAGTCTTCTCCAGATCTGATAAAGAACATTGTTGTCATCTAAGAAAGGTTTTCTTGAAATGCAGGAATTTGGTCTCTCCTTAAATCCCAAGAAATCATTATTTTCCATGAAGGAGGGGAAATTACTGGGGCATATAGCATCTGTTGAGGGAGTAAGATTTGATCCCAGTAGGGTGGAAGCAATCCAAACCTTTTCACTCCCTAGGTCTAGGAAAGAAGTCTGGTCTTTCCTAGGAAAGATCAATTTTTTGAGGAGGTTTGTTTCCAAGTTTGTTGAATTGGTAAAGCTCATAACAGTCATGTTGAGTAAGGGAAATGAAGTCAAGTGGACTGCTGAGTCTCAAAATTTCTTTGATCAGATAAAGAAAGCATTGACTGAAGTGCCTATGCTGATCAGTCTTGATTATTCCAAGGATTTTCTGATTTTTTCCTTTGCTTCATTTTAACAGTGGCAACTGTTTTACTACAAAAGAATGATTCAGGGCTGGAGCAACCTATTTCCTTTTTCAGAAGAGCACTGAGAGACGCCAAAGTCAAATATGACATCATGGAGAAGCAAGCCTATGCCTTAGTGAAAGCTCTCAAATCCTTTCGAGTTGTTTGAGTTGTCTGATCAACACTTTCTCAGGAAATCAACGGGCTGAGTTGTCTGATGGCAGTCCTTAGGACAACTCTCCATTGGAAGAATGTGCCTAGTAAAAAGACATTGTATATTTTCTGCAGGAGTTAAGCCCCCTTGATGGTATGGGAAAAAACAAGGCAAGAGCTTAAAAGCTCAAGGAAATTAGATATTGCCTTATTGACCAGGTCTTGTATTGGAAAGACCCCCTGGGAGTACTTTTGAGGTGTTAAACCCACCGGATGCACAAAATATTATGTCTGAATTTCATGACAGTTTGTGTGGGGGGCATCACTTATGGAGAAAAACCACCTACAAGATTCTCAGGGATGGATATTTCTGGCCTACTCTGTTCACCGATGTTTGTGCAAAATTCAGAGCTTGTATTAAATGTCAAAGATTATCTGGAAAGCAGCAGCTAAAGTCTCTACCATTGAAGCATGTGACTGCTTCATGGCCCTTCCAACAATGGGGCTTATAATTCATTGGGGAAATTCATCCCGCATCAAGTGGTCAACACAGATGGATCCTAACTACCACAGATTATTTTACCAAGTGGATAGAAGCTATCCTCACAAGGAGTGCTTCTCATAAGGTAGTCATCAGTTTCCTGGAGGATATCATAGCGAGATTTGGGATTCAAAGCTCAAGTTTGCTCTGTGGGCCGATAGAGTGACAACAGAGAGATCTCTTGGTTTCTCTCCTTTTTAGCTCGTATATGGAACTGAATTCGTTTTCCCTTCTCAGCTCGCCTTGACTGTGGAGAAATTATTTCAAGATTACCGAGGCGAGCCCGACGATATGATCAAAAGAATCCAACAACCGGTCAAGGTACAACAGGAAAGAGAACAAATTATGGATAGAGCACATTAACATCAACAGAAGATCAAACTGGCTTTTGATAGGAAGGTGAGAAAGGAGGATTTTCAGCTGGAAGATCTAGTACTAAAATGGGATGCACCCAAATAGGACAAGGGCAAGCATAGTAAATTTGAAGCCCTCTAGATTGGACCCCTCAATATTTCCGAGGAATTTCCAAATAACACTTACAGGTTGCAGAATCCAAAGGGTGATGAAGTTTTTGGTGGCCCAGTGAATGGGCACTTCTTGATTATTTTCTTTTGTTTAAAAGCCACAGTCGACATCCCACCATTGTAAATACTGTTCCTATTTTATGTTTGTTTTGTTTCATTTTTAATAAGGGACTCCATAACCCAAAGAAAAGGCACTGGAGCTGCGTGTTCTTGGCAGCTCGCAGGGAGCATACCATCCCCTGTGGAGCCAAATGTTATGACATAAACTTGTCAAATCCTTAGGGGTTTGTGGTTTCTATCTAAGTCTGTATTTTTTCTTGTTTCTCCTCCTTTTGCAGACCCGAGCGTAAGTTTTTTCTCCCGGCTTGTATTTTTTCTTCTATCTGCCTTTGTTCGATTGATCGACCTATTTTATCTAAGATCGATCACTTGTTTATTTACCTCTATCACTGATCATTTTTGTTTACCCAAGCCCTCAGTCAGTCATCTAGGTAATTGTTCATAGAAGCCACAACCGTAAGCACCAGTGCAACACTTAGAGTGGTCTAATATGGATTCAAATCAAGTGAGCAAGCAAGATCAACTTTCAACGGTGGAGATCCACCAGGAATATCAAATCGAAAACTATTGGGTGATTGGGATCATAGAGTTACATGAAGTATAGTGTCAAACCAAGTTCTGAAATCGCGAGGCCAATCCTAGTCGTTGATCCTGGGAAACACGAAATCACGAAATGATATGGGCCATCTATTTCAAAGGGAACATGGTGTAGGATCAACATTTCATTGACTTACATAATGGAGCATTCAAAGGGTAGAGTCATGGAGACTCATGAAACGCAAAGTCACGAAATGATCTGAGCTGCCCAATTTAGAGGGATGCGTGTCACCCAATCCGAGCGATCGCGATTTAGCGTCTCAGAGATTACAGCCTGGGATACAGTGTGAACTCGCAAAACAGGAAATCCTAAAATGCCTAGGAATTAGACCCACGATCATAGCCTAGGGTCATATGAAAAGTAGGGCCAAAAGGAAGGTAAGTGCCTGATTGAGCAACGAGTGGTTGAAGTTGTTCGAGGAGAAGATCATGGCTATCAGATTCAGCGTAGATCCGACCGTCGATCTGAGCAGGGTCATTTCGCAGGATGAGCATTGGGATATTTGAAATCAAGGAGAGTGAAAACTCCCGAAACATGAAATCATGAGGTCATGGCCCAAGGTCGCGTGGGGTGATGAAGAGGAGCTGGGTAAAAGATCAAAGCACCCGAGTTGGTCACAGAGAAATATCTGTGTGATCTTGAGGCACCAAAATTGACTCAAAGGAGTCGTGAGTTTTCCTGGAACATTCATGGGGAAGGTGGTTGAAACCTCATTTCACCACATAAATTGAAAGCATTAAAGAACTGGCCATGGAGGGAAGACTGTCAGCCGAAAGTTCCCCTGTCATAGATTTTCTTGTAAATCCCATACTGATCTGATATTGCATCTAACAAAAGAATGCAAGTGCAACCTGACAGAGGAAGATGCAGACGCCAAGCCTTGAATGCAATGATGATAGATCACTTCTGAAGGGAGCAGGTTGCTTTGAGTATAAACACTCAGTTTTGATGTTTTTTTAGGGTCGATGGTTGAGCTAGGCTCCCATATTGTAAAGTTTTAATGAAGCTCTGGTTCTTCCAGTTATGTATCTGTATTTGAGACTTCTTATTTAATGTAAGTCAACTTCTTTCCATATATTTGTAAATGGCTATATTAGGACACTCGGGCATGGAGGATCCAGTCGAGGGTAGTATGTTTTTGTGATGTAGGTTTGATCACAGTGGCATCACGACCCTTCCTAACCAGTTTATTATGTTTTTTTCCCCCTAACAATGAATGACTCGGGCATGGATGATCTAGTCGGGTTGTTGTTATTGCATTGTGATGTATGTTTGATTTTAGTTCAGTGATAATTTCATTTGGTTCCCTCATTAGGCTGTTGGAAGACCAGATGTCGATGGCAGACCTCTTCACTCTCCTTAAGTTCTTCCCCCTACTCGCCCTTTATACAACTTACTGACTGAAGTTAGATCAAGACCTCATCTGCTTATGCATACCAGCTAAATTTTCTGAGTTAAAGAGATATAATCCTGAGTCTGCGTCCATTAGACCACCCTTAAATTTATTCATTGTGACATACAAACTGATGGGTACTAGGCTTACCTTTGCTGCAATCCATAGGTGACTTCTGGTGCTAACAGGAAGGTCATGCAGGGTTCCTTAAAACATATCAAAGGATAAAAAAATGTTTCTTTTAGGAAAGAATGAAGAAAGATATTCAAAAATTTGTAAGAAAATGTCACGTTTACCAAAGAAATAAAGTAGAGACAATAAAATCTCCAGGGTTACTTCAGTCATTACACATACTTAATAAAATACGGGAAGAGATATCAATGGACTTGATAATTTATAGGGTTACCAAAATATGAAGGTAAGGATGCCATTTTTGTGGTCCTTGATAGACTAAAACAATATGCACATTTTTACAGAATTCAAAGTACATATACAAAAATCCAAGTCGAAGAATTGTTCATGAAGGAAATTCATACAATTCATGGTCTTATTAAAGTAATAGTAAGCCACAAAGATCCAGAATTCACAGAAAATTTTTGGAAATAATTATGGAAGATGAGTGGAACAACACTAGCTATGAGTTCAACATATCATCCACAAAAAAATGGTCAAACATAAATAGTTAACAAATGTTTAGAGGGTTATCTATCATGTTTTTCTTTAGACAAGAAATATCAATGCATGAAGTGGATTCCTCTAGAAAAATGATGGTATAATACTACCTATCACACATCTACTAAAATACCCCAATTTGAGGTCCTTTATGGATATCCAACTCCTGGTATCTCATAATTTTTGCAAGATAAGTATAAAGTACATACAATAGAGTCACAAATGGAGAAAACAAAAGAAAATTTGGCAATTCTTAAGGAAAACCTTCAAATGGTGCAAAACGGGATGAAACAACAAGTAGACCAACATCGAAGTGAAAGACAATTTGAGGAGGGTGATTGGGTATTTTTGAGACAACAACCTTATAAGCAATCCACACTTAAGAAAAAGAAGAATGAGAAATTAGCTCCAAAATTTTATGGACCCTACAATATTATTCACAAGATTGAAAAAGTGGCGTATGATTTAGATTTGTCTTCTTCTCGCATTCATAAGGTTTTTCAGGTATCTTACTTAAAAAAGGTTTTGGGACAAACTATGCCAGTGTAAATAGAACTTCCAGAATTAGATGAAGAAGGGAAGTTGATTCTTGAACTAGAAAAAGTTATAGATCAACGTTTGATATATCTTCTGAATAGAACCATTATGGAGTTCCTAATCAAGTGGAAGAATATCACTCTAGAAGAAGCTACATGGGAAAATGATCAGTTCATGAAGAAACACCCTTAATTACAAGCTTTTAGGGAAAATATTTTTTTTTAAAGGGAGGATATGTTAAGGCTATAATAAGCATTTATTATTAGTTTATTTTCTATATCAGTAGGTCGGCTAGAACCCTTCACTGTACCCTTTCATTATAATTGTACCCTTTGTCTCCTATATATATACAAAGGAGACCTAGTCTTAGGATCATCATATTTTGTCTTGTGAATTGGATATATTGTAAAAGGAGGTTCCCCCCTCAAAGTGGACTATATTCATTGAATTTCTATCATTTTCAAGGAGCTTAGTTCATAACACATGATATCAAGTGTGCTCTTGTTTCTAATTACACACATTCTTATGCTCTTTGCAACAATGGTCACCAAATTCTAACAAATATCAAAAGGAACAAGGGCATGATGTAGGATGGACTAGCATCAATGTGGTTTTGGATTTCTTCCTCGATGGCATGGCTCTCTAGGTTAGAATACCATAAAAATGTATATTCAAGCACATATTCAAATGCATCTTCCTGGTTCTACTCCCCCATAGCTTCCACAACGACTTCTAGCTCAGGAAGATCGAGCCATATCTATGCACCTATTGTTCGACAACATGCATCCCTTGCATCATCACTCATTGACCATATAAATATTTAAAAGTTCCTCCCAACTCTACAACTCCTCAATTGTCTACACCAACACGTCTTGTTGATCTATTTCAAGGGTAGCCAAACCTCCTTTCTTTCTCTCATCATATGCATTGTTCCATATTCTAAATTCATCTTAGGATTCTATATTCTCATCACAAAATCCTACGAGGTGTGGATATTTTCCATTTCTTCTTGCCACTAGCTTTCTATGAGCTCTGCACACATTTATGATGTTTATATAGTTCTCTTTCAAGCTCCACTACCTTTACCATCATTGATCTTCCATCCCCATGCAGGGCTTATTATTTCATCTCAATAGGGCTTGGTAGCATACCTCATTCCACCATGAACATATTTATCTAGATAGGTATCTCCTTAATCAACCTTTTGTGCAATTATTTCTTGAAAGATTCCAATTTCTTTGCTAATGACTAATGACTATCCACTACAAACTCCAAAACATATCCTTCCATAACACCTTTAAGCCAAAAATAAACAACTTGGGCCAACTTATGGTAATTACTGCTCGATCTTTATTAAGTTTATAGTGGTCCACTCAATTCTCAACCATGGAAGCCAGTGTAGATGCTTATTTAAAAATATTTCCATCCATTCATGCAAGTTCACCAATAATTCATCCCAAAAAATATCATCCAAAACACTCAAACAAGTATTTACCCTTGAATCTTGCAATATCTTCCCGCAAATATGCACTTTCTTGGCAGACAAATTCACGAATTCTCACTTCTAGCCAATTTTGAATCTTTGCATTCACCAACCTACACTGTATCTCCTTTACTATGGATTTTTTATAGTCACAGTGACAAAACCATGTTGTTGGCTCTATAGTAGACTCAATATTTGCAAAAGGTGTCCAAAAAAGGCTCGATGTAGTCTAGTGTGCCGTATTTTTCAACCTTCGAGAATAAAGGGGTCTCTCCCAAGGCATGTTTGACAATTGTTGTGTTAGTAATGTGGAAAGTATTGAAGATTTAATGGGTGTGTCGAATTCACTAACCTTTAATCGCATTCATCTAAACTAGTGAAACTCAAAGCATGAATAGTAAATACAACAATAGAAACATCATCCAAATCTTCCACAAGCACAGATGAGATGGAAAATCTTTTGTTGTATGAGTAGAACTAGAATTATATCTTACAACATCGATATATTATACATACACCATGTACAAAACAGAGGAGCACAAGTCTCTCATAACATAACTCAACATTGATAAGAGCAACTAACTCTCCAATCAACCTCTACTTTACATAACAATTCTTATAAATATAGGACAAGGGAGTGGTTATAGAAGATTCCCACATATACTAGAGAATTTTCCAATTGTGACACACTTGTACAAAAGATTGGTGCCTTAGAGAAATGCACATAGGTTTGAAGAGA
Source organism: Picea glauca (assembly GCA_000966675.3). NCBI lineage: Eukaryota > Viridiplantae > Streptophyta > Pinopsida > Pinales > Pinaceae > Picea > Picea glauca. Next base: position 759,863 of record JZKD02S1672708.1, read on the forward strand.
CTAAGCGTATAGTGTTTATAAAATGAACCCATAAACTCATTGTACTCAAGTTTGTGTGCTTTCATGTATTTTGTTCTTCTGTCTTATGTGCAATTTGACTCTACATCGGTGCTTAAACAAAACTAGGCCAAAACATAACATAAAAATTATATCTTTTATAATTATTATTTTTTAAATGTATCAAGGTTAAACTTTAAAAATTAACAAAAATGATTTAATGTATTGATATTAAATGAAATTAATACATTTTGACTACCAACTAATTTCTATATAAAATAATGTTTGGCTCATTACGTTTTTTTTACTTTTTCAAAAAAATAGTATTATTGGAGTTTATATTTTAGTTAACTCATTAATTAATCATGTTTTCAACATTTTGAGTTTAAAGAACAAAATGAGTATCGTCAAACTCAAGAATAATGTTCATGATTTTCATAGTGAAACTAGTGGTTGGACTAGCCCAAACACACCTTGGGATTAGCTAACTTGTAAACTTTGTGATATAAAGAAGATTGAGGATAAACACAATTTCCTTTTAACCTACCTTACTCTTAATAGTATAAACCAAAAATTTCATCCTTTCATAACATAACTACCCAAGTTTCTTGACTTACTAAAACTATAATGATCTCAGTGCATGCTTATGCATATAAATAAGTTTCTAAAGAGTATATAATGTAGTCCATTTTATTTAAACAATAAATCTTATTAATATTAAACATGGTAAACATCATTATTATTAATAAAAAGGAAACCAAAAATATAATTATTAAATTGTTTCATTTTTAAAATAATGAATTTTGTATTTTTAATAAATACTATGAAAGTAATATAAAAAAATTAAAATAATTTGTAGTTATATATGTATATGAAAGAGAAAATGATCAAAACTAAATATTAATTCAAACACCAATTACATTTATATTAAATTTTGAAAAAGTTTAATATTTTTTTTTAATATCTGATCCGGATTATTTTCGGCATGAAATGCGAGCAGAGATATAATAAAGAAATGTACATTGATATCTTGGATATCCAATAATATAACATAAATGTATCAGAGATGCAACCATAAACACAAAGATACAATAATACACAATTTTCTATTAATGAATGAAAATGTACAAAGATTGTAAAAATATAAAGTGAAAGACTCACTAGAATGGTGGTAGCTTATCTTTGAGAAGAGATGTGACGGCTACTCGCCTTTGTGAGAAGATCATTTTACAATGAGGCTCCAAATGTATTTTTATCATAAAGAAAATCCAAACCCTAACTCTGGAAGATGAAAAGCCAACAATTTTGTGGACCCCGTTTTGGGTAGTTTGGTGTATCAACTTCCCGAGGGCGTAACTTTGGCATACGATCTCCGTTTGGGGCGCACAATAGCTCGTTGGAAAGGTATTGTCAAGGAGATTCATTTTGGGGGCTCAATTAGAGAATTCGAATATCATTGACAATCTCGATCCTGAAAAACCTTCATTTAGGCCCTCAAAATGGCCCCAGAAGTTAAAAACTGCTAAAAATAGTAAATTACCAAAATTGCCAAAAAATTGTTTTGGGCTAGTTGGAAAAGGTGTGTGGCCACCAATATCCACCTGGATAAATCCTCCCTCGTTAGGAAGTAATGGTATCCATTGCGTTGAGTTCCTGAGGGAGAGGGAAAAGCGTTTGCTGAATCTACATCTTGATGAGCTGCTTGCCTTGTTGGAGAAGTTGTGTTGCTTATCTTTTTGAATGTTTTCATGAACCTGTGGTTGGAAGGGTTGGAAATTTTTAACCAGTCTGGATACATGAGATATCTATGTGCAGAAGGAATTTTTACGCTTTGTTGTAGTCTTGTTGACTTTCTTATGTTGGATAGAAGGTGCTTGGGCCAAGACTGCAGTGGTTGCAGTATCCTTTTGTTCACCTTTTGAATAGATTGTGAAGAGGCTAAATTTTGTAGTATGGGATACTACCTTGCGACACTATTTAGGTGGGACAGTAGTCGGAACCACCTCTGGTATCCTGTAGAGATGACCCCCTAGAGTAACAATGACACTACGGGGTCGATACTCATAGATAGCATGGTGCTTCCACATATATGGCTGGCCCAAGAGAACATCACTGACATCCAACGGGGTGACATCACATAATACCTCATCCTTGAAGGAATGGATGTCATATGACAATCGACACTCTTGGCTGACACGAAGATCTTGTCCCTGGCGAAGCCACTCGATGTTGTATGGTTGTGGGTGTGGTGTTGTCGACAATCCCAATTATTTGATGACCTCAACTGAGATGAGGTTCTTCTGGCCTTCGCTATCAACAATAAAATGCACTGGGGTCCCCTTCACCCACATCTGTGAATGAAAAACATGCTCCCTCTCTTCTTGATCTGTTTGTTCTTTTGGTTGAATTGATGTGGTTGCAACAATAGAAGTGGGGTCTGCGTTGATGATCTGTATTTTGTTAGTATTTTCTGAATCAAATTCTGAATCAGGGTTCAACTCCTTGTCTTTGATTTTGGCAACCAATGACTGTTTTGAGTGACATTCATCAGTTTTGTGCCAGGGGATTTTGTGGAAATCGCACCATTTTCCGGTGTCCTTCTTCATCTTTCCGTGACCCTTCTTTTCCTGTGGCTTGGACTATTTTTCAGGAGACCGTTTGTTAGGGTCGTCTTTATCATATGTTAGTTGTTGTGGATTTTCAGACCCGAACTCCCGTTTGTTCTAGTGCTTAAATTTCTGCTCGATTTTAACAACATATCGATAAGCAACACCGAGTGATGAGATGTCCAAAAAATCCATTTTAGTTTGGATTTATCTATGTAGAGCCCCACGGTATTTCAGAACCAAATGTCATTTGGAGTCTTTGATACCTAGCTTGTTTCACAAGATATGGAAGGTATTGGTGAACTTTAGAACTGCCTAGCCCCTCTCTTTCCATAGTGTGTTCCATATCATATACTGGTCCTCATAGTTGCCAACAGGGTAATACTGTTCCTTTACCACGTCCACAAAAAAATACCAAGTGGGATCGACCCCATATATTCCAGACTATTCTGTGGAACTTTTCTCCCAGTAAGTTTCCCACCAATGTTTGACATGGGGGAGAGATTTAAGAAGTGTGAAGGTGATCTTTTCCCTATTGAAAAAATGGTGAACGGAGAAATAACCTTCTAGCAGATTTAACCATTTGTCTAGGGCATCCGCATCTATCTGACCTTCAAATATGAGAATATCAAAATTAAATTGTACCTTGAAAGGAGAGGTTCTTCCAAAGTGGTTGTTTGATGAATATGCGCATGTTTTTATCGGTAGGTGTTGAAGGATGTGGGAAAAATTCTCCATCATTTCGTCCCTTTGTCACGTGAGAGCTTGCTCAAGAAACAGTTTGATAAAATCGTCTGCTCCGTCATTTTTCTTTTCTTCCGCCATGGCGGGTTTCTTTGGCATGAGAGAGAGATTGTCTTCAAGAGAGACAAGCTTGAGACCCAACTTTCTATACTTGGAACTCACCGGGGACATGCACTGAAAAAAATGATCAAGAGTAGCCTGCTCTGATACCACTGATCCAGATTATTTTCGACATGAAATGAGAGTGGAGATATAATAAAGAAATGTACAAAGATATATTGGATATCCAATAATATAACAAAAATGTATCAAATATGAAACCATAAACACAGAGATATGGTAATACACAATTTTCTATTAATGAGCGAAAATGTACAAAGAYTGTAAAAATAYAGAGTGAAAGACTCGCTAGAATGGTGGMAACTTATCTCTGAGAAGAGATGTGAYGGCTACTYGCATMTGTGAGAAGATKATTTTACAATGAGGCTCCAAAGRCCTTTTTATGATAAAGAAAATCCAAAACCCTAACCMYGGAAGATGAAAAGSCAACAATTTTGTGGACCCCATTTTGGGTAGTTTGGTGTATCAACTTCCYVGGGGCGTAACTTTGGCATACAATCWCTRTTTGGGGCRCACRATAKCTCRYTGGAAAGGTATCSTCRAGGAGATTCATTTTKGGGGCTCAATCARAGCCTTCAGMTWTAATTGRGARCYTYTRTCYTGAAAAMMCTTCATTTAGGCCCTCAAAATGGCCCCGRAAGTTAAAAACTRCTAAAAATAGTAAATTACCAAAATTGCCAGAAAACTGTTTTGAGYYAGTTGGAAAAGGTGGATGGMCACYRATATCCACCTGGATCAATATMCTTATGTRTTAAAAATGAAAATATAAACWAAATATATTACAWCAAAAATATAAAATTAACATTCTATTTATAATATTGGAAGATAAATTTGTAATTAAAAAATATCGATATTACTTTTTTCTTCAAAATATATGTAGAGATTCACCTCAAGACCTACTTGTAATTCATATTAAATCACTTAACTTAACCTATTAATTTGAAAAATATTAATATTGTATTAGAGTTTCCATGAAATATTCTTCAAACTTCATAATCCCTAAAAATTTGAGAAAGCTTGATTATCATTCTCCCTCTGGTGTACACCAAAACATTAATTACATTAATCATGTTCTTCATATGGCCTAAAAAGTTGAGAAAAATTGATTTTCACGTTATCATTTTCCCAATTTATTCCATCCCTAGATCTCCAACAATTTCCTTCAAGTTAGGTAACTTGTCCATTTCCATTGGCAATCTCCTTAACAATGGACAACCCATAATCTTTATAACTTCAATTTTTGGCATTGTTTCTTTATTCCATACACTCGATGGTCTTGCAATACTCTTTGACTTTTTTAAACCTTTGAGAGTCAATTTCTTTAACATTGGAACACTGCCATTCTCAATTCCATCTTCCAACTCTTGAGACTAGAACTATAGACCTTGCAATGAATTCCACCTTGAGACAGTCTATTCAAACCATTTAACGCTAACCCAATGTTTTAAAATTGAAACACGTGGGGGGATAGGTTTTGATCCACTTATGTGTGCATGGTTTATGAGATTATTTAATATAATCCTTATTGGTGCAACCACATATTCAACTATGACCTCAAGGTGACCCCATGGCTTCAAGAAAAGTCCTTGAAAGAATTGAACCTTACTCAATGGTGAAAAACTCCTTGCTTCCAGAAGACATGGATGATTAATTTTTAATAATGTTAACATACTCTCAAACCCTAGTTTCTTTGCTCGTTTCAAGCCACATTCATCTTCCATTTGGCTTAGGCCATGGATCCGGATATAGGAGGGGGTCATACTCCTTCCCGATGCCAAAGTAACCACATTCCAATCGATGGTATCTTCTTTGGGGAAATATGTAACCAAATCACAACGTTCTAGATTTGTGAAGAATAAACCAAATGCCCAAAGTACTTTTTCCTGCTACTTCCTCTTGTCGCATGACTTTGGATTTGGAAGAAAGAGGTCTCATTGAAAAATTCATTGGTCTCTAGCCCTCTTTGAGATCAATGGTAATACATATGAAAAAGAATTAGGTAGAAATGATAAAAGGAAAACTCTCTTGGTATTTTTGTGGAACAGGGTTTTATGCTTTGCTATTTGAAAAGAAAGAGGAAAGGGACCTCATCTTCTTGAGTGGTCCTTACTATATAGGTAAAAAGGGGTATGTACCTCAATCACTAGACTCCATATTTCTATCTTGAATCAAACATTCCTTTGGTTGTTCCCATATGGGTCTAATTGCCTCATTTTCCCTTACATTGTTGGAATGAAGACTCTTTGAGAGTTATTAGAAATACATTGGGTAAATATATTGATAAATATGAACGAAAGCTGGCATGTTTTTGTGTGCAAGAATCTGTGTGGAATTTTATTTAGAAAAAGGGTTTTCAGAGGCATTTCTGTTTAATTTGGACAACTAGAAACACATATATAAGTTGGACTATGAGCCATTGCCCTTCAAATGCAAAACTTGTCACGAAATGGGAATTTCGCTAACGATTGTGAAAAAACATTGTGAATCAAACTACAAGAGAGAAAGAAGATCAATGGCAGATAGTGAAGAAGAAACTAAACAAAAACCAGGCAACTTCAAGAGCTAACACTCAAAAAATAAAATCAACCCCTATAGAAAATAGGTATGAAGTTCTCTCTCAACCAAAATTTGGTCCTTATACTTCACCCTCAAAGGAACCCATGTCTCTTTTGGATCCCATTCACAAAGAGAATGAAGCGCATGGACCTATAATTACCCCTCAATATTTTGTGCAGCCAATTAGTCAAAATCTGAAGTTGATCTTTTCTCACTCCATAAGGTTATTCTCCTTAAGAGTATCAAGAAATAGAATTAATATCGAACACATTTTACCCTCAATCAAGTGGAGTGATGGTAAGGAAGAAGGCCCAACAATAACATGACGAGAAATAGAAAAATGAGGAATGCCTACCAAAACAACCTAGGTATAAATAATTAAAGGACAAGCATGAGGAGGTAACTAATAAAGAAAAAAACTTGGGGATCTAGACAACTATTGAAAGTTCCTTAGGCATTGGTATGAAACTTCAAGCAAGCAGAAATCAAGGGACTCACATGCCACTAGAAGGTTCATAAGGTGGCAACATCAAACTACCATCAGTTAAATAATCATTATTGGCTCCTAGAATTACAAGGGCATGGATAGTGGGCACAAAGAAGCTGCATTGAGGTATATTATCAAATTTGAGAAGACAATCATAATTCTCATCCAAAAGACTAAATTAGATGAAGTGGAAATAATAAATGCATGTAGGAAATAATGGGAAATCAACACAGGAGTAGCAGTAAGAGATAGAAGAGCATCAAGTGGAATATGCAGACTATGGGACAATACATTGTTTGAGTTGATACACACTCAAAGCTCGCAACACTGGGTTCTTTCTAGTCTCATGCATTGAACTTTAGGTATGAATTTTCATATTTTCAATGTCTACATGCATATTCATTATAATGAAACCAACTCAATGTTGGAGTTCATCGCTGGCCTTCAGAGGTTTAGAATATATAAAGAGTAGTATTGTAGGTGGGGATTTTAATATAGTCCTCTCAAACAAAGGAAAGAGGGGATGTAGTATAATAAAGGATCCATTCAGGGAGAACATGGAGGATCTTATATCTGATTTGGAACTAGTGGAAGTAAAACCCAAAACATGGAAGTATACTTTGATAAACATGATAATAGGTCCAAGACCTACAGTTGCTAGATTGGATTGTTTTCTTATCCACAACAATATTCTTTTAAGAAATCAACTCATTTATTCAAATATCATCCCTTCCAATGTTTTAAATCATAGACCTATCATGCTTACCTTCCATTAGTAGCAAAAACTATGTCCCATCCCCTATAGGTTCAACCCTCTTTCACTTCAAAATCCAAAATTTGTGGATATTATTTTTGAGACTTGGAGTAGACCAATAAAGTGATCCCCTTAATATGTATGGGAAGAAAAATTAAGGGCAACAAAGGAAACTTTAAAAGAGTGGACTAACAAGTCCTACATTTCTCCAACTCAAGAGAAATCAGATCTACAATCCAAACTTATTAATCTGCAATCTAAAATGGAAGAAGGGGAGGTAACTAAGAATGACCTCATGAAAGAAAGAGATTTGTGTGGGAAAATTCATATAGATAATTAGAAAGAGGAAAAGGTCTAGCATTTAAAATCACAAAGTCTATGGTTAAAATCAGGTGATAAAATAATCACATTCTTCCACGAGAAAGCTAAAGCTATGATTAAGCAAAATATTATGAATGAGATATCCCTTGAAGATGGAAGACATTTAATTGATTTTATTTCCATCAAAGAAGTTGCCTAAGCTCGTTTTGAAGCCTTATATGTAGAAGAGGATGATCATTCTATGATTACACTACAATGCTGGAAAGTATGCCATTGTCAATGTCCAATGAAGAAAATATAGAACTAACTAAAGACATAGGTAAGGAGGATATTGTGAAAGAGATATGGGGTATTGATCTAGACAAAGCCCCAAGTCCAGATGGATTTACAATTCACTTTTTCCATGCTTTATAGTCTTTGATCAAATTTGACCTAAAAAGGATGCTCAAATACTCTCAAAAGAAGATCAAGCTTGGTAGCAGTACCAAATCCTCTTTTTTAGCCTTAATCTCGAAATAGGTCAATCCATATCCATTGTCGATATTTTATGTCATTTCTTTATGGAACTCCTCTTACATGAACCTAACAAAGATAATGGAAAACAATCTAAAAATTATTCTCCCTAAAATTATTTATGTCAATCAAGGTGGCTTTATGTAGAAAAGGCATATCATCAATAACATAATATTGGTTCAAAATAAAATACACTTCAACAGAAAATAAAAATAAAAATGAATTCCTATCAAAATGGATGGATATGGAAAATGCATTTCACTAGGTAAGACATTCCTTTTTATTTAATGTTCTTTGTAAATTTGGTTGTGCAAAATATTTCACTCTTTGGGTGAAATCTTGCATAGGATCCCCTTGGATCACACCCCTTTTGAATGGAAGGCCAATGGATTTCTTCAAGTTTAAAAGAATACTAAAACAAGGATTTCCCCTTTCTCCCATACTTTATATAATTATGGCAGATTCTCTAAGTAGGATATTAGAGTGAGAAAGAGTTTTGGAAAACCTGCATGGGATTGGTATAACAAGAGGTGTCCGGGAAATATATCACTCCCAATTTTCTTATGATACTCTCCTCTTGGGGGGAGCTTCATCCATGTTATTTCTACAAGATTTAAGATTGTTCTTGATCCAGGGGATCAAATTTTGCTCAAAAATTCAAAGTGCTCAAAATCGCTTCAAATCAAACGGGATCGTAGGTCTCATCATTACGAACCCAACGCAACTCGTCTGGGTTCAAATGGACATCAAGAGCGAGAGATATCGCGTTCTGTTCAAAACGACAAACAGGCAAAAAAAGGGGATGCTGACTGTACAGTCCGTACAGATGTTGACGTGGCAGTCCGTACGACACGTGGCAGAGTTGAGTGGAGGACAGCTGGCAGATGTGGATGAATGATATTGCGACATGTGGCAGTTTTTTGGTTGGTTGTACGGTGCCACGTGGCTCAGTCATGGGTTGCCACATGGCACCCTGTTATTGGTTGCTTGTATAAAATTTATTTGGAGTCCACCGAGTTTGATCCCGTGACCTCCACCCACATGTATAGCCTTTGCAAAGTCTGCGCTGCCAACGCGCCCCACCGTATTCATTATTATATATATGGTTTCATATAAATTTAAGTTTAAGTTGTTGTGTGTTGGCGTGGGGGTCCGGGCTGGGGCTTAGCCCCAACCCCTGGTCGCATATATTGTTTCCATATGACTACATGTTATACCATATGCGTGCGTGGTTGGAATTTGGAATTCGGTTGAAACGGTTATACAAACCAACGTCCGCCACTTGTCACGACCACACTTGCTCTTAAAGTCTTAGCCCCGCTTTCCGTTTGCGCATGGTCACATGGGCCACATGACCTCGGCCTTGGCGGTTAGGGGCTAGGTGTGCCCATAACCATCCTACAGTTTGCATGGTTTGTGCGGTTGCACCTAGTGCTGGGTTTTAACGCATAAAAACACGTGGGGGCTAGGTTGAGGCAACAAGGGTACATTTTTGTGATCCAGAGACAACAAGTTTGAAGGGGAACTTCCAGGAAGCCTATCTTCTTCAATTTTTGGCCAAACAAAGTGCCAAAAAATCCTAGCTAGGGGTTTTTGGACATTCTGGAGCCATTGGAGCCATCTATTTGGCATTTTGAGCATTGTAAAGTACATTTTTGAGCACTTTGAGAAAATAATACAAAAGTTCCATTGGAATCTGGACCAGGAGATGTAGCCCAAGAGAGGGGTGAACTCCTTTATCATTTGCTGTGTTATGTGTTTTTCTGTTCACTTTTTATTGTTGTTGTTATACGCATCTTGAATGAGTAATTTATATAAAATTTGTGTTGCAAAGTTGATCCATTTGCATTTTAACACATAAAATAAATCTTGCAAATAATTTCAAGAATTCAAGTCTTCTTCATTTTTAGATCAAGTTGGTATCAGAGCATAGGTTTTTGAAGACTTGATTATTTGCAAGTGTTTTGTTTTCTGATGCTCACAAGGTTGAAACTCATAAGAGGAGAAGGTAAACTTGTAGAGCCAAGTTCTCATCCTTCAAGAAGTAAGATTATATCATCACCGCAAGCTTCAAGGAGGCATTCACTAAGTATGGCTCATGAAGAGAGTCACGAACATATTCTTGCAGAAGATGAAGATTTAGAAAGGTTTTCATGGAAATGAGAGAAATGATGAAAATCTTGATGGAAAGGAATACAAGGCTGCAAGTTGAAGGCTCCAACCCTTCAAAGCACAAGGGAGATAGTGGTGATAAAACTCCAAATGGAAATGGAGGGAATGGTGCTTCTCCACCACCCTCACCTCCATCTTTTTCTTCTTCTACCAATTCAAGACCTCTTCCGAATTCTCCAAAAGGACATGGTAAAACTCCTTCACAAATTCCTATGTTAAATCTTGATATTAAATTCGAATTGCCAATGTACAAT
>JZKD02S1672708.1:790007-815404 GCA_000966675.3 Picea glauca
TTTTAACTATAAGAACATGTGTTTCCTTAGGATTTGCTTGAAACCTGCCTACCAAACCTACTTCTTGTATGATGTCAGGCCTTGAAGCTATGAGATAGAGTAAACTTCCTATCATATACATGTACATGGTTTTATCTACTTCAGGAGTTGTTGAGTTTGCAACTGGTAGTCATGAGAGTGCTTACTAGTGCACAATTTTCCATGCCAAACTTCTTCAAGATTTCCTTGAGATATTTACTTTGAGAAGTAAAAATTCATTTTTATGATTGATGAATCTATAAGCCAAGAAAGAAGGATAGTTCTCCTAACATGGACATCTCAAACTCTTATTGCACTGCAGTTGCAAACTTCTTACACATTAATTCAATATTACTTCTAGAAATAATATTATCAACATACAATACAATAATCAATAGGTCATTACCTTCAACCTTGATGTATAATTTTCTATCAATTGTTCCCTTTTTAAAATCTTGTTGGTGCAAGTACTTGTCAAGTATGTAATACCAAGCTCTTGGAGCCTGTTTCAGCCCATAAAAAACTTTCTTTAATCGAAAAACATAATCCTTTTCATTAGTTAGAAGAAAACCTTTTGGTTGTTCCACATAGACTTCCTCCTCAAGGTCACCATTCAAAAAGGATAATTTGACATCCATCTGTTAAACTTTGAATTTTCTATAGCAAGAAAAAGCCAAAAACATCCTGACAACTTCAATTCTTTCAACATGGGAAAATGTTTCTTCAAAGTCCACTCCTTCGACTTAAGCATACCCTTTGCATACCAATCTGGCCTTGTTTCTAACTATCTTTCCATATTCATTCAAATTGTTTCTGTATACCCATTTAGTTCCAATTATATTCTTGTTCTTGGGTCTTGGAGCAAGATCCCAAGTCTCATTTTTCTCTATTTGATCTAGTTCTTCATTCATGGCTTCGATATAGTGATCATCTTGACTTTCTTGCACAAAGGTTTGGGGTTCACTCATGGATAACAGTGCAAGATTTGCAAAGTTGGATGTATCTACAAGTTTTCTTCTATTGTGTACACCTGCTTCCTTGTTCCAATAATCTAACTTTGTCAATGATTCTTTTGAACATACCTTGATGGGGTCTTTGGTTGGGGTGTCTCCATTCTCTCTTCTTCCTCGAAATCCTCTTGTTCCTGATATTTGTTCATTCCATCATCTTGTAGATCATTTTTTATTGGTTCATAATATGAATCATTGTGGTGTTGTTGTCTCACCGGATGAAGTGGTCCCTCATCTAATTTTACATCTATGCTTTCAATTATTTTATGGAGTATTTTGTTGTATAACTTGTATCCTTTACTTCTGGAGGAGTATCCTAACAAGATGCCTTCATCATCTTTAGAATCAAACTTACCTAAGTTGTCTTCATTTCGTTTAATGTAGTGTTTTCTTCCGAAAATTTTGAAGTGCTTTATTGATGTTGGTCTTCCACGCCATAGATCATAAGGGGTTTTATCACTATTTACTCTTATGTGCACTTTATTGATAATGTTAAGAATAGTTTGAACAACTTGTCCACAAAATGTTTTGGGTACTTCTTATTCATCAAGCATATCCCTGGCCATTTCTTGAACTTTTCTGTTCATCCTTTCTACTACTCCATTCTGTCGAGGGGTTCTGGAAATATAAAACTATCTCTTGATCCCATGATTTTCACAAGAAATGTTGAATTCATCAGATGTGAATTCTCCTCATCTTTATGATCTTAGGCACTTTATTTTTAAATCCATTTCATTTTCCACCTGTGTTTTGAATATTTTAAAGTTTTCAAAAGCCTAAGATGTATGCTTCAACAATCCAACCCAAGTCATTCTGTTATAGTAATCAATTGATAGAATGAAATATCTTTCACCTCGAGGTGATTTTGTATATTAGGGCCACAAAAATCTGTATGAATCAACTCAAAAGGTCGAGTGGTGAAGTGTTCTCTTTCCTTGAATTGAACTCTTGACTGCTTTCCAAACTAACATGATTTACAGACTGTATTCTTAGGTTTGGAAATTTTGAGCATATCTCTCACAACATCTTTTATTCCTAGCTTAACAAGCTGATTAAAGGTAAGATGGCCTAGTCTTTTGTGCCAAATCCATCTCTCATCAATTTTACTAATGCAACATTTTTCTTTGCCTTCTTCTAGAACATACACACTCCCTAAAGTTTTGACTACTTTTAAAACAATCTTCCATGTATTTGCATCCATAACTTTACAACCTTTTGAATGAAAGAGAACATTATGTCCTTGGTCACACATTTGAATTACACTCAACAAGTTATGTTTTAGACCATCTACATATAACACATTTTGTTCTTTGGTCTTTTCCTTCTTATCTTCATCTAGTACAACAATTCCTTTTCCTCTAGTTCTAGTTGGAGCATTGTTTCCAAAAGTAAATGTAATATGCCCAATAGAATGGGCTGGGATATTATGTCCTTCTGTACAATAAATGTTCTTAATTCTCTAATCTGATAGACAAATTTTCACAAACAGTTTGCATGTATTCTACTAATAGACATTTTTTCAAACATATTGCATGTAATTCAAATACACCAGAAATAGAAGAGACAATATGTGGTATTTTATTATGAATGAAGATCTTAATACAACAATACAATGGCTTCTCTGGCAGCTGTAATAACTCAATGGAAACACACAATACAAGAAAAAAACCTGGAATCATGACATGGCCTCCTCAACAGATGAGATCAAACCCTCTGAGTGCCACAACCTCTCCAAGCAAATCACTACAACCCAAAATTGAAAACAAACCCAAGATGAAGCTCCAATGAAGTTTTTGGATGGATCCTCCTCCTTGTCTAGCTAGGGTGGAAATTGCACCACCGAAACAAGACCAACAATGAAAGGGTTTCTCCCAAAACCCCAACGAAAACGTTGGCTACAAGAGCACTCTATAAGATATCAAATCATAATAATAAGAAGTGAGCGGTTACCCTTCTTTTATACTTTTCCAATCCCTTTTAGATCCTTCCTTCATGCCTTCTAGAAATTCCCATTTTGAACTAAATCAATTCTTCCATAATTTTCCTCTTTTTTACTAAATCAAATATAACCTTTATTTTCCCTCCAAATTTCACTTTAAGATTAAAAGTCACTTTAATAATAGTTAAGTAACTTATTAATCTAAAGTTACTTTAATTCCCTAATGTCACTTTAAAAACATAACATCTCTTAAATAAGTGACATTAAATGAGCCCCTTTTTAATCCCTTTTCTCCACTAACAAGCCATGGAAGTCCCTTCTACTACAAAATAGGGGAACCCAAAAATGGAGACATGAAAAATCCTCCCTTCCCAAAAATTGCTTGTCCTCAAGAAATGCCATCATGATCTGACACTCCATTGAATTATCCAGACTAAAACTAAAAATGATACCAGGATCCCAAACCACCCTGTAATATGTGAAGCATCTTCTACTCGAGGCATGGTCCAGTAATGTACTGACATGAGAGGTCTCTTGAAAATATCCCACAAGTAAGGCCACTTGGTGCTGCAACAACTCGATCAACCCATCAAGGAACTGCTCTACCAGGGAACCAATCTCATGAAGGAAAAAACTAGCTCTCGTCTCTATGTCAACTGTCGCATTGTCTCCTACTGAAATACCAGGGTCCCAAGCTATCCTCAGAAAGGAACCAGCACGTTGATGCTGCACCACTATGATCATAGTTGGCCGACCATTGTGCCCACTCTGCATCCCCTTCTCCTGTAACTCCATGCTAACATACCTGTGAGGGTTGAACCTACTATCATGAATAATAGATGGCATAGGCGCCCATGTGAAGTCACGAACTATAAATCCACTGTTATACCCAATCTCGAATATCGAAAAAGGAAGTATATCCTAGTCACTGACAATGATTCTGGGCTGCTCATGGACTCTAGAGATCCCTCCATTATATATCTTTGTCATATGTGCTTCCCCATACTCAGAAGATGCCATTGGAAAGTGTGTGAATTGGTAAATCACTGGAGACATACTATTGGTCCACTGTATCCTCGATAAATATGTGGTGCAATCTATCCACATGCTCTCCCACTCTTTCCCAAAAATGGCCAAAGACTGCATCCAGCCTATGGAATGAGTATGCCTTGACCTACTCTATAGACAATTTTTTTACTCCCTTACATCATTCGTGAAGCCTCTCCATGCGAACCACTCACGAATCTACCTAAAGATCTCTCTGCTCCTAGTACTAATCTGCAAGGTGTTGATACAAGAACCCATCTACCTGTCCCTGATACGATAGGCTATCAGAAGTTGCATAAACTTGGTCAAGTCCTCGGAAGACCACTCCTCCAAAAAACCACTCCTAAGCCTCCCAAAGGTAAAATTCAAAAAGTCAAAACCGACACTCACATATGAGCTATCAAGTAATGCAATCCTAGGGTCCTAAACTAATCTTGGAACGGTACCACCATGTTGATGCTACACCAATATGATCATCACTGCCATACCAACATGCCCAATCCGCGTCCTCCTCTCTTGGAACCCCAAGATGAACTCCCAAGAGGGACTAAAATCACTAACTTGAATACTCCATTGTGAATATGTCTAAGTGAAATGTGAGCCTGCAAATCCATGATTGGCCTTGAGTCTATCCTTCCATATAGAGTAAGTCTCAACCTCCCCTCTACTAACACCCCAAAAATAAAACAGATCAATCATTGCCACGATTCTTTCGATCATCATCCTCATATGAATTAATCTATTAATCAGATGAATTCATGGATCCCACCACCAAATTGGAAGTCACCACTCCCAACACTTGCTAGTTGTTGTGGTGCCATACTATTAACCATAGGAGTCAAATGACCGATGTCACTAGTATGGCATCATCTGGTGGAATCCTAGTACTAGGAATCAACTCTATGTTTGCTCATCTGTTCGGCTCCTGTCAAACTGTACCAAGAAATCTGATGTCTTGATCATCATCAATGTACTCGAGTAATATGTGGGGTCTAAATACCTCCCTGAAAAGTAGCAATGCCACATGTGGTGCCTCATACTCATATGAGTACCCAAAATTCCCTATCGAAGGTAGATCACACATCATCTCTCTAAGTGGGGGCTCAGGGGCTACAAGTGTGTGACCTTTGTAGTGGATAATTCCATCCACCACTCTATCAACGATAATCTCTATGAATTGACCCAATACAATATGGATCTCCTCCTATTCTTCGACCACATAGTCCAAACAAAATAAATTTGACATGGCTATAATCTTGCCTGTCTCACCCAACTGATTTAGGTGAGTCCACATCTTGTCAAATATACCACTATCATCATAAAATAACACTAGATGTCACTGCCACTGCTTGCAAGACTAGAAAGTGTCAGGTTTGTTGGTCAACCCCAACAGTATGACCAAGGACTCAAGGTAATGTCTGAGAGAAACCCTGTAGGTATCCTGCTCTCTGTCGCTACTCTGGTGATATCCCACTCAAAGATAAATCTTTGAGGGATATATCTCTCCATGAAGCTCGCCCATCCAATCATCAATCATGGGTGAACCAAACTCAATGATATGTCTGAATTCTCTGTCTGGAGGTCGCCCTAGGGTAAATATCCCAAACACCCATTGCATACCATCATACACTATTGTATGTTGTTGTATCCCATTGCACACCACTATATCATCATGTACCATCCTATACTATATATATGCCACTGTATCAATCACTCTACTGACATCAACTGAAACTAGATCTCAGAGTGATGTATCCACATATGTACTATAATCAATCCCCCAATAAACTGGTGCATACACTTCCTTGTTGGCTGGTCCACAAGGAATTTGCTTAGCTACTATCTCTATAGTTATTTCTTGAGCTAAAAGAACTGGATCATGATACCTACAATGCAAGATAGGTGCACGGTCAAAACCCTCTGTGTCCAAACTCTCCTGCAACCCTAAATATTCCTCATGTGGACTTGTCACAAGAAGCTCCTCCCTTAGATCATGAGTGCAACTCATACTCTCATGTGTTATTGACACCAAATATGTTGAAGTCTTTACTGCTGTCAACATTGAGTAAGTGTGCCAAACTATGCTGGTAACAAAGCTCCTAGATCTCGCTGTCCTTGTCTTCAACGAACTTAAGAGCAAGGTCCCTATCGATGAACAACTGCAAGTAATCATATTTATTTTTCTCTAGTGCTTCTTTGATGATGTGTAATTGAGCACTAGTGATCTCGTCTATGACTCCTTTTTGTCTCTCCTCCATCTGAGTTTTCCACATGAGATATTCAATAAATTTATGAGTACATATGCCCTTGTCAACACCTGCATAATCTGCTCCTCCTTGACCAATAATTGGTCGTCCAAAATCTGTCAAGGTACAATCACGTCTTCATCGTCATCAAGATCATATGGTGTTGGATCCTCATCAAGCATAGGTGCTATCACACTTAGACTACCCAAATCATAAGCATCACACATAGTGAAAGATGTTGGATCCCCAACATCAACTGATTGGAACATATAGTCATCATCAGGTGTTGCATCCTCATCTTTTGTTGATTCATCTGAGGTATACCCATAGACCATGCTAGCGTCATCAGTCTCATCAATTAATTCATATGATGTCTCATAGGCTATTGTTTGGTCTTCCTCTATGCACACATTCTCCTCATAGCTAGATGCATGCTCCTCCACCTATTCTTTAGGATTATCTCCTTTTTATTTTTTCCCCATGCCTTTCAAAGATGTCTTGGTCCTCTAATCTCCTTACCTCTCTTGATTTCTATATAATCCTCTAATGACATAACCTCCTAGGTCTCCTTATCGAGCTTCTCATACTTGTCGCAGTAAGCCATGCACTCTGCATATAACTCCCATAACATAGGATGCCTCAACAATGGTTCTTGTCCCTTCTTATATTCTACTATGGATTCCTAAATTTTCTTCATCTTTTCATACGTTCAAAGGCTGGAAATATCACCAACTTTGATTCCTTCCCACTATTTCCCTTCATTGTAAATCACACGGCTTTTTCTGGAAAAACTCTAAAAAATTACCGAATTTAAAATGTTGATAACTTCACTTTCTGAACTCCATTATGTCTGATATATTTTTTTGAAATTGGGTATTTTTCCGAGAGGAATTAAAATATACAAATTTTTTTTTCCAAATTATGCTCATAAAGGTTCAAATCTGAACCTAAAGTGCGTCGCCTTGTTTTTCCCTAGAAAAAAATCTGCAATTTGTTTTCCCTTCTTTGGCCAAGGAAAGTGCTCTAATGCAATCACAGGTTGGAAATATCACCAACTATGATACCCCTGTAATATCCCCAATATAATTGGCTGATATATTGTGTACTTCTATACAATAAATGCTCTTAATGCTCTAATTTGGTAGACAAATTTTCACAAATAGTTTGCATGTATTCTACTAATAGACATTTTGTCAAACATATTGCATGTAATACAAATACACCATAAATAGAAGAGACAATATGTGGTATTTTATTATGAATGAATATATGAATAAGAAAATCCAATGGATTCTCTGGTAGTTGCAACACCTCAATAGAAACACACAATACACGCCAAAAACTTGGAATCATGCCATGGCCTCCTCAACAGATGAGATCAAACCCTTCGAGTGCTACAACCTCTCCAAGCAAATCATTACACCCAAAAACTGGGAAAAAACCCAAGATGAGGTTCCAATTAAGTTCTTGGATGGATCCTCCTCCTTGTCTAGCTAGGGTGGATATTGCACCATCGAAACAAGACCAATAATGGAAGGGTTTTGCCCAAAACCCCAATGAAAACACTGGTTACAAGAGCACTCAATAAGATATCAAATCATAATAATCAGAAGTGAGGGGTTACCCTTGTTTTATACTTTTCCAACCCCTTCTAGATCCTTCCTTCATGCCTTCTAGAACTTCTCCTTTTGAACTAAATCAATTCCTCTAGAATTTTCCCATTTTTGACTAAATCAAATATAACCCTTATTTTCCCTCCAAAATTTCATTTTAAGATTAAAAAACACTTTAATAATTGTTAACTTATTAATCTAGAGTCACTTTAATTCCCTAATGTCACTTTAAAAACATAACATCTCCTAACTAAGTGGCATTAAATGACCCCCTTTTTACTCATTTTTCTCCACTAACAAGCCACAAAAGTCCCGAACCCAAAAATGGGGACATGACAATAACATTACCACCTTTTTCTCCAGTTAGGAACTCAAAATTACTCTTGTCTCCTGTCATGTGCTTGGAGCAGCCACTATCAATATACCATTGATTTTCTTGATTTTGGGGATATAGAGCAAATCCACAATTTTCTTGTTTTTTATTTTTCTTCCTCCAAACCTTGGTAAAATATTCTTGTCTATCTTTCTTATAAATAGGCGACATCTTGCTTCTGCATTCACTTGCCTTGTGTCCAAAATTATTGCATATGTGGCATTCAAGGTCATTTAGTAGAGGGGAGAAGACATTTTGATCCATAGCCATTCGAGGTTTATTGAGTCTCATTCCTATATTTATGTTATGTCTAAAAGTCCTGCAACTCATAGCCTTATGTCCAAAGTTTCCACAAGAGAAACAATATCCATAGAAAAAATTTGGATGCCTTGGAATAAAAAACTTACTTCTAGGAATCGTTCTTTGTCTGCTAGCTTGAGAAGATTCAAGAACCTGTTGCTTCCTTGCTTCATATTTGTTTATATAGTTGGTCTGATCTAGTTCTGACTGCTTCTTTTTATCATCTTTTAACTTGTTAGGCTGACCCTTGAGAGCATTTGCGTAACTCATAGGTTTCTCACTAGTTGACATGCTGGTGCTTGATTCACCTTTGACAATTTTCAAAGTTTCCTTATATGCTAGCCCTATCTTGTCATATGATGATCTTTGATTGTTGAGAATGTTATCTATATTTTCCAATCCTTTTATGAATTTCATTTGAATCTTAGATTTATCTATATCCTTTCTTCAGGAAACTATTTTTGCTTCTAGTTTTTCACAGATGTTCTCTTTTTCTTTTATCTAATTCATCAATATTTCTTCCCTTCTTGTGGCCTGTTCTAGATGGATTTTTAAGATGATTATATATTCACTAATATCATTGTATTTTTATTTATAAAATTGTAACTGTTCTTTTCTTAGTCTATTTGTTTTCTTGAGTTGGGATATTTCCTCCAAAGCACTAATGAGTTCTTTTTCCATGTCTACTACAGCTTCATATTCTTCTGTGTCTATTTTTTCTTCATCGGATTTGTGTTGCTCCAAAGTCATGATAAAGTTTTCATCTTGAATTATATCTAGCTCATATTCTTCTTCTTCAGTGTCTGAAAGTATGTTGCTATCCTCTTTTGAACAAAAATTGTTCCTTTTAAAAGACTTTTTCTTTTAAAACTTCCTAAGTTTATCCTTTCCTTTTCTTTCTTTTTCATTGGTGTTGTTTTCTTTGAAAGGAAATTTAGATGCAAATTGATCAACTTTACCACAATGAAAGCATTTGAATGGTAACATACCTTTATATTTTATGGAACCCCTCTTTAGTTTCCTTACAAATTTAGCTTCGTATTCATCTAAGAAGTGTTCTGATGAATCATTATCTTGAGATGTTGATGATTTGAATGATGCCTTGAAGACTATGTCCTTTAGATCTGGTTGTTCTTTCCTAGTCCTCATCTCATAAGCAGTTAGAATTCCATGGAGCCTGCCCATAGTCAGTTTATCTAGTTCATGCATCTCTTCTATAGAAAAAACCTTTGCATCAAGTCTTGAGGGAAGAGATCTCAATACCTTCTGAATTACTATAGCTTCTTCAATCTTCTCACCTATTCCTTTCATAGTGTTTATAGTCTCATCTACTCTGAGAAAGAAACCTGCAATATTTTCATCTTCACTCATTCTTAGGCTTTAAAATTGCATTTTGTAATCTTGAATATTGGCCAACTTTAATTTCTTGTCTCCTTCATAACTGTTTACCAATTTGTCCCATATCTCCTTTGCGGATTCCAAGTACATTGCTTTGACAAATTATGTTTATGCAAGTCCTCCTTGGATGTAATTCATATCTATTGCATTATTGTAGCAATTTTTCTTACCATATTCATCAGTTGGAAGAGTAGTTGGTATTTTACAACCATCTACCACAATCTTCCAGACTTCCATACCTAGAGACATCAAGTAGGTCTTCATTCTGATTTTCCAAAATGAAAATTTTGTTCCATTGAACAAAGGAGGTCTGGTTAAAGAAGAAAAGGAATGTTGACTTGCCATACTTTCTATGTGATATTCCTTCTAGATGTTAGGTTGTTACTAAAGGATTAACCTGCGATCTAATACCAATTGTTATAACTTACAAAAATACTGAGAGGGGGGTGAATTAGTATTTTAGTAGATTTCTCAAATTTATTTCATTTCAACAATTTAAAGTTATTTATAGGTGCTTACTTAATCAACAATATATGTAGAAAACAAAACAAAACACAGGAAACACATTACACCAATATTTTTACGTGGAAACCTAATGCGGGAGAAAACTACAAAACATCTTTCTTTATGTTCTTCTGCAAGCACAAACTTACAATTTACAATTTTTTAGCTTGGCAGGCATTGACCTATTGAAAATGAGAACACCAATCCTCTCAGGAACCAACCTGTCGTAGATAATTATTACACTAATCCTATCGCAGATAATGAGGACACCAATCCTCAATGAGCTTCAACACACCCTAGCACCTCCCTGCCACCTTAAATTCAGTTTTTAAAAAATGTATAGAACTGGAACTTTCTCTTCAATTCAAGAACAATCTGAAATGTCTCCAGTTCATTTTTGTTGAACAGTTATAGGTCTTTTTTCTTCTCTTATCATCCACACTCACTTGAATAGAGCGCACCTCTATTTATAATGTTTTTTATTGAGTTCATCTACCTATATGTGGATGCCTAACAAGAAGCATAACAATCAAATTGTGGACATACCTTGACCAGATCAAAGTCATATTGGTTACACTTCTATCTAAATAAAGTATGTGGATGCATGTCATTTATATTAAGGATAAATATTGACCAGATCATGGTCCTGTTTGTTACTCCTATAATAAAGTATGTGGATGCATGCCGGTTATATTTTGGACAAATCTTGACCAAATAAAGGTCTAGTTACAACTGGACATTCTTTAACTAAATCAAAGGGACCAAATATTCCTATCAACTCATCTCCAACAACATCTCCATCAAAATGACACAACAATTTACATAAAGCACCTACTGTGTAGATAGAATTAGAGCCCAAGACTTCAAGTCACAAGTCTTCATCTTGTTTCACTTTCTCTGTAGTGCTCTCACCTAGTCTCCCCACCAGACTATTAACACTCCCCAGTGACTCGCTCACTTGACTTCCAAAACTTCTGCTTTTTGCATTCCACTCTGTCACTTGTCACACATACTTCATTTCATCATACTCTACTACGCCATTCATCACACTGACTAAAGGTTCCCACATATTTTCTATTGCGAAACTTCCACACAGTTTGTCACAGTCCATTACATTGCACTGGCCCATCACATCACACTCCACTACACCATTCGTCACATTAGTGCAAAACATCCTGCAGATTTTCTTCTTGCGCCACTGATCATTTCATCCTTCGATCCTTCTGCACACTTGTTATTTCACTATAACTGACCATTTCCATGACCACTTTGAAATCAATGACAACATATGTGCAACAGTCTCACCCTAGGATTAAGAAGACTATAGTTAAGTAAGCATCACGCCACAACATCTACAATTATTTTAAATAAATTCAAAGTATATGGATGATACAAGAAAGGTGTTTGAAAAATTACCTATATTAAGCACCTTGATAGATATATTGATGAAAAGAATAAATATGGCCCCAAATGGTTGCCAACTAGGCCCTCTATCTAGCACCAGGTTAGCACCATGTTGGTTACTTCCACCATGCCATGTATGTGGCATGATACTGGATTCTAACATCACCTTCCCTAGCTATAAATTCTAGTGCCTCCCTTTCTAACTAGCACATGACAAGCCCTGCCACTGGTAGGAGTGCCAAATATAGTGGTGAGAAACAAATACAACCACCACTATGAGCCATAAATACAGTCCTTGATGTGTATGACATGCAAGGTGGTGGCATCACATCAAAGGATTATGTAGCACCTTCGACAATGATGGCACCCTAGCGATTCATGCGATGCATGTTAGAATTTCAAAATTCAAGTATGGTCACACTGCTTGACATTTCATTCTTTGGTAATTCTGCTACAGTGCCCCATCTGACCTGCTCTATGCATTCTTCCATTATTTCTAATCTAGTGCCATGTTTGAATTACCTTATATGGAAATTTTTATGGTAGTTTCACTCTAGCTCCCTATCTATATCCTATTCTACATTTTGTTTTCAGTGGTCTTCCTTTGGCCTATTTACGTTGGCATTGTATCTCCAAAAATCATTTGCAAAAGTTGTTACCATTAATTTTAGAAGTCTAAGATTTTTGATTGATGCTTTCAAATTTGACATAATGACTATCAAGCAATTTAATTCTATTGAAGATATAGGTAGTATAACATTGATAATACAAGAAATTTGGATCCTATCAATTCAAGTTAAACAAATGATTGATTAAGAAAAATGTTAGCTACAAAATAGTTTTCCTAAATACTATTTTCTTACTTTAAAAAAATTATATCAATTATACACTCTTTGTATAAAAAGTTAATTACTTTAAAAAAAAATTAAACTCTAAATAACTCTCTCTATATAAAGTTAATTACTTAAAAAAAAATTAAACTCTAAATAACTCGCTATATAAAAAGTTAATTGAATCTTGATATTAACAAATTATTAAATTAAGGGGGAAGTCTAAGGTCAATGGTGAGGGTTTTTGCAAGAGTGGTCTGCAAAAGTATCCTCGGTAGGGTTTCATTTTCCTGAACTGGGTTAACCCATTACCTCATCTAAGAGAAATTATGTGTGGTATAGGTGGGATGGATGGCTATTTCCCACTTGTAGATTACTCAAAGGAAACCATATAAAAATAATCAATCTTCACATCATATGGTATCAAGCATGTCACTGATCTCCTCATGGTGATTAATGGAGATAAAGGTTCGGGGGTTAGAACAAGAGCCATGAGGTTCAAGATCTATCTAGAGGTTCTTCGATCTAACAAAACCTCAACCATTTCTCATGCTCTAGATCCTCTATTCATTATTTTTCTGATCGTCTCACATGGATTAGGTACTCCTGTTGTAGATCCTTGGAGAGTGGTTCATGGTGAGTTTGTTTCAGGTCACAAAGGGTCTAGAAACCCTAACTCATATACCCAAATGTTGTGGTAGTATCCACTAGTTCAACATTGATTGTACAAGCTTCTGAAGAGGCCCCTAGTCCAGGTTTCATCGGGTCTAGACTAGATATTAAGGACTTGTGAGGAGGAAAGGAATTTATTTCATGAGAAAAACAAGATAAAAAGAAATAGAAGGTAGTAAAAAATCTCAGTGGAGGCATTGCTTTGGTGGTGGGAGAAGATTTACAAGTCAGTCAAGTGGAGGCATTGGAAGGCCGTGAGATTGTGGATAAGTTGTGTGGTCGCCATATGTTAGTTTTTATCATGGAGGTATGGGTGGACACTCACTGAAGCTCCAATATGGGTTACAATCTGAATTTTCATCTCCTCTCGAGAGGGTGTATTGGGTGTGTATTCCATTCTAAAGAGGGCGTGAGGTTATTCTTTCCAATTTCTAGTACTAGAACCAAAGCCTTGTTGAACTTATGCTTATATTGAGAAGGGGGGTGAATCAGTATAAGATACTTTTTACTTATTTAACCATTCACCAATCATTCATTAATTGAGAAACAATAATCATATATAAACTCAAATCAAAATTCATAGAGTTTAACATGGAAACCCAATCGAGAAAAATCCATAAAAATTATCTTTATAAATTCATGTAGGCACCAACCTATTGTTACAAATATTTTAGGCACCAACCTACTGGAGACACCAATATCTTTAATTGAGAACCAACTCAACAATATATAGGAACCAACCTACTAGAGACACCAATCTTGTCAACTGATCACCAACCCAACAAAACTTGTAGGCACCAACCTACTGTTACAATATTTGCAGGCTTCAAATTGTTGGAGACACCAATCCCCTCACTTGAGAACCAACTCAACAATATATGTGTAGACACCAATCCAAGATCTTCATACACAAAGTATTTCTAAATTCACTCGCATGCTTCATTCCACATAAAATCCTTCAAACCCTAGTTACATGTATCCTTCATGCCCTAGTGAGCCTCATAACATCATTCCCAGAATAGAATCCCTAATGACAACATCACAATCTCATAATAGCACACAAAACAACATAACAACCTCAGAATAGCGCACATAACAACATCACAACATCACACCATCACAACCTCAAAATAATGCACATGGAAACATCACAACCTCTGAATAGCACACACAAAAACATCACAAATTTAGAATAGGGCACATGACAAGAACACAACTTCCTAATAACACACACAACAACATCACAAACCTTTAGTTCTTCATAGCGCACCTTGAGAACAAGAAATTCCCCAAGAAAATTCCCTAGACTTCTCTTACACACCTTTAGATCCCAAAAAGACACCCTAACACCTTTAGCACACCTCAGATCACTTATGTGCACCTTAGACTTGATCTCTTGCTTGGTTTCTCTACAAATGCACACATTTATCCTATATTCACAGTAATTTTGTCCCCACTTTCTAGGCCAACCTGTAAAGACTGGTTGAGCTTACCTCAATTTTCTGGTTGGGTTGTCAGACAAAAAAATTCATCTTCTCATTCCTAGGGAGTTAGAGGGAATTCCATATACCATTGTTGGCCCTTGATCAAGTTTTGGGAAATACTTGGTCATATTTGACCGTTTTTGGGACTTCGACAGCCTATCGAAGATGAAGCACCAAGTGAAGCAGAGATCACGGGATCTTGGCCCACTTTGGGTCCCTTTTGGGTTTTTTGGGATAATGTAACGAGAAAGGGATGTAAGCCCGTGGGTTCCCCCACATTTAGGCCCACTTTTGTAATGTATAAATAAGTAGCTAGGTGATGTAAGAATAGAGATATAAGCTAACTGCTAGATCGACATCTTCATGGTGTAGGCTAAGTGCTAGAGTTCATTGTAAGTTCTTTGCATAAACAGTAAAAGGCTTGCAGAGCTAAGTGCAAGTTGTTGTAAGAGGATATAGAAGGTGTTGTGTTGTAATGCAAGGGAGAAGGATCTAGCGAGATGTGCAGATCTTCTTCCCTGTGTGCAATAGTGTTTATGGTAGCTCTATGTTGTAACTTGATTGAAGGTGATAATAAAGAAGAAAATTTGGTGGACGTAGCCCCAGGGTGGGCGTGAACCACGTATATCTGTGTGTTATGCTTTGTGCATCGACTTGATGTGTTTATCTATGCTTTGTCAAGTGCTTTGATGTATTTAGATATATCTAGCCATGTTTTATGCTTCTTTGATGAGTATGAATGTTATATCTGACATGTATGAATATGCTTAGTGCTGATCTACAAGATCTGATCTGTTTTACTATTGCTAAGTGCTGAAATATCTTAGATCTAAGTGAAGGTTGTGATGCTCTGTGCCATCTGTGAAGTATAATAAGGGTTGAATATTGATGAATGATCTATGCTAAGTGATTTCTAAGTGTTATAATCACAGATCTGTGTCCCAGCTAAGGTTGAAGATACCTGAGTCTCGCAAACACCCCTGCCTCTACCTCGGGTGAGACTTCATCTGCTTCGCAAGTGGTGCCAAAAGGGCCGATAGTTAGGGTTTTTTTGGTGTGATGTTGTAGCGTTGAACCCCGGGTCTGCCCCTATGCCAACAAATGGTTTCGTTGTCATGACCTGAAACTGTGATTGCTGGGAACTAAGGAAGAATAAGCTTTGTGTAAATATTAGCACTGAAACTGTGGAAGCTCTATGCGTAGATCTGTTGCCCTAGTGCGCAGATTTTTATTCGACCCGTGAAGCTTTTTGCTAAGAAAGGAAGGACATATCTGAAGAAAAGAAGCAAGATCTGAATGCTTGGTGCTCTAAGAAAGATAAAAGTGGAATTTTTAGAAGAAAAGAGGTAAGATCTGAAGAAAAGAGGTAAGATCTGCAAGCTCAATACTCCGATAAAGGTAAGAATAGTTAAAAGTTCTTAGATCTGAAAGCTTTGTGCTCTGTAGAAGTAAGATAAGATTTTTTGTTTCTAAAGTATGGATCTAGGTATTTGTGATAGATTCTGTCCTAGCTTGAAAACTAGGGAATTAATAGATCAAAGAAAGTTTGATATGACTAGATTTGATAAGAATAATGATAGATATGTTATACCTATGCATAGAAAGAATGTTTGGACTAACAAATGCATGCAATATCCTAGAAAGAATATTTTGTAGGCTAGCTACCACGATCCTAGTGCGCAGTATAAAAGAGGTTGGGGATCATTTAAGAGAAAGAGAGGATTAACCCTCTGTTACAGTTGCAGAAGATTGAGACATCTTGCTAAGGAATGCCCTAGTGGAAGATCTGGTTGTCTTTGTTGCAAAGCTTTAGACCATGAAGTGTTGGACTTCCCTAGAATGATTGCTAAGCTCGAAGGAATGAATCTGAATGGAGGAAACCCTAAGGCAGATCTAGAACTAGCAGAACCATGGATGATTTTAGGGGCTAAATTTCCCTCATGAGCTAATTTTCCATGGTTTTTCCAAAAATGAGATTCACTATTTTAAAAATGATTCGCCCAAATTCTATAGGATAAAAATATTTTACCTTAAAAATCGCCAAAATTTTATAAAAACTATATCAAATCCTTAGAAATTTTAATATTTTTACAAAAATATCGCCAATCATTTATAGTTGCCATATGAAGGATTAGTAAGATTTGCCAAGGTTTCTAGATTTTAAAATAAATTTCCATCCTTAAAATCATCCCTCAGTAGAACCCCAGAAAGAATCAGAGAAGATATTACTATAGATGAAAGGCACCTTGAATGATCACTGACATGTCAAGTTAGCAGAGATATTTAAAGAAAAATAATGCATCGAGGTAAGAATAGGAGACTTCGACATTGAATGCGTTCTGGATGAGGAAACATAGGTGAATGTTATGACAGAAAGAACTTGGGAAGCTATAGGAAGGACTGATATGACCCCTTCACTAAGTGGAATAGGGTTATTTAGAGGGAAAGTGGTAAACCTATGTGGAAGGCTCACCCAGATATCTATGAATGTCAATGGAACTTCAACAGAGGAAGATTTTGAGATTATCAAATTTATTGAGGATAGCGCTCCATTTACTATGCTACTTGGAAGACCTTGGATTGAAAGAGATCAAGCCAGGAAGAATGAAGAAGAAAAGGTTTTAGAACAACAGAGACAAGAGTTAAAATATTTCATGACCAGAAGGATCACACAGTTCATTAAAGAATAGGAGGACAAATCGAAGCTACTTAGCTCTAGAAGCTCAGATGTCGAAGTTGCAAGAGAACCTCAGCAGCGTGAAGTGACTATGCCAAAGGAAAATAAGAATCAAAATGGAAAAAGACAGATCGAGTTGAAGATTACTGGGAAGAAGGCTAGAAAGTTAAGTAAGAAGAGGGCGAAGATTGAAAAGTTATAGGAGATTCCAGATGGAACATCGCAGAAAGAAAACTTGCAGAATGGGATATTCGTCGAGATATCAGAACAACAACCTATGGCACTTCACCATGGCGAAGTGATATAGTCATTGGACTGATATACCCGTTTGAATTCCGCCCCAAACGGACAGAAAAACATTAAAGGATCTTCACTAGACTGTTGGACTACACCATAACGGACAGATCAACGTTAATGGAAGCTTCATGCCCATTGCAAGCATATTGTTGCCAAATTTATTATTTATTTTGTCGTGCCATGCATGAAGAACACTTTTTCCAACTGAGAATTAGAAGCCCACAGACTAGTAATTGCATACAGTGGTCATTGCGATCTGGTTGGCCATCCTAGTGCAGTATCTAAGATCATTGTGACCCCCGATTATTTTTTTTGGAGTGCGTATGTCCGATGAGCTCACCGCAGTAGAAGAATCTGTCATAGAGGTCCTCCTTGATTTAATTACTAAGAGAGTCATGTCGGAAAGAGGAATGTCCACTAGAGTCCAAGCATCATTGAAAAGAGCAGTAGCAACTTCTTCTTCCACTGCTCGAGCTGGACCATCCCGACAGACTAATGAAAAGCGTACTAAACACAAAGATGATATCGCAAATGATAAATCGATTCTGATCATCTTGCCTGCTTACATACCTCCTTTGATTGGTGAAATCAACCGTGACAGTGTGCCCTGAGAGTTTGAGTATGCTATGGTCACTGCGTACCTTCCGGAAGGGGTGCGCGTAGTTCGTGCCGATCAGGACAAGCCTGCAGCGTTGAAGTTTAGTGACTTCAACCTCGGCTACAGGAAAGTCTATAGTATGCTCACCCTGCACAAGTATCTAATGAAGACAAACGAAAAGAACTTGAAGATTGTCCCGCAGTCTTGGACCCAGAACCTCGCGCAGTCTACATTACTCAATGTTATGAAGATCCAGCACTTCGGCAGGCACCGGAAGGTGAATGCGTGCATAAAGTTGCTTTTGTCTTTCTATCACGGAGGCTACTTGTGGTTAAATCACCATGTCACAGTGGATCCGAACTTGATCAATCGGATCAAAGGGCTTAGCATGCAGGGCCCTGACCCGCAGGATTTTTACCCTGGAAAGACCACAGACAAAGCACTAGCAACGAAGATCAAAGAAAATTATGGCAATGTCGAGAAGGGCACGCGAGGCTACAAGGTAGCCTCTATTCAGAGTGGCACAGTGCACGTTTCCTCTCAGCTGATCGCAGGCAATCTAGTTCGCAAGAACCGACCCACCCAAGTGACTGAATTCGTAGTTGATCTCGCCGGGAAGTGCACAGAAGGACTTCAAATGAATTGGGAAAAGTACTTAGTGAATCAGCTAAAACTGGATTGTAGGGAAGTGCAAGACCAAGGGTATGAGTTCCATTTCAGCTGGCTTCTCATACTGATCGCCTTCATAGCATGGGAGATGATGGATGGTGCCACTTTCCCAGAGAATGAGCCATTTGAACCTTTGGTTGTGAAGTTCAGTACCCTGTGGTACTCGATCGATATGAGCAAGCAATGGAAGTCCAATGCCATCTTTCATACCTACTACACCCAGCTGAAGACATCCATCCAGTCTGAGCCTCGGATAACCTCAAATACCCTCCACAAGCTATGACCTTTGATGAAGTTCAACGCAGACCACCATTTCATTTATATAACAACGCACACAGATGAGCATAAAAAACAGTTACAGTCTTATTACAAGTTGACTGAGGAAGACATCGAAGAGATCACCAAGGAATGGTCAGTAGACCTTCTCATTCCAACAAACCCCGCAGACATGTCTGATATTGATAGCCCAGAAGCTGCATAGAATACACCTTGACCTAGAAAGACAAAGAAAGATGAGGAAATCTAGGATGTAGACAATAGATTTGTAAGGACCCCCTCCATTACACCAGAGCAAGGAGTTAATGGTGAAGACTTAGAAGAATTTGAACAAAGGGTAGGAGATGAAGTAGAAATAATAAAGAAAAGGAAGGGTTCACCTCCAAAGCCTTCCTCCTAGAAGAGATCGAAAGCACCCGTAACTAATATGCAGATCACGCTCACTCCAGATGACTTCAGTTTCCTCATCGCAGTTGTGAATGAAGCTATAGAAGACATAACCAAAAAGAAGGAAGCTAAGTAAGAGACAATGTACAACAGAATTGAGATCGAGCTCCAAGGAGTGCAACAGGAACTTTAGTCTAGCCACGCAGTCTCTACTGCGCCCCTGCTAGAAGGAACAACAGAAGAGGGAGATGAACCAGTTCAACTCTGCAAGATTGCTGACATAGTCAAAGTACACCTTCGAAAAGCACATGAAGAAACAACGCAGGCCACCCAGATCTTAAAGCAAGCACAGGATGAAATCATCGAACAACACTGAGCTGCACAACAAGAGAAGGATGCTCTCCAAGAGAAATTTGAGAAGACAGAGCAAATATCCAAAAAGAGAAAGAGAAGTTGCTCATGAAGCAGATCAGAATTGAAGAAGCAATCAATAGATCATTTCGCTCTGTGACCGGTTTAGAACAGAAGGCAGAAGAACCCTTATAACACCAAGTGATGAAGCTTGCTAAAGTTATTCAACAACTTCAACAAAGAGTGATGGACTTAGAGATTCAGACCATCCCAAGTACCCCGCAAGAACAGTGCGACCAATGATAAATGACTTCCCGAAGCACAGTAGAAAGGATTAAAGAACTCACTA
The DNA here is from genome assembly GCA_000966675.3 of Picea glauca. Lineage (NCBI taxonomy): Eukaryota > Viridiplantae > Streptophyta > Pinopsida > Pinales > Pinaceae > Picea > Picea glauca. Next base: position 810,450 of record JZKD02S1672708.1, read on the forward strand.
AGGAATGCAAACAGTTAAGTAGCAGAAGTGCATAGATATATGAGAGCCTAACTAAGAATCTTGAATTTCATAAATTGGAGTCACAGCTCTAGGAGGTGAAGTACGAAGCCAAAAATCTACAGGTGCAGCTGAAGGCCCTAACACCCATAGAAAGAATGAAGTGGTTGCCTGAGCAACGCACCGCCCATCAACAGATCCATATGATATAGATCAAGGTAATGTAAGAAACACAACGACTCCAACCTATGCAGGATAAAACATGTCATATTTTTACAAAGATCAAGAGCCAAGGAACAGAGCTGGACCAGGTCATGAATACAACATAACAACGCCTAGAGGGACCAGTCAGTAACACACTCATACAGGAGTTTGTTGAGAAAGAGGCCACAATACAACAACAGGTCGAAGTAGCTCAAGCCAAGCTCAAGGCCTTTGAAGCAGAACTGATCAGGCCTAAGTGACTCGGGATGAGTCACAAGTGAGTGTTGGGGGCCTGTTGGCCCTTGACCAAGTTTTGGGAAATACTTGGTCATATTTGACCATTTTTTGGACTTTGACAGCCTACCAAAGATGAAGCGCCAAGTGAAGCAGAGATCATGGGATCTCGGCCCACTTTGGGTCCCTTTTGGGTTTTTTGGGATAATGTAACAAGAAAGGGATGTCATCCTGTGGGTTCCCCCACATTTAGGCCCACTTTTGTATTGTATAAATAAGTAGCTAGGTGATGTAAGAATAGAGATATAAACTAAGTGCTAGATCAACATCTTCGTGGTGTAGGCTAAGTGCTAGAGTGAATTGTAAGTGCTTTGTGTAAATAGTAAAAGGCTTACAGAGCTAAGTGCAAGTTGTTGTAAGAGGATATAGAAGGCTTTATGATGTAATGAAAGGGAGAAGGATCTAGTGAGCTGTGTAGATCTTCTACCCTATGCACAATAGTGTTTATGGTGGCTCTTTGTTGTAACCTGATTGAAGGCTTTAATAAAGAATAAAATTTGGTGGACGTAGCCCCAGGGTGGGGGTGAGCCACGTATATCTGTGTGTTATGCTCTGTTCTTTGACTTGATGTGTTTATCTATGCTTTGTTGAGTTCTTTGATGTATTTAGACAGATCTAGCCATGTTTTGTGCTTCTTGGATGAGTATGAATGTTAGATTTGACATGTATGACTATGCTTAGTGCTGATCTACATGATCTGATCTGTTTTACTATTGCTAAGTGCTGAAATATCTTAGATCTAAGTGAAGGTTGTGATGCTCTGTGCCATCTATGAAGTATAATAATGGTTGAATATTGATGAATGATCTATGCTAAGTTCTTTCTAAGTGTTATAATCACAGATCTGTGTCCCAGCTAAGGTTGAAGACACCTGAGTCTCGCAACCACCCCTGCCTCTACCTCGAGTGAGACTTCATCTGCTTCGCAGGTGTTTCCGAAAGGGCCGATAATTAGGGTTTTGTTGGTGCATTGTTGTAGCGTTGAACCCTAGGTCTTCCCTTGTGCCAACAACCATTAGAAAGGTCTCAGAATAAAATTTCCAACCATATAACTTGTGCTCCCATTTGAGCTAGGTATCTAGTTTAAAAATGACTTCAAATATAGGGTATCCAAAATGACCATAAAAAATCCAAGAGTAATAATTTCAACAATCTTCATCTTGCAATATTTTTCTTGGACATCTGTAGGATTGCAATGTTTATATTGGACATCTGTAGGCTCCCCCTATCTTTGAAATCAATGAAAACAATATTTCCAACAATATCCCTTAGTCAATTCTGTAATACTTCCCTTGTTTGCAACTCTCCTTGTTTATGCAATTATTCCTTTGTCTGCAACTTCTCCTCCTTTGACATCAATGGAAAAGGGTTTCTCCCCTTGACCTTACACTTCCCTTTATTGACAATATGAGAGAGATATCACTCTCATGCAACATTTTTCTCGTTTTACTTTATCAAGTATGTATAAAACTCTTGAGGTTTTGTTTGCATTTTTCACTAATATTCCTGAAGATGCTCTTCTTATTTCACACCCTTTAGAATGAAATGTTAGATTGTAACCTTCATCAGACATTTGGATGACACTTAGAATATTATTCTATAACCTTTCAACATATAATACATTCCATGTATTAGTCTTTCTATTATCAAGACTAACAATACCTTTTCCAACTATCCTTGCAGAAGCATTATCTCCAAACGTAACATTGCTTCCTTTTCTTCCTTCAAAGTGAGAAACTTGGTGCAGTCCCCTATCATGTGTTTTGAGAATCCACTATCAATGTACCATTTATTCCCTTCATTTTTAGAATGAAGTGCAAGTCCACATTCTTCCTTCTTCAATTCTTCTTGCTTCCTTTTCCACACCTTGGTGTATTCTTCTCTATTCTTGGTAAGGACATCTTCTTCCCTTTTTTGTTTAGGAGACTTTATCATGCTATATACCCATAGTTATTGCACTTATAACATTCAATATCAAATAGATGAGAAAATGAATTGTAGTTTCTATTAGAAAACCCATCAGAAATTCTAGTTTTGATGCTCACATAATTATCCTTTGAGGTTTTGTAAGAACCTATATTTCTATCTCTCACATGATCACTTCTTGCATAAGCTCTACAGTTTGTTGCTTTATGACCAAAATTATTGCAATAAAATCAATAGCTAAGAAAGATATTTTGGCACTAGTTTGCGAAAAGTCTCCATGGTGGAACAACTCTTCTAAACTCATTCTTGTTGTTCTTGTGGGAAGAATTGGGTTTTTGTTGGTCATTATTTCCTTTCTTGTTGCTACTTTCATTGTTGGTGGAGCCTTTGAGAATATTAACATAGCTTTCATACTTTTCTTCATTTTATTTTTCTGATGGTTTAATGACTTTAATGATTGCATATCCCTCGATGGTATTTTGTTTATTGTTGTAGCTGAGACTTGTCTTGATGAATGGTGACCTTTGGCAGCTAAGAATATTATTTAATATTTTAACACTCTTTCCAAACTTCAAGCTTCTATTCAATTGATCAGTTGTTTTCTCTAGATCTTTCCTTAAGGAAACTATTTCAACTTCTATCTTCTCACAATTTCTTCCTTTCCTTTCACCCGACTTCTCACCACTTCTTCTGTTCTCTTTGCCTCTTCTAGTTAAGTCTTCAAGATAATAATTTTCTTCTCTATTTCTTCAATATCATGATCCTTATTTTCATATTTTTGCAATTGCTCCTTCTGCTTTATATTCTCTTCCCTAAGTATTCTTCTTCTGAATCTGGATTTTCTTCCTGATTATCTTCATTTTATTCATCGATGGATTTTGTTTCCATGGTAATGGAGAGAAATTCTTATTTATCATCACTATCTTCCCTTTCTTTGAATTTTCTAGGTCCTTGTTTTAGCTTTATCACAACTTGTGATTCTTCTGTCTCTAACTCACAACAGGAAAAATTAGCGGATCTATCTTCATAAATGTTTTGTAGCTTATTCCAAATCTTTTTAGCTATTGTACACTTCATTACCTTGAAAATCTTATAATATGGTAGGGAACTCAAGATGACCTCTATTGATTTTTCATTGTTTTCACTTGACTCCTTCCCAACTTCATTCGTATAACCTGTTGTGATTGATTCCCAAATACCAAACCCAAGGGCATGAAAATATAACTTCATTCTTATACTCCATGTTGCATAATTCATTCCATTAAACAATGGAGCTCTGTTTGTAGGTAGACCTTCCTTACAATTCATATGTTCTCATGATATTCCTTTGAGTGGTTAAACTGATTTTGAAGGAATCTGCTCTGATACCAATTGTTGAACTTGTGCTTATACTGAGAGAGGGGGGGTGTTGTAGTCTAAGGGAAAATATGAGAAGGTTGCCAATATATCCTTACATAGAGCATTAGAGTCTACAAAATTATATATAAGAACACATAGACATATAGAATAACATACACAAGTGGGGGAGAACCATCAATAGATTTTATTATATATATGTCCAAAACAACCATTGTATTTCCATTACATGATAATGTATATAGATGTATGATATACAATTACCATTCGATTACATTACTTAAATGTTCAATCGATCTGTAACATCCCCACTATAATCCCCAATTTAATTAATGCTTATGTAGATATAATGTGTGGCCACGACCAAAGAAATGTAATATGCAAATTATATTTCTATTTTTTAATAATAAAATGTGATACCAACTGCTAAGGGAGGATTGTCTAGGATCATGGCCAAGAGGGGTTCTAGGGGGGATTACCGATGTATATTAATTCAACACATTTTCCTAAATTTTCTATTGGTGTATGAACCTTCCCATTTCCGATTGAGTCTTCCCAAATCCAATTATTGAATACATGTAAGAGGGTGTGTGTGAGTAGTCACTGTTACACGTCAAAATTGCTCAGCTGGATAAGTGTCGCATTATCCCTCTCAATTGTCGTAAGTGTCGCATTGACTTTCGCAAGTGTCGCAAGTTGGTCACTAGTGTCGCAAAGGATGTTCAGACATACTGTCATGATAACGACACTAAGGAGACACTTATAACATCTCACATGACTGATTTGAAGGAGGAGAACTGATCTACTGAAGTCAAACAACCTTTTGCCACCTGAAAGCACCTCAAAAACTGAGTTTTGGAGAGGAGCGCTCCCCCTTACACTATCTTGGAGCGCCGGCGCTCCCCAATACATTGTCAGGGAGCGTTATAACGCTCCCCTGGCCCTTTTGAGGGAGCGCTATAGATTTTGAGAGCGCGGGCGCCCCCTAAAGCTTACCAGGGAGCGCTACAGCGCTCTGATGGCCCTTTTGAAGGAGAGCTACCTATTCTGGAAAGTTGTTAAGTTGTTGAGATGAATGGGGGAAGCTTCTTTTCATTCTTGGAAGGCAGTTGGATTCGAATCCCTAGTCCATCCATGACCCTAGGGCAGATCCTCAACTGAAGGAGGAAAATCCTCACC
>JZKD02S1672708.1:823258-844068 GCA_000966675.3 Picea glauca
TGTTGAGCCTCTCCAAGGTTATATAACCAAGCTTTCTAATGGTGAAAGGAGGATTGCAAAGAGAGAATCATACCAAACTTATGATCTCATGAGTGGTATGAGAGGATGGAAAATGTAGAATTACACCAAACTTATGATCTCATAAGTGGTGGGGGAAGAATTGAATATGTGAAACTTATGATCTTGGAGGAAACTCACAGTCAGCCAAAGGAGATTAATCATTGAAGCTGCTGTCATCCAGGTTGTGGATCTTTCAGGCAAGGGTTAGACGAAGAGGACTTGACGAAGCTGTCGCATTCGCATCTACGATTGTAAGTACTGCTGTCGTTATTCTCATTAATATGACACGCTTGGCCTGTTTCTTTCTAGTTTGTGTCTAATGTTGCATGAACTTATCATTTATTGGTAGATCTGTTTTCAAGCTAATGTCCATAGAGTAGGAAGTGGTCGTATCTTGTTTTGTCCACAGACCTCATCGAGGAGAAAAAGGATTGGAGCGCAACTCGGAGCGTGCAGGGACAAACGTCGATTAAAAGGTACTTCTATCATCCTCCCTTCTCATGCATTAGGCTTAGATAGATTTGAAAGGAAGTCAGTGTCCATGATAAGCACTTTTCTGTCTAGGGTTAAGGTCAAGCCTTAGAGGTCGATCTACTTGTCCGCAGGCAGATTTTCCTACAACAGTCACATCCCAAAGTTATTGGGAACATGGGGGTTGATTACAATTAGCTTGGGGAAGAGTGTGAGTCAAGAAAGGAAAGACAAAGAGAGGAATTTCATATGGGTGGGGAAGGCATTTTTTACACATTAAGTTTTGGTGCATGAGGAGCAAGTAGAGAGCAAGAAAGAGAGATCGGAGCTAGTGCAACCATGGAGGGTGAATTCTAGAGAAAGATGGAGCATATTGGAGCATATTTGGAGTTGGAAATTGAATAACCAGGTTGTCAGGCCTGAAGAGTGAACTCCTGTGTGAGTTTCACTAAAACAACAAGTGTTTGTTGTTGGTTTGCTAGTATTTTTCAGAGCAACAAGTTCCCTTGAGTTCCCAACTGAGAGATTCATGGTTAACTGTGCTAGAGAGACCTTGATAAATGAATGGGATTCTCGAGGAAACGAGATCATTAAAGGGGTACGTTTCTTTGGTTGGGAAGGTCAAGAGGAAGAGAGCTAGTGTAAAATCGGGATAGTTGTAGAATATATCAATGGGTTGTTGGTTTTATGAGCTGTGAGTGGAATGTGAGAGACCACCCTCTTTTGTGGATTACTAGTCTCAAATCAGGGGTGACTAGATGTTGATATTTGGAATAATCAGTGTATGGTTAGGTGGAACGCCCATCCCAAGAAGCTAGTTGCATAACCATTATTAAAAGATAAGTGTTTTATCTTGTTGCTGATTTATTTCATGAGTATATTTTTTGTGCATGAACTCTGTGAATTTGAGAATGATTTATATGTTGTTGTGTAAATTATTAAGCTGCATTCATGTTATTTGATATGTTGTATATGCATCTATTTTATGGTTATAGACAATAGCTAAATCTATTTTAATTCGTAGTTGTAAGCTACAGGAAATCGACTAACAGTGAAAGAATTAAATTGTTTAGTTGTAAATTTCATTTTTATGTGTATTTTGCACCGTAATGTCCCTCGGTTGGGATGGGGGATGTTACATTATGGTATCAGAGTGCCTGGTTCAAACATCAAGCTTGTATGGGCCAAGATGGCTATGAATTGGTGAAAATTCGTTATTGCAGATTTTGTCTATGACAAATTTGGGGAAAAATGAAGAATTTAGAGAGAAGTCCCCAAATTTGTGAGAAAAATCTGAGTCTGAATGACTCTGAACTGTTTAAGAAGGTTAATGCAGTATAGAGGTGAAGTTGCATATTGAAATTCGACTTGGAATGGTTGACATTCAAGTTTTAATGGTCATTTGTAGAGTTACAAGAAGTTTGACGAATCAATGACCGAGATAATTCTTGATCTCTAGATCAACGATCGAGATTCACTAAAATAAATTTCAAAATTTGTAAAGGTTTGGTTGTTTGGAAGGTTGATAAAATCAACTGCCCATATTCAATTTCAATGTTTGGAGGTTAAAGGAGATCAATGACCTAGATTCACCTGGACTGTGATCAAAATTTTCTAAGTGCAAGGTTTGACAACAGAATCCGTCGATGACCAATGGTTAGATCAACGAGTTTGGATAAATGTTGAAAATTTGCCAAGTGTTAAAGCTCAACAAGACAAATCATCGACGAGTGATGGTCGGGCCGACCAAAATGGCAAAGAAGTTTGGTTCAACCATAAGACATCTTTGATCACTGATGGACGATGGTCAAAGGTCAGCTGAATTCAATGAAGTATGTTGAATCAGGAAAGAGAGGTCGTCGGTGGTCGGAGGTTGATCGAATTTGGCGAAGTATTTTGAATCGGGAAAGAGAAGTCACCGATGACCGATGCATTTATGGTTGGGAATCAACCAATTTGGCAACGTGTTTGGTCATTCAAAAGAATTGGTTGATGGTTGATGGGGGAAAGAGGATGATGAATAATCATCATCCATGTGTCATTCCACGTCACCCAAGTTGACACCTCAGGATGACATGTCATGCCACATCAGCATCCATGTGTCATGCCATATCAGCTAACAGAAGTGGTCAATGGTCGATGGTTAGGTTGATCGATTTTGGAAAGTGTATTTGAAAGTTGTTGGGGATCACCGATTTCCGATGGATGAAGTTCAAATCGACCGATTTAGGAGTTGTGTGCAAATCGGTCATCGGGGAGTTGGGCCAATGGCCGATGGTCGGATTGGCAATTTGGGAAAAGCATTTTCCGCGTCTAAAGGAAAGTGTTGATCATCGATGGCCGATAGAGGAAGATCAACGGTTACTGTTTCTCTTGATTTGAGATCAACGGTTCATATTTAAGGGGATATTACAGTAGTAAAACAATACATTTTGTATGAAATGTTCTAGATTTTTTGGAATCTTGAAGGTCGTTAATTTGCAAGGAATTTTTGAGGCCCTAAATGACATTTTTAGCAAGTCAAAATCCATGAGAATAGAGTGTACCAAGGAACACTATGTATTTAGATTTAAAATAAAAGAAATCAGAGAGATCTATCCAATGAGATAAACGATTCGTAAAATGGATCTTGTATCAGAAAGTTACAACCAAAACAATAAGGGTAAAATTTTGGCACCAGTTTTACTTCCAGAGGGCATAACTCCATGCTCAGAAGTCTGTTTGGGGAACATAAGCTATCGATGGAAATATTATGACCCATAAAATCCAATTGTGGAGTCATATTTTGGTTATGGGTACCTAAAAATGTGCAGGAAGAGAAATAAGACACCTGTAGCATGTAGGGGTAAATTAGGTAAAACAAACTAAACTTCTTCGGACCATAATTTTTAGCTTAGAGCTCGGATTTGAGAAAATTAATAGTCGTTGAAAAGGTATTGAGAAGTACAAGACATTTGTCAACCCAAAATTTTTATTTGGGCAATGATAATTCTTGGAAATTAATAAATAGATTTCTGTAGCAATAAAATGGTGGAAATTGCAACATGTAATTGTTGTAACTTTTCACTTAGAATTCAGTTTGAGGCATGGTTACAGCCGTTGGAAAGTTGTGTTGGTTGTAGAGCCTGATTATCTTCCTGATTCAGAGGTATTTGTTTTCAGCCATTTTTATACCCTATGAAGACTTTACACCCTGTTAGCACCCTGTAAATTTTGTCCGGCTGAAAAGACAAACGACGGAGGTAACTGTTTCAACCAACATTAGAGCTAAAACACTAGCCTATTCAACTCAGAGAGGGATCTCTCGTGTCACTTGATATTTCTTCAGGAATAGGTGGCTAGATTTGATTTGTTTTGGGGGGTTTTATAAAGTTGTTGGCAAAGAAGGGGAGGAACACTTGGGGCTATGGAGTCAAAATTCTGAAAGTGAATGAAAACAATGCATCAACTATTAGAACTCTCCAGAGGATAAAGGATAAGCGAGGCGATGAATCTTATTTATTATTAAATTTAAATAGAGTGTAGGAAGATAAAGGAAACAAATAAATGCATCAGAGCATTACTGAAATGAATTCTGAATTAGTTAAGAAGACAATCACACAGTTTAAATTACTTAATCCGAGAACATCACAAGATGAATTATGGGCCTTTAACTCTCCAATTTAAATAGAAGAAAATGTAAATGAAATAACAGGTCACAGGAAATACATACGATGAAAGGAAACGAAGCTCATATCACCACCCTTTAGAATCTTTTCATAGAGACTTCAAAATCTTCTACATTTATATTCAATTCAGATTCAGAAAATTTACAAAATAGAGTCTGATACAACCAAAAGGTGCTCTTGCACTTCTGCCAACATTAATTCATTCAAGTATCCCAATATTTATACAATTTGATCAAAATGACTGAAACTGAAGTGTTTCGGCTTCCAAAACAGTTTCGACTGACAGTTTTGGTATATGAAACGATTTACAATGATTAATAAAAATCGTTTCAAAACTACAGGCAATTTTCCTGATTGTCTAACTTCTCCCACCATCTGTCTCGCTCTGGTCTTCTGTTGGATCTGCTAATGTGGTGAAACATGGGGATCACTTATTAGCTCCGAGGATATTGCACTTTGTCTTACCTAGCCGCACGATTTCCTTCCATTGTGAATCAGAGGGGATTTCATAATCCATCATCTCTTGAATCAAAATCTCTAAATCAATGCACGTGGCATAGGACATAGTTGGCGTGCCAACTTTCACTGTTTTAAACTTATTCAAAATTTCAAAGTCTGTAGCCAAATACTCTACCATACTTGGGCCTTTCAGACTTTCTTCCATAGCCTCAAATTTAGAATGATCCATCCTGCATTGCATGAGGAGAGAGTTGTAGTCCTCTTGATTGTATAATGAACCTTTTCCATATCAAAATGATGGGAGGCCTCTGATAAATAATTGTTCAAATGCATATTTAAACTCCTGTATGTTGTGCTCCATCTGTATAGCTTTGTTTTGGACCGATCTGAGCAGGTTATGCTTAGCTATGATTCTCCTAGTGGAAATAATCAATGCAATCCTATCCTTTACCCCAATAGTTTGAAGATCAACAATCGGTACATAATTTAGTAGGTCAATAGCATTTTGGGCCCATTCTGAGGGTTTCTTGGCTAAAACTTCATTAACAATAGTACACCTTCTCCGGGCTATAGCAGCCACGTTGTTTTTGTCATTTATGAAATTCAAATAAACCTTGAATTTAGTAGCCTCTGCAGCAATAGAATCCCATATGATATGTTTGGCTCCCTGTAATAATTTTTTTCCCTTTAACTTGGTTTTTAGCTTGCTTACTCTCTCCTACAAATCTTGATTATCTATGTGGAGTTGGGCCACCTTCTCATCCTTCGCTTTCATCTCTTTCTTCAACTTTTCCATGTTCTCTTTGAGACTCTTGATTTCACCTATTTTTAATTTTACCTGGGACATGGCTTGGACTAACCCCTCAGTGCTTGATCAGTCTATGTATTAGAAGGTACAATGACTTCCATGTCTGATGTCGCTGCCTGTTCTTGTGACCAATTCTCTTTCTCTTTCTCCAATTGTGGCACTTTAGCCTTGTAATTGAGTGCCTTGTGTCTGAATGTTTCCTTCTCCTGTTCCAAAGCAATCAATTCTTTTGTTTGTGGATGATCTGTAGGTGACATCTTTAGCTTTTTCTTTAGGCTTTGGATCATCTTGTCCTTCTCATCTAGGGAAGCTTTCACCCCCTGGGGACCTTCAAACTCTATCCTTTTGACCTATGTCATCCAGGATTTGTTGGATGCCTTTTCCTGTTTCAGTTTTCCATCTAGTTGTAGTGCCTGTGTTGTCAATCTTACGACCCTCAGACCCAAGCTCAGATAATCAGAATATAACATGTCACTAACATTCCTGACATTCCTGTGTAATTTTACTTTGTCTGGGGGATCAATGTTTTCATAGTGCATTTTGATCTTAGACACCTTATCATCATTAGCCACTGCAATGTTAAACGTCTTTCTTTCCACATCCCTGACTGTAAGTAAGGAAGTCTTATGTTGAGGAGTCTTTTCTACTTCAGGTAAAAGGTCTCTTATTTCACTGTTTTCCATACTTCCCTTCACAACATACTGATTCATTAAATCTTCCTTGGACTGATAAACTGCCCTAGGTGTCTGGCTAAATATGTGTTTCCTACTGCTGAAAACCTTTGTGCTGCTTTCATTTTGTGGTTTTCTTTCTGTACTAGTTTCTTCATTCTTTGTTGTACCCTCTACCATCTCCATGCATGTTTTCTCTTTGGGGTCTTCCTCTTCCAGGTCAACTATTTGAGAGGATGATGTGATTTTTGTTTTCTTGAGAATGTCTTGCTGGCTACTGGCACCCAGGGCCTCTGAACTGCTCCTTTTATTGTAGATGCTCATTTTAGGAGCTTTGATAATCAACCTAGGGGAAGGTTTATGTGTTGGGCTCTGCGGAGAAGCTGGTTCTATTTTTTTTGTTTGATCATGCTACATGGTGACCTCCATATCTACACAGGTCTCTAGATTGGCCAACTTATCGAATCCTTCAACATGCTCGTGTTCATCGAGACCTTATCTACTTGCCAATATTATCTTTGATATGATCTGATGTGGATCATATTTTCTTCCTTGCAACTGTGTGAAACCAAATTTACTGAGTTTGGATTGAATCTGAGGCAAACAAGACTTGTTCTTCACCACAAAGGGACTTAGTACAAAAGGAAATCTCAGATTGGAAGCCTTGTGTGCTTTCAAAAAATGCCCAGTCTCTGAGATAATTCTTTGTCTTATGAACTCCAAAGCAAAAATCCTGGGTGTCAGAAAAATGGGTAAAAGATGAGGTCCTTCCTGGTATCCATATACCCAAATCACAGTGGATTGTGTGAACAACATCTAGTCTCCTACCATGCTCTCTAGATTTGGCTGTAATGAGATTTTCATTTCTTCCAGAACTCTTGGAAGATCTAATCCAAAAATGAGACTGTATACCCTGGACATAATCTTGTTGATGAAGATAAGCATTGTGATCCTTTTACATTCGGTCGAAATAATTTTGGTCTCAGGGAATTCGGTTTTGTTAGATTCCAGAAACATTCTCAACAAGTGCGTGTAGTATCTGAAGTGCCTCAATGAATTGAAATTAGCCAGTTGTCGATGCATATTTTTAGCAATAAATTTGTCAAAACTGACACAGACTGACTAACCAAACAGAAAGAAAATCAACAGGAAACCTAAGATGACTTCTACCACAAACTTGTCATTGTCTAACCCTAAAATTTGACTTAGTAGAGAACAAGCCCATTGGACTTTGATGATCATGACGCTTACACTGGCAGGTAACGATAGACTCTCTCAATGATGTTCAGGCTTGACTATGGTCTAAAGAAACATGTTTTTTACTTCGGGCAGGCATTCTCTATAAATCGTGATCATCCTCTATTCCTCGAAGGGCTCTGACACTATGGGGGAGGAGTCTAGTATACTAAGGGTGTGCCAGAGCGATGGACCATATAATTTACATAGAACCTCTGACCCTAATTTATTCAGAATGACTCTTTCTTCCTGAGAATATTGCTCTACACACCAGCTTACAAATTCAGAGAATGGAAAGACTACTTATACGACGTAATGGGTGATGGAGGTTTGAGCCACTTCGAGGAAAGGTATGTGCATTCCAAAATTGTCTAACAAATTCGTTCTAGACACAGAAACGGGCGAGATCGTTATCTCTGTTTCGAAAACGTCAAAAAATATGTCAATTAGGGATTCCTCTCTAGAGGAGATATCTTGTTCATTCACGGATAAAACAACAGGATTGGCAGCCATGGTGAAGAATACCTATCAAGCGGTGAAAGAAACACGAATCTGGTTCAGTTCTGAGCTTGAAATTCAAATGGAAGCTTTGCACCAAATTTCTGAACGTTTGAATGCTTCAAATTATCATAGAATCATGTCGGGGGGTCCTCCTTTTATAGGTATCTATTGACATCGGGGGTTGGAGAAAATGGTTTTGGGTGGACTGCTTTTTGCCCTGATGTGCCTCTGAGGGTGCCATGCATCCACGATTTAAACCATGATGGTTTTCCTCGGCCCACCTTCAATTCATTAATCTTTGTGCTACTTCAATCACTGATACAAGTTTCAACCATTGATCTGGGCCGCTTTAAGATCTACGGTCCACATTTACCCAACGACTTTGGCATCGGGGGTTGGATAAACTGGTTTTAGTCAGATTTCTTTTTCCCTTGATGTACCTCTATAGGCGCCACACGTCCAGCGATAAAACCATGACAGTTTTCCCTAGCCCACCCTCAACTACTTAATATTCACACTGTTTCAATCCTCTATATGCACCTCAGCCGTTGATATGGGCTGATTTAAGATCTACGGTCCACATTTACCCAACGACTTTGGCATCAGGGGTTGGAGAAAGTAGTTTTAGCCAGACTATTTTTTTCCCTGATGTACCTCTAGAGGCACCCCGCATCTAGCGATAAAACCATGATGGTTTTCCCTGGCCTGCCCTCGACTTCTTAATCTTCGTGTTGTTTCAATCCTCGATATGTGCCTTAGCCGTTGATCTAGGCCACTTTCAAGATCTATGGTCCACTGAGTCTTACTCTTCACACTGCTGCTATATTTTTCCATATGTCACCAGATATAGCCCAGTTCTTTGAATTATCATATCTCCTTAGCGACAATAACCTTTTTTTGAGATTCCAAAACTTGGATACCATCTGAAAATTTTTATGGTGATAACACACCCCATAAGAATGTACACTCCTCCATGCGGGGGAGTGTAGGGGGGGACTGCCACCCCTGCGGGGCCAAGCGGGCCCCCGATGGAGGTTCAGGGGAGAATCCCCCGAAGGAAAAATTTCCTTGTAAATGTATATTGTAATTTCATAGTGAATCTGGACCATTCATTATAAGGTCATAGATCTAACGGTAGAAGTTATGTTAGGGTTTTTTTTCCTAGAAGGCAACCCTCTTTTATTAGGGAAATGTATTGTGACTATGTATCATTGCGAATATTGTATTCTGAGAGAGGAGACTACAAGAGAAAGAAGAGGAAGTTACAATGGGTGTGTTGTAGGTTATATCCCTTCATTTGTTGGATAATAATAAAGGAAGGACTTGCAAATTTCTCTGGTGGACGTAGCCCACACTAGGTGAACCACATATATCTGTGTCTCTATTGTATTGTGTATCTTCTATGTTTTATTTCCACATTTTATTTTATTTTATTGCTCTGTGATCCTATTTTTCTAACAAATGGTATCAGAGCGAAAGGTAACTTGCAGGAAAAGAGGGTTCCTAGTTCGAGTGGGAGGAATGGTGGAAGATGAAAAGTTTAGGGTCGATAAATTTAACAGCCAAAGCTACCAGTTATGGAAGATGCAGATGGAAGATTATTTATATCAAAAGGATATGCTCCTACCATTGGGTGGAATAGAAAAGAAGTTGAAGACCATGAAGGACGAAGAACGAGAGGTTCTTGATAGAAAGGCACTAGGAATGATATGACTGATCTTGGCAGCATCTGTGGATTTCAATATTTCAAAACAAAAGACAATGAAGGAGTTGATGGATGCATTTGCTAAACTATATGAAAAATCCTCAGCATCCAATAAGGTATTTCTAATGAAGATATTATTTAATATGAATATGTCAGAAGGTGGGTATGTTACAAATCATTTAAATGAATTTAATATTGTTACTAATCAGCTAAGTTCTGTAAAAGTGGACTTTGATGATGAAGTCATGGCTCTTCTAATCTTGTGCTCATTGCTAGAAAGTTGGAACGGCTTGGTCATGGATGTAAGTAACTATGTCTCTGGTTCAAACACTTTAAAATTTGATGATGTTGTTGGTGTTATCCTTAGTGAGGAAATGCGATGAAAAATTACAGGTGAGACATCAGGTATTGTGTTAAAAATGGAGAACAAGGTAAGCAAAAAGGATAGAGGAAAGGGCTCAAGGAACCACTGGAATTCTAGGAAGGGAAGATCCAAATCCAAACTGGGAAAGATAGAGTGCTAGAATTGTGGGAAGAAAGAACATCTGAAGAAAGACTGTAGAGCTCGAAAGAAACAAAGAGATGGACAACATGAGAAAAATCAAGAAGAAAATGTAATAGGTGATGTGTTACTGTTACCGGACTAATCGGTAGGTGCAGACACTAACAGATCTCCCTAGATCCACCTGGATCTAGAACAAAGCAGGACAGGACATGACTCTTTCCCTAAGTTTTGACCATTGAATTATCTAGTAGGAAGGAACAAGTAACATACCTTAGTATCACTTCCTAGGGTCTCTGTTGCTCCTGCTTCACTCCAGTGCTCTCGTGAGGTCAAGACCAAGACAACACAAGCCAACCAAAGTGAATATAGCAAAATATATTCAACTGTCAACATATGTGTTTGATCAAGGAATTACACAATAAAGTGAGAATAGCTTTATGGGAAAGGGACATGCCACTGTATCATATTAATTGAAAGTAAAGATTACAACATGATAGCCTTGATGTCGCAAGCTTCCTTTTGATGGCTCTTGGATCCAACACACACACTTGCTCAATCCTTGCACGAAGAAGATCAAATCCTCTTGATAGACTAACTAGAGTCTCCAAGCTCCTGTTCAAGCTAAGTCCTTCACACAATTCTTTCACCAATTCTCCAATGAATCTTGGTTAACCTTTTCCATGAGAATTCCATCAATATATAGGAGAGAATGAGATGGTTACTTGGATAAGAATGATCCCACAATATCATGGAATCCAGTACAAGCATAACCATTCGAATGCCAACCCATTATTCTAGAAGATTCCCTTCTAGAACCATTGAGAATTCATCTTTTTCCATGCTTTAGAGAAGGTTCGCACCCTAGCTATTCAGCACAATGTGAGAAGTTTTCACCCTTTCTTAGGGCAGCCTGCGAGAATGGGTCAGTCTTGCACCCTGGTATACTAGCAGCCTGTGAACTCTCTTCAAAAGTGAGTTTTCTGAGAAGAGATGAATGTAACTTTTCTCAGGAGAAAGTTCTTATGAGGAGCCTGAGTTCACCATCATCAATACATCATCATGATGACCAAAATCATGGGTAACAAAATTCCCCCCAAAGTATGAGGCTGAAACTAGTGACAGCCGAAAGACTTTGTAAGCTACATGTGTGTGTCGGAAACTAGGAGCACACCTAATCAGAAACCTGCGAACAACCAAGCATCTGCAAAATATCATATATACCAATTCTGAGGTAGGCATTCCCATACTCAGATCACAGACGGATGAAATTGTAGACATAGGTCATGGCCACCAATCATACACTGTGGATCCATGTCGTCAAAATATAGTATAGCCACCAGGAATACACTGTGGATCTATGCGAGAAAATTCAAATTAAGACAACATAGCCATGAGACATACAAAGTGGATCTATGTGTCACAAATTATACATACTCCATCACAACCTGGACAAAGAGATGATATCCAGGGTCTTCAATCACTTCACCCAAAGTACGAATCTAACCATGTGATTACATGTGTTGAAGTCGAACATGGCAGAAACCACTTGATTACCGGTCATTGATGAAACCGTTAACAAGTGCGAGGGAAATAACCATTGATGTCAATGACTCCCAAGGTACTCTAGTACAATCCATCGAGTGTGAATGTATGAGTTGAAGTCGAAAATCCGATGGAATCTTTTGATCAGGGGTCAATGATGTAAACCCACTGTCAAAAGCGAGGAAACCTGCCATTGAGGCATGCAAGCTCCAAGGTACCAAATAATTTCTAAGTCTTGATTCTAGATAATGAGCTGAAGTTGATGGAACAAAACTCATCACAGGAGGGCCTTAATGTATCCCCCATCAATGACATGAAATGAGTAACAGATTTTGAAGGTGAAACAGAGTATGATGTAAATTAAACTGGACACAGAGAAGGCCGACACGAAGAGAATGGACAACTGCATATTGCCGACTCAATAGAGGTTTCAGATGAACTTCTCTTGAACATATGAACGACACGACCAATGATTTGGCAACATTGACTCAAAGACGACACAAGGAATGGCCTTGTAGAAAATCAAATGAGAGACAAATGGATTTCCCAAACCGGCTTCAAATGATGAATAGGGGGTGTCATGTTCAAGAGCGACACTTACTGCCAATCAATATGAAGATGAAAACATATCCCTTTCCCAAATTTTCCCCCACCATTTCTAGAGAGTACCTCTTTATTTTTATGCAAGCTTGAGGAGGATAACATATGCTCGTTGATATAAGCTTATCCTTCAGATAAGTCCTTCGGAGTATGTTTAACGAACCCTAAGAAGGAGTGGTTCGGTCCCATTATGGGTCTGTCGATGTTTTTTTAACGAGTCCAAAGATAGAAAACTCGAAGGTTTTTCATGATTATAGAGTTTAGAAAAACACTTAAAAGAGAAATCTCTCAGTTCCTTTTTCATAAAATAGTCTGATGAGACCGAAAAAGAGATAAATTATCACTCACCAGATGCTTTCTTCAAATATTTTATCGAGCGTGAAAATAGCAAGGTCGCTCGGCTATCTTTTCATGTTTAGAGAGTCTGAAAAGAGCTTAAAGAGGACTCCATGGGAGTTCCTTTTTTGTGTAACCTTGTTGAGCCTGAAAAAGTGATAAAAGTATGCTCGATCGCGTTCTCATGTATTTTTGAGCGTGAGAACAGACAAAGACCTAGCTCGAGGTTTTATACAAAATCCATAAAAAACAATCAAAACATGCGATGGAAAAAGAAAAATTATGTCCACATCCCTGTACATGACCATCGAAGTCGTTACGCCTGCAAAAGTTACACTCAAAAAGGGAATTAGGGTTTAGGTTTTAATAAATGAACAATTATAAAATATTCAAATAACATGGTAAAAGTAAATATAAAGAAATAAAAACTCTTTTTACCATATCATTTTCACTTATCACTATTTGAGCCCAAAAACCCCTCTTTTACCCTCGAAGTTTGGCATCATATTGCGGGAGTTACGAGCATCGATTCGACGAGCCGTCAGTGACAGTGAGGTAGGCTCTTTGTCGTCTACTCTTTTATGGTTTTATTTTGCATTTTTATGGGTTAAAACTCATTTTTTGAGTTTTTTTTATGAGCCCTACTTGCACTCAACCATTCTCGTAGGTGGGCTACATGGGACCTGCGAGAATGGGTCATTCTCACAGGTGAGCCCACAGTAGCCTGCGAGGTTCTCGCACTGTGCCTAAAGGGCACCTACGAGAACCGCAAAGAACAAAAGTTTTTTAAAGATTTGCTCAATGGAAAAGAACCAATTCATGAATAGAGTTACTAATCCTCTTCTTGTGCTTCTTATGCATGTAGTTGGCCATCAAAATGGTTCTTGAATGGCATGAAAGGGAGCACGAAGAAGACAATGCCATTTCTGGAAATTATCCACCCACTGTTGTTACTTTGAGGAATTGTGGTCTTCTAAAATACTTTCGTATCCCGGGCATGAGGGCCCAAGTCAGGCTATTAGAGTACCTTGTGCATATGTGGGATCCCGATCAAAAGGTATTTCATGTGGGGGTCCACACACTGTCCCTAAATATTGAGGAAATTTACTTTTTGACTGGACTGTCACGGCGGGGGTACCACGTGAGCCTGACTGGTAGCAGAGGTGGTGGGCTGCCCATGAGCGAGTATTGTCACTTCCACTGTGTTCCCAAGGCAGAGAGGAAGAAAGGAAAAGTAGCTATTTGGGGGGTACAGGATTTGACCCTCCGTACTATCTTGTTCACCATAGCTCGGATGGCTGGGAGCTCCGCTCCTCACATGGTGTTACAGAGTTACTTCTAGTATGCCAAAGAGTGTATTGAACTTCGGGTTTTTAACTAGGCAGATGTTTTGCTTCATAGCATGAAAAAGCAGTTGACCAAATGCAGACGAGGCGACCTGAAGCAATTCAGGTATGGATCTTTGTTGGTCTCCTTCTTTCTCGAGAGGGTTTCGTTACTGAGGCTGCAGGTTGAGTGGAATTTACCGGCTCCTAGAGATCCAAGAATGCTGAGATGGTGTCGGCTCATGGCCCGGCACGTAGCTAGACCAATCATCAAGTATGATGATATCCTCTTCAATTGGTTGCGACCACAGATGTTGATGGTCGACGATTATACTTATGCTGAGTTGAATTTCTGAGGAGATCTGGACTTAGTCCTGCTGGAGGATGCTCAGTGGGTGGAACTTGGTAAGAAGTACACAATTTTTTCCCTTTTTAAATGTTTTTGTGAATTTTTATTATATGCAAATGTTTTTTATATGTTCGTCCAAAGACTAAAAACAAAATTCATTTTTGATGACATAGATGTGGGACCTTACCAACCTCCTGGTACTTCTCCGATTCAACGGCGAGTAGAGGTAGCGCCAGTGCCACAATATGCCGAGGATTATCAAGTAGTGGAACAAAACCTAGAGGGCTTGACCGCAGATATTCCAGACATGCCTCTTGGAGAGGTTCCACGATGCGATTAGCGTCACACTGTAGGAGTGTCAGAGTCCATGAGTCGACTGCTCCGTAGAGATTCCTGGGAAATTGTGTGTTACTGTGAACGTCATCCATCACGTCACTTTGTAGAAGCTATGATCTTCAGATTTTGACATTTTGGTCTTCGGACAAAACTTTTTTGTAAAAAACTCTTTTGATCGTTATATATATAGACGGCTTCTACCGATTTATCATGTGTTGTGTGAATATTGATGTGATTGATTTACAAATGATCCAAATGTCTATCTAATACATAGTTAGCGAATGCATCAGTTAATGTATTTAGATATCTAGAAATATGTTGATATTCAATATAATCAAAATAACTCTCCAAGAGGCGAATTCGCAAATACACCCGTAACAAAGTAGGACTTCGAATAGTATAGACATTACTTAACTGTAGTACTACAAGCTGCGAATCGAGTCACACAACCAAATGGCGTATTCCGAGCGAGATAGCATCAACCAATAACTCGATAACTGTGCTATACTCTGCAATATTGTTGGTCGCACGACCGAGACACACACCTCATAAGGAGACAAGTTCGTTTGTAGGGGCGTAAATTGCCCATGCAGCAGAAGCAAGGTTCTGAGTACTACGGCTAGCGCCATCAGTGAAGCCAATGTAGGGTAGCGAAGACTCCGACATCTGGAAATCAAACACAATGTCACATAAGGGAAGAGACCAGATAATGACAAAAACAAGCTAAAGTAACACACAAGAAGTATGATACAGTAAAAATACAAGTACTCAAGCACAGATGATTTTATGCATAGTACTTCTTCAAGTACAACCCATTCCTAGGTTCACTCAAAGGGATACCATCGTAATCCACTAACTCATAAGCTCCTTTTTCCAAAACTCGTCGAACGATATAAGGACCTCGCCACATGGCTTGGAATTTCCCAGCTCCTAACATATATCGATCTTGTTCATAGAGGAGAACAAGATCTCCTTCGGAGAAAACGCGAGGCTTGACATGCTTGTCGTATTGGGCCTTGACATGCTTTTTCTGAGATTCTATGACTAGGGTGGCATCACGTCGAGTTTCATCAAATCGCATAAGATACAATAGATGTTCTTCCTCAGCAGAAGTGTTTGGTAGGAGTTCAACAACTAGTTTTAAAGAGGGTATCTCGCATTCAATTGGGAGAATGGATTCCACACCATAGACTAACCGGAAAGGTGTAAACCCAGTAGCAGACTTGACGGATGTTCGGTAAGCCCACAATGCCGAAAATAACATTGTGTACCAACTTGTTTTGTGAATCCCTATCATCCATCGGAGCATAGTTATGAGAACTTTGCTAATTGCTTCGACTTGGCCGTTGGCTTGTGGGTAATAGGGCGTTGAGTTTTCATGGCGAAGACCCAAATTTTTAGTAAGTTCAGACATCATGAAGTTTCAAAAGTGGCTACCATGATCAGTGATGA
The DNA here is from genome assembly GCA_000966675.3 of Picea glauca. NCBI lineage: Eukaryota > Viridiplantae > Streptophyta > Pinopsida > Pinales > Pinaceae > Picea > Picea glauca. Next base: position 839,283 of record JZKD02S1672708.1, read on the forward strand.
TAGCTTGGGGAACACCAAAACGAGCTATGACGTGATTAAAAATAAATAATGCTGTGGTCTTTCCAGTGTTTTCAAATGTCGGCATCGCCTCAGCCCATTTCATAAAGTAATCAACGACTACAATAATGTAGCCATGCCCCCAGGCCGAGTGAGGGTGACATGTCATGAAATCGATGCCCCATTTCGCAAAGGGACCAACGGAGACCACAGGGTGAAGAGGAGCGGGATGAGACTATATCTTCGGATTATAGGTCTGGCAAGCATGGCATTTTTGAACGGTGATTATGTAGTCGTTAAATAAAGAAGGCCAAAAATACCCGGCTCATAAGATCTTCTGGGTAGTAGCATACCTAGACATATGACCACCACAGGCTCCATAATGGCAGTCATTCAGAGCTCTCTTGGCCTTGTTGAAAGTGAGGCAATGCCAAAAAACAGAGTCAATCCCCTGACGATAAAGAGTATCCCCGAGGATAATGTATTGACGAGCTTGGTATCATATTCAACTTCATTCAATACTAGACAAAGTTGGCTGGAAAGTTTGGGTTCGAAGATATATAATGATATCACCATACCAAATATCATCAGTGCTAATAAGGAAAAGAGATTCATCGGGTAATGAATCAGCTACTACAGTTTCCGTTTCAGAATAGGGAAAGTTGCATATCAACTCAAAAAATACTAAGGACTTCTTAGACTTGGCGCGTTCGAATTCCAAGTCAAACTCCTGGAGTATCACAATCCATTTGGAGTATTTTCCCCCTAGCAATTGACATGTAAGAATGTGTTGCATAGGGTTGCAGTGAGAAATCATTGTAGTCTTGCACGAGAGGAGATAGTGCCGGAAGCGTTGGACGGCCTGGATGGCAGCCAGAAAGAGGATGGAACGATGTCACCCATCATCCCAAGGGGTGTCTTCCATGACATACATGATCATTTTGTCTGTGGGAAAAATGACACGAAAAGGATCCGGAGACAACTCACCTAGAGAGGGGGTAGAAGGGGTTGTCGATTGAATGGCCTGATAGGCGGATTCAACCGGACTTAATGGCATTTCATTGCTGAAACGAAGATGATCTCCAGGGTCAGGTACTATCCAGGGGTCGTGAGATGCAGGAAGTTCATGAGGCAAGGTGGAGATCATGTTGATGGAAGCAACAGACGAGCGTGGAACATCGGGCGGTGGAATGGGGAAAGTTCCCATTAACAAAGAGTCCTTGATAAGGCCTACACCGATGGTCTCATAACCCGGTGGGGTTTTAGCAATGAATGGTACGTTGCCAGTACGGGTATCCAAATTAAAGAAGGCTAGTTGGTCAATGGTGACGACCTTACCTTGATGTGGGAAACGTACCACACGGAAAAGGGTCGACACAACTGCGCGCATGGAATCGATCCAGCTGTGGTCAAGCAGAAGATTGTAAACAAGGGGAGCGTCGAAGACTTCCACTTCAACTTGGACCATTTTTCCTTCTAGCATGATGGGCAACGAAGGAAGGACACCGTAGGGATTAAAACCAGAGCCATTGAAGGCTTTGAGAGTGTTCTAGGATTCATTCAAAGGGGGAGAGCCAATGGCTTTCCAGCAAGCAAGAGACATGACACACGTCGAGGCACCCTCGTCGATAACAGTTCAGAAAATGTTTTTGTCAGAGACAATCACTTGGATCTGGAACGCGAGTTGAGGGGGTAACCTTGGAATGTGATCTTCCAAGTCAAAGATTATTAAATTCGTATCCGTCAGGTCAATTCCACCGATAGATTTCAACAGGGACTTCCATTGCATAGGACAACTTTGAAGGACTTTGAGGGATGACATCGCAGAAGGTGCTTGGGCCAGATCTTCAACAATGTTGTAGTTTTGGGCAGCACGAGCATGAGGATTGAAAGTTGATTTCTGAACGATGCCCTTTGGGGGGGGTCGAAAAACTGTGTCGAGGCTTGGTCATTCGAGATGAAGAGGACCATTGGTAGGTGGAGTCACAGGAGAGGTTTGTACCAAGGAAGGAGGTAGATCATCAACCTTCTCCTTAGAGGGAGAATAATCTTTGGCATGAGTAGTGAGTGCAACGTTGTTTTGCTTTGAATCACTAGTACACATCAATACATAAGACGTAGTAGAAGATGAGGGTTGGACATGAATGACCAACTGAGCCTGTTGTTGAGATGGGAAGGGTTGGGACAAAACGGCCGGAGCAGGTGGTTTTGGAGCTCCTTGAAGGAACTTAGTGACCTTTTGTGTAGTGATAATCACCATAAATAAGACACGAGTATCGTGGTTTGCGCTTATCCCGATCATCAACAGGGGTATTTTTGGTTTGCTCTGCTTGAGAAGTATTTTTTCCCTATTTATTCTTACCTCTCTCCTTTTTAGATTTGTTTTTTCCAGCTTGGGTAGATTGAACAGCATTTACCTCAGAAGTTTTGTCGGTGGGAGGGGCAAGAGACGGAGCATTTTGAACATTAGAAGAAGCAGGTTTGGGGTTTGTGCTTGAGGAAAAATGTGGTTGGGCCTGGAAGGTGCCAATCACACTGTCGGCTGCATGAAAAGCAACTGGAGTAGTTGAAGTGCTAGAAGTAGAAGGACGGGGTAAGTCAGGTAGTAAGTCGTAAAGGGTACCGATTTGCGAATAAACAAGGTCAATATATTGAGCACGACTTATAGCCTGCTCTTCCGTGACTACCCCACCCATGGAAATGTCACGACCGATGTCATTCACAAATGATTTTGTGAACCACTCTGCCAGCAACTGATCGGGGAGCTCAAGTTTAATGAGACGTCGTCTCCTTCACCACTCATGGATGTGATCGGATATATGAGTGGCTTTGTTTTGTTTGAAGGAAGTCAAAATCTCAGTCCTTATGTCATAACGGATCGGTAATTGGTAGTGTGTGAGGAAAGCCATAGCTAGGGTGTTGAAGTCAAAGAAGAAACCTCGTGGCAATTCGATATACCACTTCGCAACAGAACCTGTGAGGGTTCATTGAAAAAGATGTAAACGAATAGAGTCATCCATCAATGAATTAGATGAACACCATAGGTGAAAAGTCATAACGTGATTGTTTGGTTCCTCTCCCGCTTTGCCGTCGAATTTAGGAATGCCTGATGGTAACTTGACAGGGATAGTAGGCCATTGGGGAGAGTGACGAATCGGATCATTTAAAATCCTTGACAAGTCTGGAAGATCCAAAGTGGCTATGAAGGGTAACTGTCGATTCACTTGCAGGTATTGGTGGATTTAGGGAGAAAGCCCTGTCGGAAAACCAGTAGGACCATAAGCAGTCTGCATATAATGTGAAGACCCAGGCAGATTCGGTGGTGGTTGGAGAGGATAGTAGCTCATAGGATTATATCCTGGAACAGGGACTTGAGTTTGAGCATTCTCCCCCCAAATGGGATTGAATGAACCTGGATATGGTTGGCCCATACTAGGGGGTATTATGGACGTAGCTGGAAACTGTTGCCCCCCAGTCCATTGAGGAGGATGTTGTATCAACTAATTCCAATACTGGGCCAAGGAGAGAGGTATGTTCTGCCCATAAGGTGGGGTCGGCCCTCCCATCAAAAGTGGTGTTCCAATTGGGGGCAATGTTCCAATTGGGGGTTGTGTTCCAATTGGGACTTGTGTGCCAATAGGAATTTGCCCGCTGAAAGGGGGTTGAGTCATACCACCTTGGTGAAACTGTCCACCAACCGGGATCTAGTAATTTGGAGTGAATGACGGAATAGTGCCACTAGGATTAAGACTGCCAGTGGAGGACGAATAAGGGCCTCCAAAAGGAAATTGAGGGAGTGCTGGAATAAAACCAGGAAGAGAGTGCCCAAAAGAAGAAGGACCACTAGGAGAGCCAGATGGGGTTTGCGCAGAAGTAGGAATGGAAGCATTCAATGCACTGTATCCAGGTGGTAGTGTCAGAGTGACGTTGGGCATATGTTGTGTGCTGATGGGAGCGAGACTAACCATAGTAAACCCGGTTGGAACACTCGTAGTATCTGTGAGATGGGACATTTCTACAGGGACGGTAAAGTGATAGGCGGTATTCAACGGTACTGTCTCTGGACTAGATATTTCGAAGATCACAAGTGGGGTGATTTCAGAAATCACAGGTGAGCCTGGACCAAAAAGGTCTCGTGAAAAAACACCTGTAGACCAAAAAATATCTTGGCCTTCTATGCCTAGAAAGGGTCCAATCGGTGATCAGAAGACATAACAACTAAGTCTCCAGAAGAATTCAGTCGCATAAACAGTCGCTCATAATCACGGTGAAGTCGAAAGTCCTCTCGAGTATTTGTAATTCGAAAATGTTCTAGAGAGTCAATTCGTTCCACTTGTGGCATGATGATGACTGTGACTTCACTTTGCCGAGGAGAGCCCTCAGGTGTACTTGTAGGCAAGGGTTGAGAACCTTCTAGATGCTCTAGAGATAAACCCTGCATTCTACGTGAACGACGTGGAGGAGCTATTGTAACCGAGTGACAAACTTCACGAAGAAAATCCTATGGTCAACTTTGATAAACAAACAACACGCGCTAGTAAACAAAATCTAGAAAGCAACACCAAGCAAACAAGACCTTCTAATTCTGAAGCCACTAGTTGGTGATGAAATCCAACATCGCAACAACAAGATGAGAAGGGGCTGGGCTAGGGTGAAAAAGTTACACTGACGACTTGCTTAACAGACTTACACCCTGGTGCAAGCTCCCACACATAATCGTGGGTATACCCTCCAAGGAGCCCGAGTGAGTTTGGTCAACGTCAATTCCAGGTATCGTGAAGACTTTCCC
>JZKD02S1672708.1:858770-874076 GCA_000966675.3 Picea glauca
TATCTTTTTCATTAATCTCAATATGAACCAACTTACAATGATTTCTGAGATCGGCCACCGTTCCTCGATCCTGATCCTGGGCTCCTCCTCTTCTTTTTGTCCTCCAACTGTTGCTTCTTGAGTTCCTCCTAAAGCTTGAGGCAAGGCTAAAGGGTTACGACAAAACTGACTTGTCAATTTGGCAGAGTTTCTTTGCTATGATTTTTCCTTCTTGAATAGTACCCCTACCCCTCCTTTTATAGGCTAGAAGGAGCTAGGGTTTTAGGCGAACTCTCGGCCATGCATGGAGAAGAGTTCCAGTTAACTGACAAAAAGCCTCATGTCCCGGCGGAAACTTTCCTGATTTTTTGCTTTGTTAGGTACCCGCGGGCTGTTTTGGGTTAGCCCGCGGATGCCCGCGTCCAGTAGAAGGACAGCAAGCGGTTGCCCGCGCCCAGTGAGAAGTTAGGACGTAGGTTGCTTGTTTTAAGTGGTTTTTTGAGGATTTGTTCAGCATGGCTTTGGCTAGGAAGAGGCATGAGTTGGCCTGATGCCAGGTAAACTTGTATGGTGCATTTTAGGGTTATAACACACAGGAGACACATCTTCATCAAGAGGCCATGCAACCGCCTTCAAGGTACATGTAAATTTTGATATTCCATTATTTGAAGGAGTGATAGATGTGGATGCTATAGATAAATGGTTGAATCTGCTCGAAGGGTACTTTTCGGTCCACAATTTTTTTGATAGACAAAAGATTACTTTTTCACTCCTCAAGGTCATCCCCCATGTTAAGGACTGGTGGGATACTTAATTTGAGCGAAGGGCCATAGAGGAATATAGAATATTTGAAATCGCCCCCTACATGGGATTCCTTCAGGGATGCCATTAAAGAAAAATACTACCCTGTTGGAAGCTACGGGGACCAATACACAAGATGGACCACCCTGTGTCAAGAAAGGGACCAAACCGTACCATATTTAAACAATATTTTCCATACCCTGCACACCAAATTGGGTATCAAAGACTCTGAATGACATTCGATTATCAAATATCGCGATTGTCAACATAGATACATTCAAACAGAAATGGAGTTTTTGGACATCGCATCATTGGGTATGACTTATATATGTTGTCAAGATCGAGAAAAAATTTAAGCAAAAGAGGTGAGAGTTTGGATCTGCAAACTCCTCACAGCCGAAGCAGGGAAAAGGAGGTCCCAAACCACAAAACAAGGGATAGAGAAAATATGGCCACTCTCAGGAAAACCAGTCCAAGCCACAACACATGAAGGGTAATGAGAAGTCAAAGAAGGACACAGGAAAATGGTGTGAATACCATAAAATCCCTTGGAACAACACCGAAGAATGACGCTTCAAGTAGTCACTGGTGGCCGAGATGAAAGATTTTGAGTCAGAGGTAGATTCTGAATTCAAATCAAATCCAGAAGGAGGGAAGCAGATTATCGATGCAGAACCCAGTGCCATTATCGCTGCCACCAAAGTCCAGCCAAGTGAACTAGAAGAACTAGAGGATGGGGAACACCTCTTTCACCCACAAATGTGGGTAAAGGGGGCTCCACTTCATTTCATTGTCGATAGCGGCAGTCAGAAGAACCTGATATCAACAGAGTTCATCAAGTGGATGAACCTACTAAAGACACTACACCCGCATCCCTACACCATCAACTGGCTTCACCAAGGAAGAGATATCCACGTCAGCCAACAGTGTCATCTGGCCTATGAAATCAAGCCTTTCAAAGATGAGGTATTGTGTGATATTACTCCCCTTGAAGTTTGTGATGTTATTTTAGGACAACCATATTTTTGGAAGTGACATGTTGTGTATGAGTCTAGACCCCGCAGTGTTATTATTACTTTGGGTAGACAATTGTACAGGATACCAGAGGTAGCTCTTCCTACCTCTATTTCTTTAATCTCTTCTAAGCAATGCAGTAAGGTCATTTCATAGACCGGGACGTTCGTATTATTTGTGATCTATGCTCATAGTAAGTAGAAGGTCTCTGCCACATCTGTGGCCTCTACATAGAGCCTCTCCTTGCAACAGAAGCAAGTGGATGGGATCGTGGAAGAGTACAGATACATCTTCTCCTCACCCACCGGGGTACCGATGTACTGCCAAGTCAAGCATATGATTGATCTAACCCTAAGTGCACCTTTTCCTAATGGACCGGTCTATCATCACTCGCTGATGGAAAATGATGAAATCAAGTGTCAGATCCAAGAGCTCCTTCAAAAGGGGAACATCAGACCCAACTCCTCCCCTTGTTGAGGCCCGATTGTACTGGTGCAGAAGAAAGACATGACCTGGTGGATCTGCATTGATTACAGATCATTAAACAAAATCACAGTCACGAACTGGTACCCAATTCCCAGAATTGATGACCTTCTTGACCAACTCAAAGGGGAAAATTTCTTCAACAAGATTGACCTAAAGTATGGCTACCACTAGGTTCCCATAGAACCAACTGATGTATGGAAGACAACTTTCAAATCTAAATAAGGTCTCTTCGAATGGTTGGTCATGCCCTTTGTCTTAACAAATGCACCAATCACTTTCATGAGGTTGATGGATGATGTATTGAGACCCGTCACCAACTCTTTTATGGTGGTATATATGGATGACATCCCCATATTCAACAAAACTTGGAAAGAGCACATGCAACATATTCAACAGGTTTTGAGCACTTTGTGGCAGCACAAGCTATATGCCAACTTCGAAAAATGGTCCTTTGGCATGAACAAGGTCTAATACTTGGGATACATTGTTGATGAGCATGGGGTACATGTTGATCTAGCTAAGATCCAAGTCATCTATGACTGACCAGCCCCGACTGCACTAACCGAGCTTCAAATCTTCTTGGAACTTTCCAACTTCTACCGACGGTTCATGTTGGGATTCTCCCATGTTGCATGGGCCATCAGCCAAGTGACCAAGGGTGGTGGCAGGGAAAATTTCATGTGGGGGAAAGAAAAAAAATGATCATTTGATGATCTGAAGCCTCGCTTGTGCTCAACTCCAGTACTCTCCTTACCCGATCTGCAACAATCGTTCGAGATTGACACTGATGCATCCGACTATGCTGTAGGCACAATTCTCACTCAAAACGGTCATCCTGTAGCATACCACAGTGAGACACTCTCAGATACTTTCTGGAAATACCCAACATATGACAAGGAAATGTATTCCATTGTACAAGCCTGTCCTCAATGGAAATAATACATTATGGGAAAGGAGACAATCATCCACACTAATCACAAGCCTCTGTAGTTCATACAGACACAGGGGAAGTTGCAGAATGACCACCATTAGAAGTGGTCCAGCTACATGCAACAGTTCCATCTCAACATTAAGTATAAGACAAGGAGCACAAATAGTGTTGTTGACTTCCTTATTCGACCTCCCGTAGCTGCACTCACCACCGTGATCCATTCCTGTGTGCATGAGGCATCTGAGTGGCCCCAACTTTATCAAAAATATCTGGACTTCTCCACCACTTATCAACTCTTGGGTACATGCACAAATGTCACCGATTTTCACATTCATGACAGACTGTTATTCCATTTGGGCTATCTCTGTGTTCCTGCAAGCGAGTGTGTAAAGTTGATTTTGGAGTCTCACTACAGTCGGATGGAAGGACATTTTGGCGTGGAGAAAACTGTGGTTTGTTTACAAAAACATTTTTATTGGCCAAAACTTCAACAGGATGTCAGCAAGTATGTCAGATCTTGCATTGCCTATGCCATTTCCAAGTTATCCATCAAGAAGAAAGGCTTAAACACCCCTCTTCCTACTCCTTAGAGGACTTGGGAATCCATCTCTATGGATTACATGTCTGGACTTCCGTCCATAAAGAAAGGAAATGATTGTATATTTGTGGTAGTTGATCAATTTTCGAAGATGGCCATTGTCACAGCCTGCAAGAAGAGCATCACAATGACAGATACTGCCAAGCTCTTCTTTGAAGGAGTGTGGGTCCATTTTGGGATACCACATACCATCTTCTTTGATTGGGACAACAAGTTCCTCAACACATTTTGGTCGAGTCTCTAGTCACTATTGGACACTAATCTCACTAAATCCACTGCCTTCCACCCTCAAACTGATGGCCAAACAGAGATCGTCAATCGGATGATTGTGCACATCCTATGCATGTATAAATCTAAGCATCCACGTACATGGGATGAGAGTCTTCCCTATGTTCAATACAACTACAACAGGGCTCTCCATTGCTCCACCGACCATAGCCCCTTTCAGGTGGGACTGGGATTCCAACCCTTGGGTCCCATTGATGTTGCACTACCTCTTGAAACAACACAAACATATTATTCCCCTGTTCAGTCTGAGGCCGAAAAAGCCACCAGATTCATTGAGAGGATTCAACACATCCACCAACATGTCCATGATATTTTGTAGAAAGCCAATGCTAAGTACAAGCAGCGCCATGATCAACACCAGGTACGACACAAATTTCAGGTGGGAGACAAGGTCTGGTTACATTTTGCAGAAAGAACACCTTACAGGGCGCCATCGGAATATTCGTCCACTTCTCTATGGGCCTTACACTATCACCAAGGTTGTGGGTGACAATGATTTTGAGCTCAACACTCCCCCCTTCCTTGGCTTGCACCCAATGTTCAATGTGGACCTCTTTCGACCATATTTTCCACCATTACTGGACACCTCATAGGTCGCAGAACAATTGACACCAACATAGATCAACCCTGACTACATGGAACATGTGTAACATCCCGCTCTTGCACGCACTAAGAGAACTTATTACTTGAGGAAACTTGCTTGCAAGTGATCCAGATTATTATACTATTGAGAAGATGATTATGATTATGAGGCAATATGGATATGATGAAATGTTATTTTGTTGTTTTGACATAGATAGGTTCTATTGACTGGGCTCTCCAAAGTGTTCAGGATTGTGGAACTCAAGGATGCAAAGGCATCAATGGAACCCTTGGACTCTGGATCGAGTGAGGGAGTGAAATATTGGGTTTAAATTATTGTTGATATGACATATGCACATCTGATTAGATGTTATGATGATTGATTTTAATTTTGACATGATTCATTGATGATGTAGGCTGACGATAGCTTGTCAACCAGACTCGCATGTGTAGTAGAGGGGTCACGCATGACAACCAGAGACATTGAGGAAGAGGTGTGGACAAAATCCATGCCACAACCTACTAGCATTCCTGCCGTGGTTCAAAATGTAGGTTAACGATTACCTAGTTCGAGAAGACCCACGATGCCATGAGGACAGACTGCGACATTTGCTCACGATGATTCTAAGGGGTGTGCAATAAGGCATGGGACTTATTCTTTAGAGGCCCTTAGTCTCCCACAAGATCACTTGGCGGAGTATTGACTCCAGGGGTTTTTTATGTCTACCAAGTCAGTCAAGAGGTGAGTGGCACCCTTGTAGCATGTAGTGCGTCCTGAAGGGCACGTCATGCAAGAAAACGGAAAGAGGCGAGTGGCACCCTTGGAGCATGTAGTGTGTCCTAAAGGGCACATCGCATAAGGGAAACAAAATGAGGCGAGGGGCACCCTTGGAGCACCTAGTGCATCCTGAAGGGAACATCACGTTGTTAACTAATAAGTGAATAAACCTAGATGGCCTTAGAATGAATGATGTGATAAGAAAATTTTAAAAACAAATTCCCTAATAAAAATGTCATCCAGCCCCGGAAATTAAAATCTATGTCTAAGTGATACTTGTGGTAAAATAATAATAATAATAGTAATCATTAAACATGTGACAAAAGGGGGGTAAGAAATTCGATTAATTTATTAAAATCTAATTATATTGAGGGATTAAAATTTTAAAAGGGAATTGATTGTTTGTTACATATACTAATTAAAATTTATTAATTAAAAAGAAAAAGGGGGAAAAGGTAATTTTCTACACTTGCTAATTTGAGTTTTAGATAAAAAGGGAAAAGAGGGAAACTTAAAAGAATTAGGAAACTAAGGGGAAAAGGGGGAAACATAAAGAAAAAGTGAAACTTAAGGAAAAAGCAGAATGACTAACTTAGTAAGGAATCTTGCCTTTAAGAACTTTCTAAATTGAACTCAACTAGGAATTTAGTAAGGGCGTAAGTCATTAAAATGTGTAAGGTAATATGGGGACACCTAGGAGTGATTTTAGGAATGCTTTTAGGCAGGTTAGGGAAATAGAAGTAAATAATGAAATGAAATTAATTTCTGGCTCAACTAAGGGGATGGGTGACATGTGTATGGGGGAGGATTTTTCTGAATTAATTTATCGAAAAATAAATTAAATAGGAATTTGGGAAAGAAATCACTTAGAAACTCTATATAAAGGATGGAGGGGGAGGAGTATGGATCTATTCTTCATGCGTAACGTTATGCTGTAGAATTTTTGACTTGACTGACTTATCTTGTGGGAGTTGGGATACCCAGCTCGGGTATGAGTGGTGGCTCGACCTTTCGAGGTGAGTTGGTTCCTAGTTGTTCTTTGGTTTAGAGTGCGTGGCCCCTTTGCGGATCAGGGGGCTAAGGGGGGAGAAGAGTACCCCTAGCATTGGCTAGGAGGTACCAGTGAAGTCACATCAGTCAGCAAGCGAGAGCTGCATGGAGCGCGTGGAACAACGAATCGAAGTTGTCACCTTGAGCTACGGTATGCATGCTTTTATTTTGCATGGTAGATTACTATTGATATTGCGCTTTCATTTTTGTACTTTTATTGTGTAAAGAAAAGTGTTTTACTTAGATTTTTTAATTGAGAACTTAAAATCATCATAGCCTTATGCTCGCTGCACCGATTTGATCTCCTTGGCCACCGATCCTTGATCGCTATGACGTTTCTATTTTTTTTTATTGATTTTTATGAAGAGATTGTGCTTTATCTTTCGTCCTCATCCCTATATCATTAGTCCACGCCTGAGCAGTCAACCAGAAGTTGAATTAACAATCATCACTTCGGTGCATAGAGACCTATAGATTCTAATGCCCTTTTTTTCTGTGCATGGATGATGAGAGAAGTATGTGTTTGCCCAGTTGTCTACCCCTGTTGATTGTTCCTGGTTGATTGATTGCCTTGTGCCTTATTGTGTTGAGTGTCTCTGTGTTTTTTTTATTATCTCTGCGCTTTGTTTCTGCAATTTCTTGGAATTTTACCCCAACAATGTTACATGGCTGAGAGTTTGATTGATAGAGTTCATACCCCTTTCCTTTCACGAATTTATCAAATGATATTCATTGTTGTTGTACAGGAGTTTTACTCAACCACTAATCTTTTACTTGTGTTTTTCACTGAATGCTCCACCTTCTCATTATTCAACCACAAATTTCATCTATGCATTTTTTTTTCTTCACCCGCGTTTTCGATTAATTTATCCTTGTGTACTGTTTATTTATTTCTCCCAATTATTAGCCTTACTACTCTGCATTTAGATGGCTTTTTATTCTCTACGATTTTATCATTACCACTTGATTGATTAGCATTGGATAACGACCTGATGTTACTGTGCGATTTTCCCTTGACTTTTCTGGGCATTGTTACACTGCAATATCATATTATACTATGATTTCTCTTGGCGTTGATATTATGTTACCCAGCGAATTAAACATTGCAGTGATTAATTTCGTTTAAGGTCTGGTAGCGATTAATATGGTAGCAATCAATATGGTTTAAATATTGCAGCAATATAATATGTTAGACAACAAGAAATGTTAGACAATAGCCATATGTTAGACAACAAGAAATGTTAGACAACAATATATCGTTCCAGTTTTACATTCAACAAACAACTTGCACTTTTAAAAGACAACAAAATTCATAGCTATTGATAGCGAATTTATAAGTGACTGGGAAATTATACATCGAATGGCATGAATGGCGGTTTATTACCATTGCTCTTGATTTCATTGATTAGCATTTATGTACAGATAGCGAATTGACATACTGGCAATGAATTGAATTAGGGATTAGAAACTGGAATAGCATTTTTATAGACAACGACTATTATATTTGCAACAGACAACGTTTTCTTTTCAGATAGCACCTCAATTTATTTGACTGTGAAATTACACGCCTTAACTGCAAATTCATAGATATGCCTGCGTTCATTTTTATATGCCTGGGATTTTTGTTATGAATAATGGATAGGGTTGGTAAGTCCGCGTTTTAATATTGGCAGCGTTTTACTACTGCATTCTACCAATACCATTGAATGGGCCTTGATTCCATTACTATTGTGTTCTAACATTACATCCAACAATAGTTATTAATCGACGGCTATTTGGTTGTTGATAGTGATGGTAAATATTTAATTATTGTTAATACATTTTTAAACGGTGAATAGTACAGGTTAATTACTTGAAAGTTAGTTGGTATAACATGTTCACTCCCATAATAATTATTGTGGAAAAAAAAATATTTTTTTATCAAATTTGAATTCTATTAATTAAATATTAATGTTCACATATATATAAAATCTTAATCGCAATGTGGAATGTTTGTGCCTTTAAAATTAATTCTGAATAATGTGTTCAAATTATAAAAATAATGTAATTTGACATTGTAATTGTGTTGGAAAATTTATAATAGTTCCATTATATTATTGTGGTCACGGAATTTCTGTGTATGACTGTGTTTGAATGATGTTGTGTATGAATGTGAAAGTCCTTTACTTTTTTCTTATATCATTAATATTTTTAGAAAAATTTAAAATATTGCTAGTGTGCCTCTTGAGAAGATATTTAGGTTCCATGTCTGGTGGAAAGTCGGTTACGCCAACTGGTTGGAAAGTATGTCATTTTCGTAAATGCATATTTTATTAAACAGTTTACTACATTTCCTAATGTATGGACTTCTAGTTACCTAATGGAATATCGCATGCTAGACGACTATCTTTTATAGACAAATATTTTATAGTTAGACTACGTTACCACTGATAGACATAGATCTGTTGATAGGCAGAAAGGCGGGTGGTTGACAACAAACTTTAACGCACAACGATATTAATGTTAAGTAGAGATTTCTTTGTTGATACCAAAAGGGATTAATTCTTAGAGGGATAGTCACGTCCCTTAATTGACGTATGTCTTCCTTAGAAATTGTTGCACCAGGAATTTAATGTGATGCATGTTTGTTTAGTAGTCAGATTTCCCTCGCATCTTGTTGACTTGTTGCTTGGGTGCGCGGGTATAGTCTTCTTGTTGGTTAATTTGGTCTCCTCACGCATTAAATTTTTCTTGGGTTATTGTTCTAGATGTGTTATGTTGCGCCAGGGTTACTGTCACGCCTATCGCCTAAAGACGACATGATTCCTGAGGAGGGGATCATTGTGCACCCTGATGGATGCAAGGCGAATGGCAACCGATCCTGATTCTATGCTACCCATTGTGGGCATTGTTCGTTGTAGTTTTTATTGGCGTTTGGGTTGTAACGCCTTCTTGCATTTGGTTGCACACCTTAGAGGTTCTAGTTACTAGCCATTGAGGTTGTTTTGTCGGGATGGGGGATAATGTCCTTTAGCTTGTAGGCGTTGTCATGTTTGTGTCGGGCGGGTAGTCATTTCTTCTTTGATTTACGCATGTTTCTCCCAGTTGCTCGATGTGCTAGCATGTAGAGTCATGGTTGTCTATTGCCTGATCTACAGGCGTTGTGTTCATCATAAGGGTGTGGTTAAATGTGTCGTTGTTTCCTTCCTTCCTAAAAACAAAAAAAATTGCACTTTCTTCGCTTATAGTCGTAACGATTGGGGTCGTTACATATGGTATCAGAGCAGGGTTCAACCCTGCGACTGTGCATGACCAAGCTTTCCACTGTAGTAAACCCTTGAGTTTTAACCTAGAGCTAATTAAAACCTTAACATATCCATGTGGTGATATCGATTAGAGGACGCCTCCAGAGGTGCCCACACCTTCGGAGTCTAACCCCCAAGGGGAAGAAGAAGTCCATGGGCTGGAGTCGATCATTGTAAGGGATGATGATTTTCTGAAAAGGTCCTTCCAGACATTGTCAGAGGCCTTGATTCACCATTTTTACTGAGATAAGGCTAGGGATCCTATGCCCTGGAGGATCCACAACGTGCCCAGCCAATACCGTTAGTATTTCGCTGCGAACTCGAGAAGATCAAATTTCCAAGTTCTTTGGTGCCTCAGATGGTGCAACTGTCGCGGCATGGTGGGAGAGTATGGTGATGTGCTTTGTGCTTCATGAATATACTTCCAACAAAAATATTTGCATGGTGGCATTCAACTGAAGGGGAGCACTCTTCTATGGTGGAAGACGCTCCTGCCATTTTGAACGTGACTGTCGAAGACGTGTCATGGGAACTGTTCAAGGAACGGTTCCAGGAGAGGCATTAAGGGAAATTTGGTTGAAAAATGGTCCTACCAACCCTAATACAAATTCCATGTCATCATGTATTAGCCAATCAAAATATTCTAAAATTTAAAAGAGGTGCATGTCTTAAACAATTTTTTATTATATAATTTGGAGATAGTCACAATTTTTTAATAATATATTGTGTATACTATACACGTGATCTCTGCCCCACCTGCCCAAAATTCAAAATTGTCTTGTTTATAGAGCATCAAATTAATGTGCTATCCCATTATCCAATAATTATAATAAATGAAAGAAATAGCGTATTGAATAAATATTAATGCATTCACACACTTCACATTACCAACATTCTTTAGTGCATTTTTGTGTTACCACTTTGCTTGGACACCTTCCAGTTTTTAGAGAAGTTTATCTTTTCCAATTCGTAGACAGGTCCCTCGACCTTCTTCGTAATCTATTTGGATTGAACCAAACCAATCATCCTATAGTCCTTTCAGTTTTGGATTCTTTGGTCTTATGTTGTTGAGTCAACTCTATCAAATGTAATGGATCTGAAGATGGAATGAGTCGTATTTAGATTGTTTTCACTTTAGAGGAGGTCAGCTGGGACAGAAGTAAAATTTCTATATGTGCTTGTTCAGAGGTTTAGAGGTTGTAGAAAGGTGCATTGAATGGGCATAATTTACCAGCTAGAAATCCACACTCTGTTGCTGAGCTGAGGAATATTCATTGTCAGTACCATACAGGCCGAGGGTTACTACATTCTTTCTAAATGTCGCTTGAGGGTTTGGTGGGGTTGTTCCAGCTTTGAAAGGAGGTTATGGGGTGTCATTCCAGCCGTAGAAACCCTTGTGAGGAGGGTTGAACCTTACAATTGCTTCCTAGAGAAGGGTCGAACCCTAGATATGTCAGCATAGTGCAGACCAAGGAAAAAGGGGAGCTGACAGAAGGATAGCGAGGGCATTCTGGAGGACTGGAGTTTTTCCAGGAGTCCTTTAAGCACAGGTTCATTTGTTTATTGCATGTCCAACTAGAGGAGTGAGATTTGTTTTCAACGTATTTTGCAACATTGTAGGTGGGTGAGCTAATGGTGTTCATGGTAGGTCTAACTGGGGCTCTGTTGGCAGCCAATTCATTTTTTTTTATGATCCTATAAGCTGCCTACACCTATGTCTTGCAAACATCAAATTTTCGTTGAAATTTTCAAATAAACGACATTTTCATTATTTACGACATTTGCACATTTGTCTTCGTCAAGTTTTCACGACTGTAAGCATGAAAACTTCTCCTTTCGAAGTCATTTTTCGATCATTATATGAACTGTCAATATCTCTTATGCCTATTGCGCTTACCTTTTATTGATCATTATACAACTGGCAAGATCCTCTAATCGATTATCATACTTCGATTGATTGTATAACTTGGTTTTATTGTGTTTGTAAGGCATTTAGCATTTGGATTTGCACCTTATATGACTTGCCTGATCATTGATTCTATGAAAATGCATAGGGCTTATGATTAAATTTTTTATATATATGTCCTTTGATATAATCCTTATGTTAATTTTTTGGCTTGTCGACTATATGAATACCATTTGGCACCGTGGTTAAACTTTTGATTATATGAGCTGATACATTGGCACATAGTTGATTTTGGTTTTGATTTATAATTCAGGTGTTTAAACACTATAGCATAACGTTTGCGCCCATTGGTATACACATTTGATTTCATTAGTTTGGCACATGACTCGATGGTTGAACTACTATTATGGATTGAACAGCTATGTAAATCGGCAGTTGTACTTGGATAATGAATATTTTGCATGGAAGACTCCACCACCTTCGCATGCTTGCATTTATACCTATCCCTTTTGCTCATTCATTTCTGTTAGCTCGAGTAGCTAGGCTCCTGCATGTATTGGTGATCAAAACCCTTCACTTACCATGCGTCCGGCTCCATGGCACCAGTCGTGCGAGTCGAGCCCAATGGAAACCAAGCTCTGTTAATGTTTGACAATGTCTGCAGAGACCTGGAGGAAAATGGGTAGCTACCCTTTATACAATGATTTGAGGGTTTTAACCTTTGTGTAGCATGACAGTTTGTTGTAACCTTTGATGGCTGTCGAGCCAAGGTGGATGACATACAGTTAGAGATTGATGAACAGTTTATCAGCTCAGCTATAGGGTTACCTGCCTCAGGACAGCGTTGGTTTAAGAATTGTAAGGTTGAGGAAGTGCCATAGACATTGATGTTTCTATCGTACAAAGTCACTTCTTGTGACAGAGGTATGCCCATATCTATGATCAAACCATGATGACACGACTTATTAATGCTAGTCAAGCAGTTCGTGACCTGTGAAGGTCGATATGGACTTGTGTTCCTCTACCACCTGCGTTTGCTGATGATTTTTATAGGGTATCCTCTAAACATGCCTTTATACTTTCATCGTAGCTTGTATAAAATGTCAAAAAAGTTTAAGAGGCATAAGGCTGACAACAACATGTTCCACCATCGGTTATTAAGCTCATCATTGTTTATCATTTGAGTTTGCACGGGGATAGGTGGAGCGCTTTCATTTCTCGGAATGGTTTCGAGGATCCGAACCCTGTACAGGTTAATAAACCTGTGGTATTTGAAACCAAGGCTGAACCGCCTGTACCCTTACATCTCCTACTGCCTAAACCCTCAACCGACCCTGGTTTTGACTTACCCGACATTGTAACCAAGAGTGCAAAGGCCATTAAAAAGCCTATGAGAAAAAATCCCAAGGAAAATCTTACTGCCAATGCCAGAGGGGAAAGGAATTCCCAACTCATTTCGAGAATGGCAAGAAACAAACCTAAACCCTTTGCTGAGTCCAACCCTATCATCCTAAGTGAGGATTCTGATTCTGATGTCGAACATTTTCTGGCCAATGAGTACGCCTACTCGCAGGGTTTATGTCCCGAGCCCCCTTATGATTTTGTATCGAACCTTCCCCCTACCTAAAGAACGACCCTGACTACCCGGGTATTAAATTGCCTCGTGAAACCCTCAGTCATTTGGCCAAACCCTCGCCTGCTCTTCCTAAACCCACACAGTCACCCTGTGACCAATGCAATTCATGGTTAGAATGATATTACGTTGATATTCCTATACTCCAATCGAAGATCCAATCACTGGAAGATCAAATTGCAGTGCTAACCAGTCAAAAGGCCAAGCTCCAAGTGACAGATAAAAATCAAAAGACAACCGGCTCCATCCTTTTCAAAAATGTAGAATCAGCCACGGCTGTTGTAAATTCCAAATTGGCATAATCAAGCAGCCTTGTTGCTATACAGGTATGGTTTTGACATCGTTTTTGTTTTGTAAATAATCTAGGTTGATATAATGATTTGAATTCAGTTTTTAAATAGCTTAGTTACTCATCCAAATGCCTCTGTCATTCAGTGATCATCTTGTACATGGTATCGTTTTGATAAAAATAGAATGAATTTCGATTTCGTATATGATTTTCTCATAGATTTTTATTGGATTTGAATGGTTATTCATTTGGATTTCATTTGCTAAGTTTGTCTGAGTGAAGTAACGAAAGTAATGGTGTGTTTTCAATACAATTTGTTTTGTATCTACTCCACATGGCAAGTTTTTATGCTCAATTTAGAATACGATTTTGCTCGGATTCGATCTCGTTATCATTTGTATGTTGTGATTGGTAAATGTTTTTGGGAGGATACTTGTTACGATATGTTGTGTTATATGATTTTCCAAGTCATAAGTACCATTCTGTTCAATTCATTCTGGTTAGAAATACTCTATTTTTATAAAAACAATAATCTCATTTAACCTGTGAAAATACGCCTGAATTCTGGAACAATGACTATTGTTAAACCCAGCCGATTGATTCGCTTGATCGGATCATTGTTAGTTCGATCATTTTTAGGAATTGGATTCCGATTATGATTACTGCTCTGTCTGGTTTTAAAATTGTAAAATGAATTGGTCAAATCTAGTTGTGATTCATTTGATTGGAACGATCTCGTTTTGATCAAAGTCGATCAGTCCTATTTGCCCAATTTGCAATAACAAATTATGAATTCTGTTCCTAATCAATCGATCCTATTACGATTTGGTTTAAATTGATTTTCACGCCAGTTTGAATTTTCGTGGCTATGTCAACATAGTGATAATGATTTGATAATGATCTTGTTTGGTTTCGATCGTATCCCTTGCTGATCAGATAGCATAACGATTGTATGCGATTTGTTTTGATTGTGTCGATTCCAAATTGATACTAAATGATTTCACGATGGTTGGATTATGCCTCTGTTCATTCAATTTTGTGGTGACACAAGAAACAAAATACGCCTATCTCTGTAGGCATTCATTGATTTGGATCTTGTTTAGTTTTGAATGATATGACAAATTCGAATTAAATGATTCATTTTTTAAATGATTATTGATGTCAATTAAATTGAAATCTTTTAAAAAGATTTTTGATTAATTACAATGTTGATTCTGTACCTTATTTAGACTAGCTATAGAATCAGATGATTCTGTAGCTAGTCTATAGAATTAAATTTTCTATCATTTTATCAATAAAAGATCCTTCTAATTTGTTCATTTTTGGTCCTTTTCAGGTGAATTTGAATTGCATGGGACCTGTTGGGCAGTTTAGGGGATATTTGGATGTTTTAATTTTATTTTAATTTTCTAGTTTAGACAACTTTGGGATATTTTCCCAAATTGCATGTAAACAGTTTTATAACTTCCACAGGGAGGTTTTACCCTCTGGAAAACCTTTAAATACTTATTATTTTGTGTAATAAATATCATCTTCGCTTGTGGGAGAACCAGGATAATGGATATCTAATAGAGACTGAGACAGAAGTTGATGTTCTGCTACAGCTTTAGCTTTTCATAATATCAATCTTTTGTTTCATGTTTATGTTATCAATTTGCATTTGATTAATGACTACTTTAGCTATCTT
>JZKD02S1672708.1:874126-885321 GCA_000966675.3 Picea glauca
TGATTAGACATATTTGTAGTTTAGATTAGTAATTTAGTTTAGTTATCTTTTCTGTTTTATTTCTGTTCATAAAATTATAAAAGCAATAAAAATATCTTTTACTGTCTTAGGGCAGAATATTAATGAGTTTTGCAGGTTTTATTTAAATCTAAATTGTCAATATTGTACATTTTGTGAATAAGTTATATTTCAGTTAGTAGTTAGATAGTTAATTAGTTAGAGTTAGTATAGTATTAGTTAGTAGATTGTATATACAGAATAGTTAGATTAGTTAGTTTGTTTTATTTATTTTTAGTTAGTTTAGTTTAGTTTGTTTTAGTAGTTAGTTTTAATTAGATTAGTTTGTTAGTTAGTTTTATTGTTTTAGTTTGTTTTATTTTTAGTTAGTTTAGATTAGTTTTCTTTTGTTTTCTTAGGACCTTAGATCGGCTAACGGAGCCACTAAACCCATCGGGGTGGTTCATCCCAAACGGATTGGGTTATTAGACAACCCCGGACCGGTTCCACTCTCTCAGTTGACGAATGGTCGATTTTTCCCATCAACAAATGGCGCTAGAAGGAGGGCCTGAACTTAATTAATGGCACGAGGCGGTCGCAAGACTCCTCCACCCCCTAATCGCTCATCTATAGTGACTAGAAGCCATTCACACGATAATATTCCCCTTCAAATAACAACTACTTCAATCGAAGATCCGCAGATCACAGTTGAGCCAACAACCCCTAATCCTACAGGTGGTGACATACAAGAGATTGTTCGTCAAACTCTTATTAAAACACATAGTGCCTTAGCTCGTCTTAGGAAACCAAACCGTCTGTGGGGTCTACCTTTGGAATTCTCTGATATCAGAGAATAATTAGGTGACACTAACCTCACTGTGAATCCTTCAGATCCAAACTTAAATTTTGCTGCAGGAGGATCTGGGATACCTCCTTCACCACCTCCATCATCTCCTTTCTCTTCTGGAGGAGATTCCTCTTCAGAGGAAGGCAATTCACCCTCTCAACCTTCCACACCCACTACCCCAATGGCAAATCAGAACAACCCTTCTAGACCCTGGCTGGACCAGGATGTTGTAGCCGTACCTGGAGCCCAACACCCTTTACCTAAGAACCTGGAGAAATGGCTTCCCAAGCTTGACCCTGACTCAAAATAGATAGCTGAAGATCACATTAAAAAATTGATGTTAGCCATAAGACTCCGTAATGTCGAACATGAAGACGTTGTCTGTAGGTTGTTCCCGTATAATTTTGAGGGTAATGCATCGACATGGTACTTTGCCCAGCAACCCCATACCATCGTGTCTTGGGAAAAATTTGAGTCATGCTTTTTGGAAAAATTCAGAGACGGTAAGCCTCTGGAAGTCTTATTCATGGACCTTTCTAGCTTGAAAATGAACCCAAAAGAAAAAGTTAAAGATTTTAATCAAAGATTCTTGAAACTTAAAAACCGAATCCATGTGGATTCCATGCCTACTGAGAGTCTTATAATAGCTTACTACACTAAAGCTTTGCATCAAAGCATAGCTATTTGGGTTAAACGATCTAAGAAAGTGACGTTGTTAGAAGCCTTTGAGGAGGCCAGTCAGATTGAAAAAGACATACTTAGTCTTAAAGACTCTTCTAGCAACAAAACTGAGACTGTTTCTTATTCCAAAAAGAAGATTGAAATACTCCCCAAACCCACACAAAGTAAAACACAACCTGAAAACTTTGATTTGGAAAACCTAACTAAAGTTGTTCAAAAACTATCGAATCAAGTTATAGACTTAAAAAGGTCGATCGAAGGAGCTTCCTTGAGTAAAGGTCCCTACAAATATCCTTTCCGAAATCCCTTTCCTACCAACCGACCTAATCCGACCACCGAAGGCCTTAATCTAGAAAGTTTTCAATGTTCTCTTCAAACAATTCTAGAAGCCCAAGATAACTTTATGCCTCCTGAGATTCCTGAGGAGGTAGTCGAACTAGAGACAGTCCAAGAAGAAGAGTCTTCTCCAAACATTTTTGGACACTTCTCGGATAGCATCTTCCAAGCCAAATTCGAGACAGTTCATCCTTACAACACTAGGAGTAAGACAACAAATAAACCTTCTTCCGAAAATACTACAACTTCACCTCCAAAGAAATCTAAATCAACTGAAACTAAGCAGAGTAATGTGAGCCCCAACTTGGATTATGATGTGGTTGAATATCTTAAAAAGTTAAGGGCTAACATTTCTATTTATGAGTTGTTGAAGTTCCAATTTTTGTTACAAAAAATGTTGCAAAATATTTCAGAGAACGGCAAAAATGGTAATTCCAATGGTAACAAGGTTGTGCAAAGAAAAGTCCCTTAGAAGACTTCCAGTAAAAATAATCCTAATCCTCAAGATAAAGGAAGCCTTCATGTAAGTAATGTAAATAATGTAAATAATGTAGATAAAGTAGCTTTAGAAACTACGAGTAAAAAGCCACAAGTTACTACTCTTAGTACTCGCAAAAATGTATCTCCTTTTCTGTTAACTTTCAAGATTTTTAATAGAAACGTGCATAATTGTATGGTAGACTCAGGAGCGTCATCCAATGTGATGCCTTGGTCTACTTGCCAAAAGATAAACACTGAAGTTGAACCCTCTACTTTAAAAATCATACAACTTGATCAGACAAATGTTAAAGTTATAGGCGAACCAAAGAATGTGCTTATTAGATTATCGTCTAACCCCAAGGTTCATCAAGTTATTGATATAATTGTGGTGGATATTCCAGAAGTGTATGGTTTGTTTTTGAGCAGGGACTGGTCAGAGAAACTACATGGTTATTTCGCGACAAATTGGTCTCATCTATGGCTCCCAGAGAACGGCAAGCCTAACAAAATAAAAGTGAATTGTGAGCGATACCTTAAGTTCACGGTCATAGATTTGAACGATCCCAACGAACCATATACACCTCTTGCTGATTCACCTGAAGTGCAAGGGATGGACACCTTCTTCGGCAACTTCATGGCCGAGGTTTCACCTATCACCAATTCAGAACAACAGTCTGAGATTATAGCATATACGCAGCTCGCACCTTCCTCACAACAATCCTATGAACCCGATGCAAATCAAATTTGGTCTCTGTATTTCGACGGGTCAAAGTCCAAAGAAGGAGCTGGAGCAGGCTGCGCCATTATCGATCCGGCAGGTAACAAAACATTGATAGCATGTAGGTTGGAATTTGAATGTACTAATAATACTGTAGAATATGAGGCTTTACTGCAAGGTCTCAGAAAAATTTTGGACATGAACATTCAAAATTTAACCTTCTTTGGCGACTCTGAAATAGTGGTTAGACAGGTGAGAGATTCTATCCACTGTCTTTCTCTGCATCTCAAAAGTTACCAGTCTGAGGTATGGAATTTAATGAGTAAATTTTATGCTTTCAATATAAATTCCATTCCTAGATCGAATAACTCTGAAGCAGATTTATTAGCTAATGTAGCTTCTAAACTTCTTCCTGCAGAAGGCTTGTCCCCAGACGCATTCTCCATCGAGCTGTTGTTTCGGCCATCCATTCCCGATAACGTCACAAACTAGAGAGTATTTGATGATGATCAGCAGATTATCAACTTTCTGCACATGGAAGAAACCTTCCAAGGCACGGTGATAGACGAGCACACACACGACGATAATTTGCGCGATTTCACGGTAATACCTGATCCGAAAACTCCTGAAGCTTTGTCGGATATGATAAACTCGATCCCAAAATCAGTAATTAGATTAGAGAAGTTTTATGATTTTGAAGATAAATTTAAAAAGACGGTCAACTATAAAACCAATAGTTCCTCGTTGTCTTATGAAAAAGTTAAATTAGGAACTAGTGAAAATCCTCAGTGCATTAACCTAGGCTTGGGATGTTCTAGACAAGAAAAAGCTTCTTTTGTTAAATTATTTAAATAATTTAAGGATGTCTTTGCATGGATGTATGATGACCTTAAAACTTTCAATCCTAATATCATACAGCATGTCATCCCGATGAAGCCCCAAACATTACCCTTTCAACAAAAACTGAGGAAGATGCACCCTAAACTAAAACCGACCATTCAAACAGAATTGAATAAACACTTAAGTGCTAAAATAATTTTTCCTGTTAGGCACACTCAATGGTTATCCAACGTTGTCCAAGTCCGGAAGAAAAATGGTGAAATGCGACTTTGCGTCGATTTCCACAACCTTAATAGAGCGTCTGACAAAGACAACTATCCTATACCACCCATGGAACAGATCCTTCAACAGGTATCTAGTTCCGAGAGGCTATCTTTACTAGATGGTTTCTATGAATACAACCAAGTCCTGATGTCCCCGCCAGACCAACTAAAAACTACCTTCCGTACTCCGTGGGGAACTTATTCTTATCGCAAAATGCCCTTTGGATTGATTAATGCTGGTGCTACCTTTCAGAGAGCAATGGATATTGCTTTCCGAGGCTTAATCAATCAGTTTGTCGTAGTTTACTTAGATGATGTGATTGTTTATTCTAAACATAAAGACAATCATCTAGCTCACTTACGAGTCGTTCTGCTACGATGTCATAAATACGACATCTCCTTGAACCCCAAAAAGTCCATCTTTGCAGTAGAACAGGGTAAACTCCTAGGATTCATTGTGTCTAGTGAAGGAATGATTATTGACCCCGAGAGGACTCAATTCATCGCAAAAATTCCCCCTCTTACATCCAAAAAATCCATGCAGTCTTTCTTAGGCCAGATTAACTTCGTGAGAAGATTCGTCCCCAGTTTCTCCGAAATGGTTAGGCCTTTAGCGAACCCGATTAAGAAAGACACCCAATATCACTGGGGACCCATAGAAAATAAAGCTTTTAATGCGATAAAGAAGGCCATAATAGACACTCCGTCTCTCATGAGCCCTGATTTTTCTCAAGATTTTACACTCTACACTTTTGCCTCTGACCGTTCCTATGCCACCATCCTAACTCAGAAGAATTCCGAGAACAATGAAGTACCCATCGCCTTTATGAGCTCCTATTTCAAAGGCGCTAAACTTAACTACCCAGCAGTTGATCGGCAAGCCTATGCTGTTTTCAAAGCAGTTAAGCATTTTCGGTCCTATCTTTTGAAGTCAAGGACGAAATTCATTGTCCCCTACCCTGCCGTAAGGAACTTGTTAGTGTAGAGGGAGTTAGGAGAGAAGAGAGCCAACTGGGTAACCTCCTTGCAGGAGTATGACTTAGAAATCACCCCAACTCAGATTGTGAGAGGCCAAGGGTTGTGTAAGTTGGTTGTTGATTCGGAAACAGGACATCAAGAAGATAGTGATACGTCAAAACTAGGGCAAAGCGATCAAATTTTGATCTGTTGTGCACAAAACCTCGTTAGTCCCTGGTACGGCGATATTAGGTTCTGTCTTGAACATGGGTCAGCACCCCGTCACCTTGATCCCTCCAAGAGAAGAGCGTTGAGGCTAAAGTCTGCCTCCTTTCATTTGGTTAACGGTGTATTGTTTCATCATAATTTTGACGGCGTACTGATGCGCTGTCTTGAAAAGGACGAAGCAGAAAAAGTCTTGCTCGAATTGCATGCGGGAGAAGCTGGTGGTCACTTTGGTGGTGACACCACTGCTCATAAGGTTCTAAGAGCCGGTTATTACTGGCCTACTCTTTTTAGAGACACCCATGCCTTGTGTCGAAAATGTATCATCTGTCAGAAAGCATCAGGGCAGTTGCAAAAACCAGCCTTTCCCTTGCAACCCATTTCAGTAGATTCTCCTTTCCAGCAATGGGGCCTTGACATCATAGGTCCAATTAACCCTTCGTCCTTGCAACATCACAAGTATATTGTGACAGCCACAGATTACTTTACTCGATGGTCTGAATTTGCTGCGTTAAGAACTGTCAACATCGGTCAAGTAATCGCCTTTCTAAACTCGAATATTATCACTCGTTTCGGTATCCCTGACTGTCTAGTCTTTGAAAACGCTTCATAGATTTATTCTCTTGAGATGAGCGAGTTTGCTTTGGAAAAAGGAATAAAGATGAAGTATTCTGCTAGTTACTACCCCCAGGGCAACGGATTAGCAGAATCAACAAACAAGAACTTGATTAAAATTATCAAGAGAATCGTGGCTGAAAATTACAAAAATTGGCACAATGCGCTGTTGAACGCGTTGTGGGTTGATAGGGTAACGCCAAAAGATGCTATAGGTAACTCCCCCTTTTTTCTCGTTTATGGTAGAGAATCAATTCTGCCACCTCACATTCTTCTTCCTTCGCTTCAGTTGTCACAAAAAGTCCAAGAAGAAGATTGTCCCCCTTTAGAAAACCGGATTAACGCTTTGATGAAGCTAGAAGAGGTGAGAGCCCAAGCTAAGCGTAAGTTAGATCAACATCAACAATTGGTTAAAAGATGGTTTGATTCTAATTCTGCTTCCGATAGGAATTTTGAAGTAGGTGATCTCGTCTTGAAGTGGGACAAACCACACGAGGGAAAGGGAGAGCACACAAAACTTCAAAACTTATGGCTTGGCCCGTTTTTGATTGCTGAAAAGTTGGGTCCTAGTTCTTTTCGATTGCAAAATCTTGAAGGGCAGCTTGACACCTACCCGGTGAACGGCCAAGCCTTGAAGAGATACTTTGCGTGATAACTACCCTTGTATATTATGTATATATTTTATTTTTGTTTGCTATTTCGTTTGCTTTTTGTTTTCGATTTTGATTTGAATTTATCAGTTTGTGTTTTTGGACATACACATACCTGTACACTGAGCTATTCAGACAAAGACGATAGAAAATTCCTTCGCTGAAATAAATTCTGAAAATTTGTACAAACATCAATGGTATATTTCTTAAACTTATATCTGTGTTGGAAAAATCTTTTGTTTAAAAGAAGTTGACTGATCTCGATCTCTAAGAAAATTTTGTCATGATCATCTATTATATTTTTACACTGTCCCTTTTCCATAAAGGAATGACTCAGAAGATGTCTCCCTGTCTTAGGAAGTTGTTTTTTGTAAATAAAACATCTCTGGATCTAAATAAAGGACAGTTCTAGAAAAAATTCTGATGAGGTCTAAAAAAATATGTTAAAATATCAAGGTTTTCAGCGTCACCCCACTCAAATATATATCTATAAAAACAAAAACAAAACAAATTATGAATAAGAGCTGTGGGAAGTGCTTGTAAACCCACCGGGATACTGAACAGGTCTGCTGGCAGCGGGTAAATGCATGCATGGTGCCAAGACAACTTTGTCAGGGTACTGAACAGGCCTGCTGGTAGCGAAGTAATGTCAGGTATATGAAAATTCACAAAAAAGAAACCTCTTTAGTGTCCTTTATTTTAATCCAGAACTTCTTGGCAGGACATAGATGTCAGAGTGGGATAAATGGCAACCCTGTCGAGGCTATGGACACCTGCTGGCAGCAGTGGCTATGCCAACAGTATTGGAGATTTTATCTTTAATATCGTGACTTGCTGATCTTAATACTGTTATTAGTTTTCATCTTTTGAAACACTGCTGGAAAAAATTGATTAATGATGATGTTTGTACGATTTTCTGGTTGTTAATTTTGAATTGGAATTATCTTTGTTGTTCTAATTTGAATTTGTTTATTTTACAGAGATAACTGCTTCTACCAGTGTGTCACCATTGTTGGCATCCAATTCATTTTTTTTTATGATCCTATAAGCTGCCTACACTTATGTCTTGCAAACATCAAATTTTCGTCGAAATTTTCAAATAAACGACATTTTCATTTTTTGCGACATTTGCACATTTGTCTTCATCAAGTTTTCACGACTGTAAGCATGAAAACTTCTCCTTTCGAAGTCATTTTTCGATCATTATCTGAACTGACAATATCTCTTATGCCTATTGCGCTTACCTTTTATTGATCATTATACAACTGGCAAGATCCTCTAATCGATTCTCATACTTCGATTGATTGTATAACTTGGTTTTATTGTGTTTGTAAGGCATTTAGCATTTGGATTTGCACCTTATATGACTTGCCTGATCATTGATTCTATGAAAATGCATAGGGGTTATGATTAAATGTTTTATATATATGTCCTTTGATATAATCCTTATGTTAATTTTTTGGCTTGTCGACTATATGAATACCGTTTGGCACCGTGGTTAAACTTTTGATTATATGAGTTGATACATTGGCACATAGTTGATTTTGGTTTTGATTTATAATTCGGGTGTTTAAATACTATAGCATAACGTTTGCGCCCATTGGTATACACATTTGATTTCATTATTTGGGCACATGACTCGATGGTTGAACTACTATTATGGATTGAACATCTATGTAAATCGGCGGTTGTACTTGAATAATGAATATTTTGCATGGAAGACTCCACCACCTTTGCATGCTTGCATTTATACCTATACCTTTTGCTCGTTCATTTCTGTTAGCTCGAGAAGCTCGGCTCCTGTGTGTATTGGTGATCCAAACCCTTCGCTTACCATGCGTCCGGCTCCATGGCACCAGTCGTGTGAGTCGAGCCCAATGGCAACCAAGCTCTGTTAATGTTTGACAATGCCCGCAGAGACCTGGAGGAAAATGGGTGGCTACCCTTTATACAACGATTTGAGGGTTTTAACCTTTGTGTAGCACAACAGTTTGTCGTAACCTTCAATGGTTGTCGAGCAAAGGTGGATGACATACAGTTAGAGATCAATGAACAGTTTATCAGCTCAGCTACAGGGTTACCTTCCTCGGGATAGCGTTGGTTTAAGAATTGTAAGGTCGAGGAAGTGCCATGGACATTGCTATCTCTATCGCGCAAAGTCACTTCTTGTGATAGAGGTATGCCCATATCTATGATCAAACCATGATGGCATGACTTATTAATGCTAGTCAAGCAGTTCGTGACCTGTGAAGGTCGATATGGACTTGTGTTCCTCTACCACCTGCGTTTGCTGATAATTTTTATAGGGTATCCTCTAAACATGCATTTCTACTTTTATCGTAGCCTGTATAAAATGTCGAAACAGTTTAAGAGGCACAAGGCTGACAGCAGCCTGTTCCACCATGGGTTATTAAGCTCATCGTTGTTTATCATTTGATTTTGCACGGGGATAGTTGGAGCGCTTTTGTTGCTCGGAATGGTTTTGAGGATCTGAACCCTATACAGGTTGATAAACCTGTGGTATTTGAAACCAAGGCTGAACCACTTGTACCCTTACATCTCCTACTGCCTAAACCCTCAGCCGACCCTAGTTTTGACTTACCCGACACTATAACCAAGAGTGCAAAGGCCATTAAAAAGCCTATGAGAAAAAATCCCAAGGCAAACCTTACTGCCAATGCCAGAGGGAAAGGGAATGCCCGACTCATTTCGAGAATGGAAAGAAACAAACCTAAACCCTCTGCCAAGTCCAACCCTATCATCCTAAGTGAGGATTCCGATTCTGATGTAGAACATGTTTTGGCCAGCAAGTACCCCTACTCCCAGGGTTTATGTCCCGAGCCCCCTTATGATTTTGTATCGAACCTTCCCCCCTGCCTAAAGAAAGACCCTGACTACCTGGGTATTAAATTGCCTCGTGAAACCCTCGATCATTTGGCCAAACCCTCGCCTGCTCTTCCTAAACCCACGCAGTCACCTTGTGACCAATGCAATTCATGGTTAGAATGATATTACGTTGATATTCCTATACTCCAATAGAAGATCCAATCACTGGAAGATCAAATTGCGGTGCTAACCAGTCAAAAGGCCAAGCTCCAAGCGATGGATAAAAAGCAAAAGACAATCGGCTCCATCCTTTTCAAAAACGTAGAATCAGCCACTGTTGTTGTAAATTCCAAATTGGCATAATCAAGAAGCCTCGTCGCTATACAGGTATGGTTTTGACATCGTTTTTGTTTTGTAAATAATCTAGGTTTATATAATGATTTGAATTCAGTTTTTAAATAGCTTAGTCACTCATCCAAATGCCTCTGTCATTCGGTGATCATCCTGTACATGGTATCGTTTTGATAAAAATAGAATGAATTTTGATTTTGTATATGATTTTCTCATACATTTTTATTGGATTTGAATGGTTATTCGTTTGGATTTCATTTGCTAAGTTTGTCTGAGTGAAGTAACGAAAGTAATGGTGTGTTTTCAATACAATTCGTTTTGTATCTACTCCGCATGGCAAGTTTTTATGCTCAATTTAGAATACGATTTTGCTCGGATTCGATCTTGTTATCATTTGTATGCTGTGATTGGTAAATGTTTTCGGGAGGATACTTGTTACGATATGTTGTTTTATATGATTTTCCAAATCATAAGTACCATTCTGTTCAATTCATTCTGGTTAGAAATCCTCTATTTTTATAAAAACAATAATCTCATTTAACCTGTGAAAATACGCCCGAATTATGGAACAATGACTATTGTTAAACCCAGCCGATTGATTCGCTTGATCGGATCGTTGTTCGTTCGATCATTTTTAGGAATTGGATTCCAATTATGATTACTACTCTGTCTGGTTTTAAAATTGTAAAACGAATTGGTCAAATCCAGTTGTGATTCGTTTGATTGGAACG
This sequence comes from Picea glauca, assembly GCA_000966675.3. Taxonomy (NCBI): domain Eukaryota; kingdom Viridiplantae; phylum Streptophyta; class Pinopsida; order Pinales; family Pinaceae; genus Picea; species Picea glauca. The sequence goes on from JZKD02S1672708.1 coordinate 884,644, forward strand.
ATCTCGTTTTGATCAAAGTCGATCAGTCCTATTTGCCCAATTTGCAATAAAAAATTATGAATTATGTTGCTAATCAATCGATCCTATTACGATTTGGTTTAAATTGATTTTCACGCCAGTTTGAATTTTCGTGGCTATGTCAACACAGTGATAATGAGTTGATAACGATCTTGTTTGGTTTCGATCGTATCCCTTGTTGATCAGATAGCAGAACGATTGTATGCGATTTTTTTTTATTGTGTTGATTCCAAATTGATACTAAACGATTTCACGATGGTTGGATTATGCCTCTGTTCATTCGATTTTGTGGTGACACAAGAAACAGAATACGCCTATCTCTGTAGGCATTCATTGATTCGGATCTTGTTTAGTTTTGAATGATATGACAAATTCGAATTAAATGATTCATTTTTCAAATGATTATTGATGTCAATTAAATTGAAATCTTTTAAAAAGATTTTCGATTAATTACAATGCTGATTCTGTACCTTATTTAGACTAGCTACAGAATCAGATGATTCTGTAGCTAGTCTATAGAATTAAATTTTCTATCATTTTATCAATAAAAGATCCTTCTAATTTGTTCATTTTTGGTCCTTTTCAGGTGAATTCGAATTGCATGGGACCTGTTGGGCAGTTTAGGGGATATTTGGATGTTTTAATTTTATTTTAATTTCC
>JZKD02S1672708.1:888531-899811 GCA_000966675.3 Picea glauca
AATTTATAATGGAATTCGATTAATTATTTCTATCAAACTTAATGGTAAATTTGATCGAATTTCTTTGCAGAGATGAACTTGTTTTGAACTTCATTGTTCCATGAATTTGAACATGAACACAAACCAGGTTACTTAGCAGCCAAGAAACATCTTGAGAGCATTCCCCAGGGGTTTCATACTATTTTATGTACCAAAAAGGTTGTGTAGTATGGAAGCTAGGGGGTCTAGTTTTTGGTAGCATAGGAGTATGTTGAAGGGGATGTTTTTTCCCTGTAGCTAGCATATTTGATTGTTTTGTTTATGTTTTGTGTGATACTTTATGATCGACTTATATGCTTTAGTATATGTTGTCATGATTTTATAGTTATCTGCCAATTTTTATGAATTCAAAGCTGTGCAACTTCAATTAGAGGCCGGCATAATTGAATCCAATATTGACATTGATATATAACGAAATGACATGAAGTTGTGATAGTGTGCCCATCATGGGAATTTGTGTATTGTATTGACGTAGTTTTAAATGAAATTAATGTACTACTTGATCATGGGGTTAGACACTTGATTTCTCCTACATGTTATGTTCATTTGGATGATATAGGGAATAGCCAATGATAATTGTTGGGGGATATGTTCATTGCAAATGACAAAGAACTTATCATTGACCTATAGGTTGTAATTGACATAGCTTGATTTCAATGTGGTCTTTGTAGGGTTCACTTGATCGAATTTCAACCATAATTGTGTGTATAGTAGTATTAACTAATTATAACAAATCATTGTAATGCTGGCTTTGGATCAATTTGTATATAAGATTAAATATTGTCAATGATGGGGAAGTATAAAAATATGCTAATGGGATATATTATTATTCTTAAAGGTATCAATAGGCTTTCCTTTTCTCTTTCAAAAATTCAACCATAGGGTATTATGCTACAACAGAGAGGAATGATTGGATGAGAAGGATCCTGGAACTAAAAGGTTTAAGCATGTTTCGTTGGCATTTAACTTGTCACCATCTAAGCAATTTCGTAGTAGGTTATCGTGGCCAATAATGAAAAGGTCGTATTCTTAAAATGTCATAATTCTTAGACTTGCAAGTCTACATGTACATGTATGGGGCTACAAAATCCTATCAAGGTTCAAATTGCTTGCTTCCATATTTCTCTTATTTTTTTTGGTTAAATGTTCAATTCTTTGGTCTGTAGTATAACCTCTTAAATGTATCTTTCGCTGCCCATAACATGATCTTTCTTCCTGTGTCAGATTTTCACATTGCCAAAGGACACATTGTTGTTTCCTACTCATGACTACAAGGGCCAGACAACTAAATGTTGAATTTCTATGAAGGAAAATGTACCAAAAAAATCATCCTTTTGAGGTCCCATATTTGACCTCCAGCATTTTGCTTTTCTTTTTGGCATGTATTGTCCCTTATTCTCTTTGTTGGATTTAATTGTAGAAGTTTTATATGTTTCTATCATGGTCATTGTTGGCTTCCTTCAAATTTTGATGGAGATGGCTATACTGAATAAGATATACAAATAAACCAAGTAGCTACCATCACTAGTACTTGCTTAACAAGTCACATTGCCCAATCACATTGATATGTGTGGAAGCATATTAAAATGTAATGTGACTTAAATTATTAATTGTAAAAACAAAACAAAAAAGAAACAAAAAACGAGACAACAAAACCAAAAAAATTGAACCCAATACAATTCTAGATGTGATTGAATTATACAATTCTACTTTTGTTACAATGGAGTTACAAAAGATAGACAATGTTCATTTGCCAATAATAAAATTAGAATTGTTTCTCTATGAAGGGAAGACAATTCAATTTTATTCCAATAATACAAGTATCTTTGTTTACAAAATGACACGCAGGTCACAACCTGATAAACACTACAATAGGGCCATGCAATATCATAATTGAATATATCCATAAAGTGGAACATTAGAATTACATAAACCCAAACAACTGAATGGATGTCCAAGTCTCTGAAGATTTGATGCATTTACAACCAATTAAGATATGGGAAAAGATGGATTTTTGGACGTAATGAATCCTGAAGCATCTGGAAGATGGATTTCTGGGCTTCTGGGGTTCAAATGTCCATGTTTTACCTGCTGACATGTACAAGAGTTGGGTTATTTTTTAACCAAAAAGAATATTTTTCTAGCTTGCCTTAAGTAATTATTTGACACACAAAATATAAGCTTCATAAAGTTGATAAACTTAACAACTTACAAAATTATTTGGAAGAGAATACACTTATAGGAAACTTGAATGTSTTKTGGAAGGTCCCATTGATAGAGGGTCACATCTACAAAAACAAATATGATAATGAGACTTTAAAAACAATAAATTATTAAATTAAGAGGGTAGAAAAGTTAACATACAGATTGCATACCTAGCACTTGTCCCAACTCTACCTTCAGAAACATCAGATATCTTACGTTTTCTATTTTTCTCTGTTGTTCTTATCACTATACTAAGCTCAGTTGTTTCTGGAAGGTGGTTTTTCTTCTTAAATCCATCTATTTTACGCCTATAAAATGCTTGACCCATTTTCACAAGAACATCTGAATGATTGGGACCCCCACCTTTCTGTGTGCATCTATGGTAAATGGTACGAGATAGCTTATGTGATTTCTCCATACCCTTTGTACCCCAAATGGCCAAGCTTCCCTATTTTCTTAAAAGCCACGGTCCATGTGCAAATAATTGATGCTACAAACATTGGCATCAATCTATCTTAGAATACCAAACAAATGTACGAAATGAAGTTAATTTACAGTAAATTATGTAAAGTAAAGAAACGTACAAAGGAAAGTACTAGTGGGATAAAAATTAATATGCATACCATATAATATGTCATATTGTTGTCTCCCCGGGCTTCTATCATTCCTCTTATGAAGTCTGTAATAGCTTCTTGAAAGGTTATTGCATCACCTTCCATGAATTTTTCCTTATCCATCAGTAGAAAAAAAGATGAAAGTGACCTCCAAGAACATTTCTTCTTTCTCGTTGATTCATGCCCTTCACTAGTGCGATCATCTTCTGCATCAATTAATTCTTCATACAATTCCCAACATCCATGCCCACATTTGTTTTCAAGAAAACGACATTCCTTGACACCTGACATTGATGGCTTTGCTAGAAGATTTCCTCGTATACTTGACCTCTTAATATCTTTTTCAATTTTAACATGTCCACCATGCAAACCTTCTTTTGAAAGAACACGTTCAATTGCCTCAATTGACTTTTTACTTTCAGCCTGTGGGGTTTTGTTCCATGCAAACAAAATAGATAAATACACCATCTTATAAACAATTGTAACAAATGCATGCAAAGTGCACATGTGCACCCTAATCAATGGTATAGGAAGCACTGCATCTAGATTTGGATCAAGTTGATCATGGTTGGGAGGAAGGTTTTGATAGCAGCTCAAAATACCACCATTCCAACTTTGACCTTTTTGTTTTTTCTTCATGCAATATAAGCAACTATGCATTGCATTTGCACCATGAGAAATGTTGTACATACACTTGAGAGTTTTTAAATCAGCTGCAAGGTGCCATTCCACAAAATATGAACCATATCCTTCCACATATAATTTTTCCCCTGCATCATGTGAATACATAATTGATGGTAAAGATGTTTTGCTGAAAATAAATTTCAGGGACTCATGGGACTCCTTGTTGACACGAAAAATTCCCAACCAAAAAAGGTGATCTTTAGATTGAACTTGAAAATATTTATCACTTGTCTTATCAAGGTTTGGATCTAATGCATGATTCATTAATGTGATTGAAACTCTTTCATATTTTTCATTGTTGATTAACTCCATCTCATCCAATTTTAGGACAACAATCAATTTCCCACATGACTCCTCAATAGATATGTCATAGTACCTCACCATAAGCTATAATACCCGCTCTAGGTCATACCACAAGTTATTTTTTCTCATTAATGGAATAATTTCACTTGATACTTTCTTTTTATTCTTACTTGCTGTAGGAGCTGAATAGATTTTATGCCTAATAATTACATGAATTGTTACATAATTAATTTCAGAAAATTCATTAATTTCTTTTAATTGAGCAAAACATCAAAATTTCATATATTCCTTATTTTGAGCACATACGCATGTAATTTAACAATGAATATTAAAATCTTATAGCAAAGAAAACAAGTACACAACTTAAATTACTTGGGTCTGATGCTAATTCACCTCGCCTTGCTACCTTGTCGTTGCCTTGCTGACCGCTGCTGCACTGTAAACGCTGCCCAAAACCTAGTTCCACCCTGCCAACTAGGTAACTTCCTAGCTCCAGGATATCATATGGATATCCTGGCCCCCATGCCCAAAACCTCCAGTAACCCCGGTGCCTGACTGATACAATCCTCACTCCAAAACTCCACTCCTCTCTGCAAAATACAAGAGCCCTCCAAATCCATCCCCCATCTCCCGTAGAATGACCTCCCGTAAACCTCCTTCCCCTCCATATTCCTCCTTCACTGACTTATGCATTTACTCCTTTACCTACCCCTCGTTAATGCCCCTTATCCTCTTCTTTATTATTTTATTCCCTTGTAGTTAATATGTTATCCCTTTTCGGGTACGTAACTTAATTTAACAATATAATTTGTTATCCTCCTTTTATTTCTTTACTTAATTAATTAATCCTTGACAATCATGAATTATTAATTAATAATAAATAATTAGTTAATGTTATTTTAAGAAATAATTATTGTTTAGCTAATCTTTTAGGACATTTAGATTATTAAATTAATTATAATTAATAATCATATACATCTATTTAAGCAGGGTCGTTACATATGTAGCCTTCTTTATGGCCTCAGTCAATGTCTTGGGCTCATCATACCTAATATTTTATTTATAAAAGGCTGGCAGTCCACTTAGAAATATGTGTATTTTCAACTTCTCATCATTAATGAACCTGCCATACTTTAACAACCCCAAGAACTTCTTCTCATATTCTACAATAGTCATGCTTCCCATCCTGAGTTCAAAGAACTCCTGCATTTTCTTGTCATAGAAATGCTCTGAGAGGTACTCCTTCTGGAAGTACTTCTTGAACTTCTTCCAAGTGATCCTACTCTCATTAATATGTTCAACTTGCTTCAGTTTATCTCACCACATTGGAGCTTTCCCATGTAAATGGTAGGTGGCATTCTTAGCTTCTAGGTTTGATGAATAGTTATGCAATTGAAAATATCTCCTGAGTCCAAGAAACCATGTCTCAACATCATTTTCTCTTTCTCTTTCACCATCAAAGGATGGTGGTTTTTGCTTCCTCAACTCTCCTTGCAAACTGTCCAAATCATGCCTTCTTCTTTGGTGCCTAACAAGAGACACCTCTGGACTACTTATGGAATCTTCAGATGCATAAAACTTCCTTGTTGAGTAGGGAGGTGAGTGATGTCTATGAGTTCTACTAGAACTTCTTGAATAACCATCTCTTCCATGATCATCTCTTCTTTCAAAAAACCTGCCTTCTTCCCCTTTCTCGGAGCCATTATTTGTTTTCCTCTGCAATTGGTTTAAGCTCTGCAGCACTCGAGCATTTATCTGACTTTTCTCTCTCATCAGCCTCTCATTGTCTGCTTTGTAGATATGCACTTCTATTTTCAGGCTTCTTACAGTTTCTATTAATGTTTCTTGCTCTCCTCTGCCCTTGCATCCATTGGACTCTTTCTCTGCATTACCAACTCTGGTATTCTGGCCTTCGGCCTCTCTATCATGGCTGGAGGATACCTCACCTTCTTCCATCTCTCGAATATTCATTCCGAGCCGATATGTTTAAATATCTTAATTCTACAAAATGTGCAAGTGACCATTTTGTTAGAATTATGCATATAAAGAAATTTTCCAAACAATGCTACATGTCCTTTTCTTCTTAGTTCATGAAGAATATATCCCCATTCTTCACAAAATAACAATGTCCTATTATCCTTTGATAACATAGAATTTCATTATGCGCAGGCACTTCCCTCAAACCATATTTCAAGTGACCATGGTTCGAATCCATGGCTTAGTCCCTTCCTTACTGCCTTGCTCTGTATTCTTTCACATAGGGCTTGTGGAGCCATAAACCCACATCTAAGTTACCTCCCAAGCCCCCCCCTTTTTTTAACCTGTGGATGGGACCTATGCCAAGACCAATTCCTCCATACTTTGACCTTTGTCTGTTCTCTGTTGTCAACTCTTGTTTCCTCCCGGAGTTACCCTTCGTCAAAATCTGCATTAGCTCCACCACAAGGATCAGACGGTCGAGATTTAATCTCCCATCAAATGGAAGACCACGCCCCCATATGAAGACTTCATGAGATCAATGATCCGTGACTTAATCAAGTGTTGGGACAGACGGTCCTCTATTAATTTGGTGCTCTGGGGATCCGGGACATTCAATTCCCATGCTTCTCAACTCCCCTGGAGTGACAATTCACTGAAGTGCTTACCCTGTCCTTCCATTGCTTGATCCAATGGTTGAGAAAGTTCCCGAAGGGATCCTAAATCAATAGTCTACGTGCCTTCGTGACTTTGGGCTTCGATACTTTTCACTTGTAGAGACTTGAAAACCCCCAAAGTACCAAGTCTTTGGACTATGAGATCTACTACCACGTGTCTTCTAGGATTAATGATCGATATGTACTCTGAACTTTGAGCCTTCAGGAGTTCTCGACCCAACGCAAACTGTCACATCTTTTTCCTTCAGAGTGCCCAGTCTCTGGACTGCACGATCTGTCGCCACGTGGAAAAATACTAGAAGCGGACACGTGGACCAATCAGGTGGGTGACATGTGTCATGTTCTAACTAACATTTTAATCTTCCATAGGTTCAAAACTCACTGACACATGGCATACATACCATGTGTCCACGTCATCCCAAGTGACATCAGCGAGCCATGTCACATTGAAATTTCGGGCTTTGGAAGATTTCGCCTTAGCAAACTTTGTTCGTCCCGAACACCAGACTCTCGAACCGTTGTGAGATATACGACTCACAATCACCCATGTGCAGATCTGTTAGTCCTCAAAACTCCTGAAACCCACCGCTCTATCCAACGGTCAAAGGACTTGGGGACTTCTAGAGATTTCACATTAGCACATTCCATTTCCCCCGAACACCGAACTTCCGAACTAGCCAATTTGTCGACACATATCCCTTGCTTGGATTGACGGACAAGCTGCACAAAGTTCACTTTGTTTTCTCTACATGTGACTAAGAGTTGTGACCTTGGCTTAACCTTTAGGCACTTACCTCACTTTGCAAGATCAATAGTCGTGCTTTAATGGACCGTGAAGATCAATGGCCAGGAGTGATTTCAGAAACTCAACTTTCTCATGCTTTAATTTTATTCCCGATTTCTAAAATGCGAATATGCTCATTTGTAGTGGGATTGATATCCACCGTTGATATGTTGATCGAGTAAGATCAACGATCCTAAGGGATTTTGGATTCTCAACTTTCTCATGCTCTAATTTCCATCCCGATATCCGCAATGGCTCCCCACCGTCGATCTCCCTTCAATGAGATCTGATGGTTGTGACTTAAACCTAATCAACCTTTTTCTTTGCCTTCATCGAACGACCCTTGTTCACTTTCCCTCTGATCCAAGGATCTCGGATCTCTCTTGATCCCACAGTGGCGATCACTCCCGAATTCGAAAGGGACAGTCACGATCCTTTGATCCCCTACAAAGGATCTATGACGTTCTAGCTCCTACGTAAATTATGCAATGTCATTCCTCCTGAGATTTTCAACTTCAAGGTCAGAATTCAATCTCAACCACGAGACTCTGACCAACAGACCTAGACCATTTCGGCCTAGTGTTTCAACCAAAAGCTTTGATACCAATATGTAACATACCCCACCACCCAAAGATCGGGGTACGCTACCTTCAATCCCACCCTCAGACTTCTTTCTCTTACTGATACCTCTTTAAAGTAATAAGGATACATAAAAGAAAAGATATAACGACATGCACAGCAATAACTAGCAAGCATGCATAGTCTAAAGATTCAATTAAATGATAAATAAATACACAACGGAATACATTCATATACATGTAAATAATACCATAACAGAGATCACTTGTCTTTATAAAAGAAGACACCAACTGGCTACAGACCAAGGACATTCCACCCAACCGCAGACACGATTGTTCAAAATCTAAACAACAGTGTCACCACTGACCAAGGGCTATGAATTCACAAGGACGGTTCCAAAGTGTTACTTGTCTTCCCAAACCAGTTAACACTCAATCTCTCATAGGATTTCCGAGCACTCACAACAATCGAAGTACCCAACTCTCTTCTACCCAGCTTGCACCACCCAAGAGAATGGACCCCCACCATTCTCTACCATGCAGTTCCTCAGGCAGTCCTTCTCCTTCCAAGGCTTCAACGTAACTGGTCTAGAATCTCCATGCTGGAACTCTCAGGACTTGTAATTGTTAGCAAAGATGGACACAAGCCAAAGCATCTCAGACATGCAGGCCTCAAGTCATGTTTGGATTACACCAACAACCTCTGCATCCAACAATACCATGGCTACTCTTCAACAGTTTGTTTCCCTTTCCCCAAGCCAAGACACGAATGAGGAAGGATGAATGAGTGACAGGTAAGAATGGAATGAATGAACGAGTGAGTAAGTGCATGAACCAATGAACCAGTGAGCAAGTGAATGAGTGAATAACCAACCCCCAATAGACTAGGGGCGGGTTTAAGTATTTCATGGGGAACCAAGAACCTCCTAGCCTTCCCCAAGAAGCTCACGTAACTGATCTTCTCCCTTAGACAAAAGGGTAATTAAAAATAGGAAATAAACATTTAGCCCCTCAAGCCCCCTCTCTTGTGAAATCATAGCCCCCTATAACTCTATTCCTTGTTCATCTAGCAGCCAATGATGTTTTTATTATTAATAATGATCAAAACATTAAATTTCTTAGGCACACTGGCCTCTTTTAATTGTTTGGGCCCTCTAGCCTCTTAACAATTAACAAAATACATTATTTAATATGGGGCTCAAAACCTGGGGTGTTACACCCTTAATTTCCCCTTGAGACTAGGAAAACACTTGTGATAAAATGAGAAAGAATCCCAAACCAACCTATGAGACTCTTGTCTTCTTCTTGAGAATAGAAAAACTAGTTGTGAGGTGGATTTTCAAAAAAAACTAATTTCCCCTTAAAACTAGGAAACTAATTTGTGAGGTGGATTCTCACACAACTATTTTCCCCTTTTTACAAATTAAATGAAAAATACACGAGTAATTCCACTCACTCCAAGTATTAATCATTTTTCCAATTTGACTGAATAATGCTTGACCTTATGACACTCATTTAAAGTATTAATCATTTTATTTAAGCATTAATCATTCCTTTTAATCTTTGTCACCTATCATCAATAAACATTTTAATGATCTTCTTCATGGTGTTCAAATTATTGAATCCTTGTGTGGAGATCCTCCTAGATCAGCCAAAGTATACCAACATCTTCCATACCCTGCACTCAAAGTTGGGTATTCAAGATTTTGAGAGACACCTGGTTCTGAAGTATTGCAGTGGCCTACTTAGGTACATCCAAACAGAGATGGATTTCTTGGACATCTCCTCACTAAGATTTGGTTATCGATATGTTGTCAAAATCGAGAATAAATTTAAGCAGTGAAATAAGAGGGAGTTCAGGTCTGCAAATCTATAACAATAGAAGCATGGAAAAGATGGTCCTAAGTCACAGAGAAAGGTTCAAAGAAAGGAAGGCCAACCTAAAGAGATCCAATCCAATATGTAGGCAAACAAGGGTGATGGGCAGTCAAAGAAGGACACCAAAAAGTGGTGTGAGTTCCACAAGAGCCTCCAACACAACACCGATGAATGCTGCATGAAAAAATCATTGTTTGTCGAGATCAAAGAAAAATAATTAGGTCGTAGCCCCAACTATGATTCATAGCACAATAAATGGAAATAGATCATCAATGCAGAACCCACTGCTACCATTGCAACCAAAAAAATCCAACTAAAAGAACTAGGGGAGCCAGAGGAGGGGGAGCACCTCTTCCACTCACAGATGTGGGTGAAGGGGATCCCACTGCATTTCGTTGACAATGGAATCTAGAATAACCTAATCTGAGTTGAGGTCTTTAAGAGAACGAAGTTGCCAACAATGGCACACCCCCAATGATACACCATCGGATGGTTAAGTCGGGGATGAGACCTTCGTGTCAACCAACAATGTGCATGTCCTATTGCATCAAGCCCTTCAAATATGATGTACTATGTGATGTTTCCCCACTTGAAGTCTGTGATGTTATTTTGGGACAACCATATATGTGGAAACATCACGTTGTTTATGTTTCTCGACTTTGTAGTGTCATTTTTACCTTGGGGGTTCAACTCTATAGGGTACTAGAGTTAGTTTCTACTACTACCACTTCATTGAAATTTAAAAAACAGTGTTTCAAAGTAACCTCTTAGACCACAAAGTTTAGACTCTTCATGATTTGATCATAAGGTGAACAGAAGGTCAGTATGACCACTACAGCCTTAGCCCAAGACCTTTGTATACAACAGAAGCAGGTCGACGATATTGTAGAGGAGCACAAATATGTTTTTTCTTCATCTACAGGGGTGCCTCGACACTGCCAAGTCAAGCAAAGATATAACAGAGATCCCTTCATATCTCTATTGGCCACAACCCTTTTCAGGTGTTCTTGGGGTTCCAACAATTAGCCCCCATTGAAGTAGCCCTTCTTGTTGCATCTTCACCAACAGATTCCTGCCACACTTAGACCGAGGAAGATCAAAAATATGGATTTGTTGAACAAAGCTAGCACCTCCAACACTGGTTCTTGATATCCTTCGAAAGGATAATACCAAATACAAGAAACAACACAAATAGCATCAGGTTCCATGGAAGTTTTAGGTTGGTGACAATAGATCATGCAAATCTATTGGGTTTTCAAAGCAAGACAACTTCTTCAACAAGGCAAGTGGCTCACCAGGACTCATATTTAGAAAACATTTCCCCATATCCTACAGGAACTTGACACAATGGGGACCATTGCTTCCTAAGGGGGGGAGGACGGATCTAGGTGGAAATCGGTGGCCATCCACCTATTCCATTGAATCAACATTTTTGAGCCCATGGTTTTGATAAACCAAGGTATACACCAATGGTATTTGAAGGGTGGAAAGAAATAAAATAAATAACAATAATAAAATGGTAAAAGTATGTTTACACGATT
>JZKD02S1672708.1:908758-919054 GCA_000966675.3 Picea glauca
ACCAAGCACCTTTGGTCTACAACCACAAAGGGTTTCTTGGAGTGATAACAAATTGGCGCCGTTGCCGGGGAGAGGAGATTGAAGCTCAGCTTCCTTGGGACACGACATAGATCCAGCTTTGATGATAGACAAAGCCTGGACATTTACTTGGTTGTAATTTTCTATCTGGCGACTCCACGTTCAAAGACTCCACTGGGGAGGATCTTGTTGATAAAAGATGAAAAGGCTGAAGTCAAGATCCAGGTATCAGTTCATTATTTTGCTTCATGAAATGTTGTTTTTCTTCATCAGCTCTTTCATGCTTTTCCCTGCACGTGTAAAGAGAATTTTTTTTTGCTTTGTATATTCAGAAAATCATCATCCTTCTTGTATATATCCATCTTTAGAAGAGGAAATATTGCAACCCTGCATTGTAGATGTAGATTCGGTAACTTTACCTAAGCTCATTCACGAATATTATCACTGTATTTATTTTCCTTCAGAATCTGATCAGCCATGTGACCTTGAAAAGATAGAAATTGTTTCAGACCCTGTCTAGATCTTAGCCCCTCTGGCCATAATTTCTGAACCTGATCAACAACTTACCATCTCTCATGATCAGACCACAGCTTTTCAAGTTAAGATCCGGATGAAGATGTTCAAACCTTTACAGCTACCCCATCTTCTTCATCCTTATTCTGATGACTGTTATGAATATCTCCCTTTGTTTTCTGGAGAGAATCAAGCTTTAGCCAAGAGACACGTGGAATCCTTTTTGGATTTTGCTGATCGTTTTTCAATTGCACATGAAGATGTGATCATGAGAATGTTTTCGAAATATTTGATCAAAGATGCTGCTACATGGTTTAAGGGTCTAAGAGCTGATTCAATTGGCTCTTGGATTGAGTTCTCTAATGCTTTCCTGAAATATTGGGGTGAATACAAATCTCTAGATTCTTACCTCATTGATTTCTATGCTTTGAAACGAGAGCAGGATGAAGCCTTGCCTGTTTTCAATAGAAGGTTTTACCGTGTTTATCATGACATGCCTTCAGAGGTCTGACCTACAGAAACATTTGCCATGATATATTATATTATGGCTCTTCATTCAGATCTTGTCCTTCTTCTGCTAGAACGAAACTCTCCATCCTTAACCCGGTTATTTGAAGATGCTCAAGAAGTAGAGGAGAACATTTGTGCTTCTCGAAGGATCCGAGGTCGACATTTCTTTGAAAATCTACAAGCACATGAGCAAGCAGAATGTCATTATACCTCAAATTTTGAGCAGGGGAATAATGAGGTTGGAACAGTTTTAGAACAACAGTGAGTATGTGAGCTCTTTTTAGATTCGGATCTGAATTTTCCAACAGTTTCAGAGTACTCCAGAGACAGGTATGAATCTAAAGTTTATGATCAATTTGCAAATCAGAATGAATCTATGATAACCAATGATTGCATTGAAAACTACATGTTCCTAGCTGATCATAATCCTTGTCATTTAAACATTTCTCTATCATCATCCGTTGAGGATTTTTCTAAAGAAAACAGTAAGTATGAAACATATAAGGAACAACAACCTAAATGTGAGTACATTTCAGATTCAGAATTACATTCTTCACTATGTGAAGAGTTTTCCAGAGATAGCTATGCTTGTGAAGTTTATGATCAATTTGTAAATCAAGAAGGGCCTTTGATGACTGATGATTGCATAAGAAATTATATATTCTTAGCTGATCCTAATTCATGGGATGGAAATCTTGTTTTGTTGTCCTTTTGTGAGCATTATTCTGATAAGGAAATTGTAAATTTTGATGATCATGAGTTGATCTCAAGAGGACAAGAAGATCATCAGTATTCTTGTAGAGAAACAATCATGGCTGAGCAAGAGGTTACCATGGACATGCAGCTTTTTCCGGAGGAGCAGCATGTTTCTTATTTTCTTTTCAAGGATCCAGTAGTAGTTTTCATGGATCTATACTTTTCAAAGAACCTGAAAATTTCAAATTTTCTTAGCTTGCCAATGTTTCTGGGTAAGTATGATTTCCTGAAAAGCTCCTTTACTGTGGTTGCATGTTCAACATCATTTTCTGATCAGTAATAAAGATAAGATTTCTTCAGTGTTCAAATTGCTTGGATGGCTACTATGGAAATCAACATTCACTTAACAAATGGCAGAGCTGGTTAGTGTAGGAGTAGGCAGAGGAATAAGCTTTCCATACGAGCAAATGAGATCTTTTTCAGTTGTTGACTTCATGAATAAGAAGGAAAGGTCACAGGCAGGTTACAAGCAAGCTACAGTCAGACTACAGGTTTGTTGAAGAACAATTGCACAGACTAGATGACTCCATGCCCAATGCTAAAGGCTACTGAAACTACTAGGTTCTTGGTCACCTCATAGGGAGATGCCCATCGCAATTGGAGCCAAATGTTAGCTCCAAAAATGAACCCATCCTTATGGTCTCATTTTGTGGTGGATAGCATGGCTATTGGTAGTTTTCTCAAATTTAGTTTTGAGTTTTTCTAGCTGCAAGACTTAGGTTTTGAATTTTGTCTTAGAAATAAGATGACCTATAAAGGTCTTCTCTTTAAAATTTTCATAAAATGCTTTCAACAGCTAATGTGTGTTTAAAATATGATGGTTAGCTGGTGAAAGTGGTCACTTTCAACAGCTAAGGATCATTTCTCAAAGGTTGTTAACTGGTGAAAGCGAAAATTTTCAAACATCCAAAGAAGCGTTCTCACGGGTTGTGCGCTGGTGAAAGTGATGACTTTCAATAGCTAAGGAGCGTTTTTTACGGGCTATTAGCTGGTGAAAGCGGGAATCATGTGCGTTTTATCCACGTTTTGAAAATCAAATGATGATACGATCAACCCATGTCATGCAAATCAAGAAGGATGCGCTGGTAAAGCTGGGTAATGATGGAAACTCTGGTTTGCACGTCGAAATAGGATTACAAAGCAGATCTTGTTCAGTGACGCATGCTTCACACTCATGGCATCGGAAATGGAAAATCTAAATCCATTATCACAAGGAAGGGAGTTGTACTACCTGGCTGACAACATCAAATCGGTTCATCACTTCCCCAATACGCATCGTTCACGAATGTTTGTTAAATTTCTAATGTTGAAAGACAGAGCCGAGTGCTTTCACCAACGCAAGACCTCGGCCCGGATAGCAGTTTGTTGTGTTGTATGTGCAGAATCGTTTGGGATTTTGGGTTGCATATGGCGAGGAGACGCAGTGGGTCTTTACTAAGAAAAGAATTGGACAGTCTGTCCTTCCTGTTAGCGATAAAAAATGCACTGGCATTTTTGAAAGAATGGTGCTTAAACTTGTAGGGAACTTTTAAATCCCTTCCTGAGCTCCAAATGAATATTTGAAAACACCATTGGAAAGCTTAGGATTTCTAGATGTTGATCGACTATTCAGGCATGAAAAACAGATTTTCTATGACCAAGAAATTTGATTTTGAAAAATCTGCTCTTTTCACCAGCTAATTCACCAAAAATTTTGCTAGTTAGCTGGTGAAAGCGCCGCCTTTCACCAGCTTAGGAGCGGATTTGTCGATAAATAAGATGGTGAAAGCTTGTCACGGCCATAATGTTATGGTTTTCACCCAGATCATAAATTTTTTCATGAGAATGAATTGAAACCTCTTCTAAGGATTTATTAATGAATTATCAAATCTATTTAATCAACCTCTTTTGGAAAATGAAGAGAAGAAAAGGTATACAAATGTCATTTACCATCTTTAAAAGAGGCAGAATTTCAGGGTTTGGGAGGCACATCACATAATTCGAATTTCATTATCAGATTATCAAACCAGAGAGCCTTGGGAGGCTGAGCTACACATCATCAGATTTCAACCCAGGATTCGAGGTAGCAATTAAAGGAAAATTTTCCTGATTATATGGAAGAGTATCTCTGTTTTGAGAGATCCCTTTTTAAAGACAGCTGGCAGCATCTTTGTAACTCAAGATTTCAAAGGCAATTCGAGATCTTTATCATCCATATTTTTCCAGATTTTAAAATAGCCTTGACTCCATCTTTCCAGCATTTGAGATTTTCAAGATAGTGTTGTCAAGATTTCTTTTATATATAGTTTTGTTTGTACAAGTGTCGATGATTGTAACTGTTTTCTAATTTTAGAAAGCAGAAGGTTGACTCGAGCCTTTAGAGGATAAAGAGTATATTTTCCTATATAAACATATGTAAAAGGAGTTTCTAGGGGAGTTTTTTGGAATACAAAAATGATATATTGTAAACAGGCCCATAGATGCTAATACTAAATCACAAATTTCTCTCTCTTTTGATGTTAGTTTTTCCACCTTCTTTCTGCACTGTTATTGAGTTGTCTAGCCTTGAATGACTGTTATCTCATTGTTTGGCTCATAATTTGGTAAACAGTTTCTTTATTGTTTATTAGACCCTACATGGTGTACTGGTTTATAATCAATTTGTTCTTCACCCACTTAAAGTTATCTACTAATTATCAATCTTTGAGAGCACTGGTTCATTTGATTACCATCTTGACTGTCTGAATACCATATTTGAATTGAGTTATCCCATTGATCCATTTACAAAAAATACAAAAACATTTTTACTTGAAGTTACCAAGCACCTTTGGTCTACAACCACAAAGGGTTTCTTGGAGTGATAACAACGTCTACACCACTATACTAGATAAAACAACACCTTCCCTAACTGG
Organism: Picea glauca; assembly: GCA_000966675.3. Taxonomy (NCBI): domain Eukaryota; kingdom Viridiplantae; phylum Streptophyta; class Pinopsida; order Pinales; family Pinaceae; genus Picea; species Picea glauca. The sequence goes on from JZKD02S1672708.1 coordinate 913,447, forward strand.
AACTTCCAGTGCCTCCCTCCCTAAATAGAATCTAACAATCCTTTTCATTGGTATGAATGTCAAATACAATGTCAATCAACATATATGACCACCATCATGAGCCATCAATTGATGATGAGAAACTATCAAACAAGGAGTACAAAAATGGAAAAAATATTGAGAACAATGGGCCCTTCAACATACACAACATTCATCATTCCCATTCAACATTACCAATGTTATGCAAGACTAAATTAATTCACTTGTTGTTTAGATCCAATTTAGTGTTCAAGATTTGCAAGCCCCATGGAAGTTGATAATTTTTTTTGGTTCACTTCGATACCTTAGTCCACGACGTCATCAAACTCTTTGTTTGGTAATTCCATTCTATGAAATGAAAAATAAATTTTGGAGGAAACAACTATTTCAGACCATGAATGGAACTCTCCTCTAGATTGAATCCAATTCTATGCTAAGAAACTCTCTTTCTCTCTATCTACCACCAATATTGTTCAAAAACCCCCCTGGTGTGTCACCATAACTTGGTTGCAAATGTTGTGTCCCTCCCTAGTACAAATAATATGTGAGATTGTCCTCTACTTCACATGTCAAGCGATTTATTTAGAACTATCGCACTTTGGCAACATAAAAGGATGTTAGGAGTTTCCAAAAGATGATGTATCACCAAGTTGTAAGACTGTAACAAGTCTACAAAAAGTCCACAGGGGAAGCCAAAGGAATTTTATGGATAGGATTCCATCCTAGCACCATGACATTGTGGGCCTAGCTAGTGTGCATCGTTGGCATTTGTTATGCACCATATTTATCCTCATATGTAGAAAAATAAATAAAAATCTTAGACTTAGATTAAGCGACATAAACAATGCGATATATTCCAAATGAGTAACTTGAATCATGAAAATAAGAATAAAACACATTGAAAATTCCTTTTAAACAAAGTATATTCAAATATGCTCACCACTAAAGAGGTAAGGGCATACTTAACATAATGAGCATTATTTAGGAAAATGTTTTTTCAAAAGAAAAAACTTGTACCTCACCACACTAACATGGCAAAAATGTATATATTCCATTATACCATACCTCCACATAGATATAATTATTGACATAAGAAAATTGTATATATTCCATTCTAATATACCTCCAGATAGATATAATTATTGTATTCCTCTAACTACGTTATTCCTTTTGAATAATTTGTATGGTGAAAAGTCATCCAAACGAGTGAAGTTACTAGTGAGGAGTTGGAGGTTCATAACATCTTAAGTGTTGGATGACGAGACCACCAATGGAATTAATGACATTTGTTTCCACTAATAGAATTGGTGAGATATGTGAAGACTTAAAGTAAAGCATTTATTGTACTCCTCTCACTTTTCGAAAAAAAATTATTCCAATAAACGCCACCACGCAATAGCTAATGCCTATTATTATATCATATTGAGCTTTTAAAAAAAATTATTCTAGTGAACCCGTTTTTAGGTATTGCTTAAATTTTAATCCTTGCTGGAATCTGACAAATAATAAATTTGAATTTTAAATAATTAGTTGGTTAGATGTAATTATGATATTTTGGGTGGATTTAGAGATTTTAAAAATATATGTTGAGCTCCCATTTTTTCACTCACAAGACATTCATTTTGGTCACCAAATCCTTATCTATGTATTTAAACCTAATTTATTGTCATCTATTTTCACCTTTTTGCAAGCTTAAGACCTTTGACAAGTGCATGAGGTAAAATTTGTTTTATTTTGATATTTTTTGAGTTCTTAGTAGATTAATAAGGATTCTTAAGCTATATTTTATCAATGATGAAAGTTATGCTCACCTTTTTACTATGACAGTTGTTCCCATGCCATTTCAAGCATTCCAGTACCAATACATACATTCCATTTCTTGAGTTTGTAACTTCTCCTATTTGCACGCGCCCGGATTGGATTTGGTCATATGGGTATTGTCGATATGAATGTTGAGATGGATGTTGACCTATTAATTTGTGCCCAACCTTCTCCTTGCTAGCGCGAGACCTCTATTCAACTCTCAGGGATATCTTTCAATGCATAACCAGATCAGGGTTAGGACTCATGAATAGTGATAGTATCTAGTTTTATTGATCTGTTTTCCTAAGTTTGTACTAGAGGTTAAAGGGATCAAAGTCAGTTTGATTTTCTATCTTTGTAACCATTTTTTCTCCCTGGCTCTACGAGAACATGGGTGGTCAATGTAATCCTATACAAACTCAAATATCGATACATAGGTTGTCTTACTCTAAACAATTAATTGGGGGTTATTCTAGTGATTGTAATCATGGATATGCTTAGTATTGTGCACTACATTTCTGAACATCATACATTATAATGGAAGTACTATAAGTTTGGTATCAATTTCTCTTTAATACAAATTTGGTTTTAGTTCATGGTATTCTTGTACTTGTGAACCTCTGAGTTTGTTTTCACTCACTACCTAGGAAGGCGTGGTCCCACCTCTCCCGGTAAGCTGAGTTTACTGTACAATACCTACTTTTTATTTGTTGTGTTTATTTTGCATCAGTGAGTTCCTGTTGATTTATTCGTGTATGTGTATTCTTATCTGCAGACTTATATTTGTTTTTGAGCATTGTAATCTAAATATTTCATACTAAGGTGTATCTTATACGAGGTTCTTTCATAATCTTATATACATTGTTAACCTTTAAGATAAGATTTTAGATGTGCGATTTGATGCGAGTCTTGCTCTCAATTCCATGGGTTGATTTTACACAAGAAATTAATTGTGTGTCAGTTATCTATTGTTAATTTCTAATGTGCTCCTAAAAGAACTTAAACTTTGTCTCTTTTCCTCATAACAGAATATTATAATAAATTTTGTAAAGGTTCATCTGTTAACAAGTTGGGGAATCTCGAATGTACGACATAATTATAGTATATTCCCAACATTTTCTTAAGGAGATTAACTTGATGACTTGTGATTTGAATATATGAAACAAATAATGAGATGAAACAAAAGCTCTGTGATGACATGGATTCATGTTATAGTTATTCAAGAAACATAACTTTCTACCTATCAAGAGCTAAGTTGTCTTTGCACACATGGAATAGATCACAAATTCTGTATCTTTATGTTCTATAGAGTTCATCTTTAATTATGTGGCATTGAAGAGCACAATTCTCAAAGTTATTAACAAGGTTTTCTTGTTGGTTTTAGTTTCTCATTTTACTAAGTGATTGTGTGGCCTCTGGAGGTGTTTTCAATGAGAAATAAGGTTTTAGCTCAAGGAATAAGAGTGTAGGTTTGATTGTATGCAGTTTGTGTGCTTGTATTCTTTCGTTGACAGTTATAAGTTTTTTTTGACAGATTAGCGTTAGAATTTATCTCACTGCTTCACACACCAGTAGATGTGTCAAGATCAGTGACAAGGCTCATATAGAGTCATCCCTTTGCAGTTAAGCATCTTGTCTGAGTGTAAGAATGCATCAACACCCAGTGAGTCTGTCATGCTTGATGTGAAGTGAATGTTTGGGATTGAGAATAAGTTAGACATCCAGAATTGCTCTTCAGACTGGCCAGTCTTATTGTAGGTCAATAACATACTTATGTGAGGATTTGATTAGACTCATAAGGTTCACTGATGTGGACACTTGTGTGAGTGATTCCCATTTTTTTAAATTAGTTTCTTACTTATTTACTGTGAGCATTAGTTAGCAGTCTACTTTCTTCCTATTTCCACAATTGTTAATGCACATATTATGATCTAGACATTACAGTAAGAGTCATGGTATTTTGTCATGATCTTTGATTAGTTGTATGGATTGTGATGATTGTCTGATTTTATTTTTGTCAAGTTTCCTTATGTTTTGATTACTGCTTGATAGGTTAATTAGCTCTCTTGCTCCTTGGGAGACAGATTAGGATATACTTCTGTCTTTTTCCCACACACATTGTGTTTGTAGTTCATCAACTTATGAACTTGGTTGACAATTAAAAAGGGGTTTAATACTACAATTAATTTACCCAACATTTTTGGCGTCGTTGTCGAGGAACTGCTAAAAGGTAAATGGTAAGAGGTTAGTTTCTTCGATTTAAGTTTTTGTTTGGTTTCTTAGCACTTTTTGGATTGGGGAGAGGAAAGATGGTAAGACAGGAGGTAAGAACCTGCATTGTCACTATTGTGATTCCTTCTGAATCCTATTTTGCATGTGGTTAACTAATTGTTAGGAAGGGATAGTGAGGGTAGATTTTTAAAAATAGATATTCCAGCAGATTTATTTGGTAGCAATAAGACTCCTCCTACTAATCGACTGAGAGATACGTAGGGAGAACGCATAAAAGAGAGGGTTCTACATCAAGGTTATCCACCCCATAATCTGAATCAACTATAAAAAAACATGTAGGGAGAAAAGGGATAATTCCTGGACAAACTAGTTGAAGAGAGGCAGATTGGTGGGCCAAATTTGAACATTGATCCACCACTAGATCATACTATCAATCCAGATCTCATAAACAAACTACTTAGCACTTCACAAGACATGATTATTTCACAAGTAGATGTTGTTGTGGTGGGAGGAATTCTAGAATTAAACATGGGAGACAACTTCACCATCCACCAAAATCCAGTTGTTGAGCCACCATTCTCAAAGACCAGGGGAGTTTAGTATATTTGGCCACATGGCAGAAGAGGATGAAAGGAATGTAGAACCAGAAGGAGAGACAACCTTCATATTTCCCATTATCTATTTGATGTTGAAAGTGAACATGAAGAATATCCCCCCTTTGTTCCTTCCAAATTTTAGAGGTATGGTCATAGAGGATCAAGATAATTTCCTATTTGAGCTTGATATTCTCTGTAGGAGCTATAATTATGTGGATGATGAACAAAAATTAAAATGATTTCCTGCAACTTTAAAAGACTCTGCCTTAAGAGGTTCATGGGGCTTGAAGACTACTCTATCAGATCTTGGGAGGATATGAAAAGTACCTTCTTGAAAAAATACGAATATTACTATAGGACTAGAGACTCTCAAAATGACATCTTCAAGATGCAACAACAAGAGGAGGAGAGCCTTGAGGAATACGTGGAGAAGTTTCTTTATAACCTACAGAGAACCAAGCAAAGTACTTTAAATAAAGATACTATACCTTACTTACCTGGTCACCCCTATACCTTTGCAAAATATACATCTAAGATCGGGGAAAGTCTTAAAACCAAGAGATTCCACAGTTGTCATTGAGGAGAAAATAGAAGGGGAGGAAACTCCTGAAAAATCAACCAATGATGACCAACTAAGACAAATAGTTACTCCCTTCATTTCGACACAAACACCTACTACTCCTCATACAAAGCAACCTCAAGCACCTAAACTTTCACCTTATCCAGAGAGGTTGGCCATAGAAAAGCCTATTTTCCTCCCTGAATTTGATTTAGATGTTGAGCTACGAAACGTTTGTGTCAAAATACCCTCGTTGCAAGCCATAAAATACATTCACATCTACTAAAAAACCATCAGGGATTTATGCATTAAGAAACCTGGAAGGAAGTGAAAAGAGCCCCTCACTATCCAAGTAGTAGGTCAACTGGCTGAGCTAATGTCTGGGAAACCATTGGTGAAT